>CM071925.1:75027735-75272568 GCA_016081115.2 Rehmannia glutinosa | reverse complement strand
TAGAATAAAACGAAAATAATTATTAAATTGGAAAAATCCCAACCATCTAATATTTGAGATTTGTGGCTGTGGATTAGTCCACACTATCTCACTCTAATTATGTGGTCTCATTTAATCCTTAATCCTATATATATATATATATATATATATATATATATGAGAATAATGGAGGAAATCATTTCAACGAATATAACATCATAACCTTCATTTTGAAAATAATAGTATCTTTTATCAATAATGTAAAGAAAATGCATCACTTCCCGCCTAAAATCCACCCAAAAGCAAAGATAAGAAGTAAAATTGTCACGCTCCAAAACTAAGCCGTGACACGTACAATCAAGCTTATGCCGTTTATAAGCGGCCATTATTATGATCCAAACATAATTAGCAGTTCCCAAAATATGCATAAATATCAAAATGGACTAAGTCCGTACACTCGCAGCAGAATCAAAAATAACAATACAATCCACGCTATTACCATTCTTAAGGGTCTTACGCCCGACTATTATATAAGGAATTACTAGGGAATTTGTCCATTACAAAACGAGATTCAAACCGCCTTAAACAATTGCCAAATACATCGAAAGCTAATCCATAGCTTCAAAATTGTCATTGTCCTCCTCCTGGTGTGGGTCTCGCCTTTTGGTTGGGAAAACATGTGGGAGTGAGACTAAAATTCTCATGGGTGGTGGTGTGTGCAAATGTGGCGTACACTTATGCATGAAAATTATTTCATGGAGTTTTATGCATGAAACGTGCATATATTTTTATCATATTCTTAATAATTAATATTATCAATTTACAAGTCAAATCGGTCGATATCGGGGTTCAATGAGAAGTGGTTGTACATGGAAGTGTGACGCCAACCCATAAATCAATCGGTAATGTTGCGCACAAATGTGACACAACTAGACCGCCCTTATTCGGCAGAGAAGTGTTGATCAAACATCGACTCTCAACAGTTCACCTTATCCCTCCGATGGATAGTGGTCGAATCGCTATCCCAAAGAGGCACGACTAGGGGTGGTCACAGTTCGGAATCGCCAGCGGTTCTCATTTTGGAAGAACCGCATCGGACCCGAACGATTGCATCACAATTACGGTTTCAAAATCGAGAACCAACGGTTTCGATTCTGGTTTGGAACCCGATTCCTTCATGATTCCGGTTCTTGTTTTAATCGGAACCATTTGTTTATCTTTTAATAATTTTTTTTATTTTTTAAATGGTTTATCAATTTCAGTTATAAAAAAAGGGAAAAGAAAGAAAAAGACTTTGATTTAATATTTAATTAAGTTTTGTACTTAATATTTAATAATAATATTAAACTGTATGTATATATATATATTGGAGTATAAAGGGATCAAAGTTCATGCAATTCACTTACAATATATGGTTTAAAATGTGTATCATTTAGTTACGAATATAAAACATCATAATAAATATTTAACATATCTTCTAGCATATTTTTATCCAAAAAAATAAATATTGTCGGTTTTAACCGCCGGTTCCATCGACGGTTCTAACGACAACGACGGTTAAAGCCACTGGTTCCACGGTTTTTGGGACCAAGAAACCAGAACCGAAATCGACACGATTCCTATTCTCGGTTGGGAACCGTTGATCACGGTTTTGATTCTCGGTTTGGAACCCGATTTCGGGGATTCCATTTCGCCACCCCCTGTATGACGTCTCCACAAAGGTGGGGCACTAAACCCGGATATCATCATAATCATGATTATACCCCGGCCTACGACCCAATCACCCGCCGACTCTCCTATGCGACTTCGAGGTTGAGGTTTGGACAATGGAGGCTGCACGGATTGCAACCGAGCTACAACTACAAGAAAATTATGAATAGACATCACCAAAAAGATTATTTTTCGATTACACCAATCTCATACACGACTTATCCATTCCACGTATTCAAGCAAGGACTTAGCTCATTCGAGCAATTAGCCACTTAAAAACCGGAGTGTTCATAGACACACAAAATTTGGTATTAAGTTAACTAGGTTCAATTTCACGCCTAGTTACCAGGTGGATAATCTAGCCGATACGTTATGGGTTCAGTATATTATGTAGAAGTCCGACTAATAAATCGGATAATAATAATAATAATAATATAATTTTCATTGAATAATATAAAACATATTTAAAATTAATATAAATAAAATGACTTTGAAATTATAATTTTTTTAGGTCCTTAGTGATTTTATTTTAAAATAAATCCTTTTTACTAATGAAGATATTTTCATATCGGGATTTAAAATTAAATAAGTTTTGATCCCGGACTCGGATCGAGGCAAAGTCAGTTCCTAAATTTTCTAAAATTTTCAAAGAATTATATTTCAGGGTGTCGGGGTCAAATATTTGAAATTTACAGATTAGCCCTTAATTTTTCATAAAGCAATATTTTCGACCCGATATTTTAAAAATAAATATTTCCTAAACCGGGAAGATTTTTAATATGATTCCAAGCTTAAAAGTTCTTTAGGATAGTATTATTTTGAGGTAAAAATAGTTTAAAATTTTCGCAGATTAAGTACCTTATTTTTCGAAAGTTACATTTTTATCCCAAAAGTGATTTTGATGTTATCCGATTTTTTGTGAAATTTGGACTAGGGGTCCAGAATATTATTAAAAATAAGTTTGTATTATTTTTGGGGCAGTGACTGTCCGAAATTTCAAAAATTTCAGTTAGGTCCCTTAAGAGTTTAAAAATTACCATTTTAGTGTCTAACTAGTCCTTTATTGCATTTGCTTGACCCGGAGGGTCCCCATTATTTTTCATCACTTATTATACAATATTTACAGTATTTAGGGTCCAAAATTTGGATTTTCCAGAGTGGTCCTTCATAGTTTCGAAATTTATGCGTTTGGCCCTATATTTCGAAATTTATGCGTTTGGCCCTATATTTTATAATAATTGCAAAATGGCCCAAACTCAATTTTTCTTCTTCTAAATCATAATTCCAGAATATATAAGCATGTACAAATATATATCTATACATTTCTAAGCTATTTTAGGGCATGCATAGTAATAAGCACATAAAAGCATAATAAAGAGCAATTTTGACTATTTATTATTATTGCAAGAAAACTCATAATAAGTATTATTTTTTTTGAAAATTCCAGAATATATAATACTGAAAATTTTATAATAGAAAAATTATGCATAATATAACACACACATAATCATGTTTTTTATGCATAAAAATGATGAGGAATTTGTGTAAAGTTTTCACCCACCTCTTGATTTTTGGTAGTAGGATGTCTAGGTGATTTCTCCCTCAGTATACTTCCTCAAACGTTCCAAGCTTCTTAGGGCAGCCCCTAGGTTGGAAGTTTGGTGTCAAAAAAATGGAAAAGGAGAAAGGAATAAGGAAGAGTATAGTTAAAGATCTTTACCTTATGTCTTGCTTCTTGAAAGCCTTCTAAAGTCACAATCTTCAAGCCTAGTGCCCTTAAATTTACGGCCCTTCTCTTTCAAGCTACATGGTATGAGTCTTCAAGTTAGGGCGAAGAGGATAAGACTTGAGTTTTAGAAAGAAAATGTTGAAGAAAGAAATGAAGAATTCTTACCTTATTACCTTCAAATTTTCGGCCCTTATGGAGTAGGAAGAAGATGTTTGTTTTTTTGGTGAAATGACTAAGTGTGGGATGAAAGTGGTGTAAAAACAAGAGTCTTCCTCCTCTAACCTTCAAGTCCCCCCCCCAAGACTTAGCTTTCATTGTTTTTTTTTTTTTTTTAAATTGGCATTTTGGTGGCTCATGCTTGGAAGTGTAAGAGTTGTGTCTTGGTTTGTGGAAAGGCTTGCATGCTAGAACAAGACAAAAGGAAAATGACAAAGCTTGCTTCTCCTCCCTATCCACTTGGCCACCCCTCATCATCTATCCTTCCAATTTTCTTATTTTTTTTTTTTGTATTTTGTGATAATTAAACCCCAATATTACATCTCCAATTCCCCTTATCACTTCTCTTATAGTTTAATCTTCTTATATTAGTCAAGAATCCTATTGTTCACTTGATTTTATACCATTGATTTGGGCTTCCTAGACTTGAGTTTTGTGTTGTTTTTGATTATTTTGAGTCATTTGAGTAGCCAAGCCATGTTGAGAGCCAATTATATTGAGTTTATAGTCATAGTAATGAATCGGGTATCAAAACAAGTACAAACAAGCAAACAACGAGAGATTGATTTGAAGAAACGTCCAAACGCGTTTGAAATTTCCATTACTGGCAGCGTTTTGTATTTTGGCCATAACTCTCTCTACAAAATTGATATTGAGATGATTCAAGTGGCTATGGAAAGCTAAGAGATAGGGCTACAACTTTGATGAAGGGCTCAAAATCAAATTCGGACATTTGTTGGGTGAAAAAACCGGGCGAGCGCTGCAGCGCCCGTCGACGGGCGCTGCAGCGCCCGAGACAGGGCGACGGTGTTTTTCTTGGTTAGGCGGGCGCTGCAGCGCCCAACGCCCGGCGCTGCAGCGCCCAACGCCCGACGCTGCAGCGCCCGGGCGGGTTTTTGTGCGTATGACATGGTTGGGCGCCGCAGCGCCCCGGGGCGGAAATTACTATGTTTCTCCACCTTTTTCTTGAACTTTTGAGGGGTTATAAATAGATAAATGGGAGGCTTGATCTAGGGTATGGAGGAAAGGCTGGGAATACACCCAAGAACACAAGAAACACATCAATTTCATCAAGGAAGAATCGGGTCGAATCAAAGCTTGAGGATTGAAGATCAATCGAGAGATTATCCATTTCCCTAAGTTTTCTCATTCTTTGTGCTTTAATCTTTCATTTTAGCTTGTCATGAATATGAACAATTTGTCTATGGGTTGTTTATTTGTAATGAGTAGCTAAACTTCTTGTGATTTCCGGGTTTTGGAAGTAGATTAATTGAACTCTTGTTGAATGTATTAATCTTAATTGAAGTTATTGTCTTGAAGCCTATTTGAGTACTTTGTTCTTATTCTTGTTTTATGTTGAGTAGAGATACTAGCATAGATATTTCAATCTACACTTTATATACATCTCGAGATGGAGGATAAAATACCGTTGTGATCGTCTTATAGGTGTAGTGATAATAACTTTGACTTTGATTAAATCGGACAACAAGAGGAATACTAATTGAAACCATAACCCGGGAATCCATTTCATTCCCTTGATAATTCCACTATTCTTAGTATCTTGTGTTTTGGTGGTTAATCTTGTCTTTACTTCCACAACAATTATCAAATTTTGATCGTCTAAATAAAAATAAGACTATCTTAGTTCAATACTTAGCGCATAAATTTATTAGTCTCCGTGGATACGACCTTGCTTACCCTATTCTATAAACTACACCGTACACTTGCGGTGAAGCTAAAAATAAGGCGAACACCTATCTCTACTCTTATGATAAGTCATTTTAAGTCTCTGTAGTTGCGTTTAATAAAATGCTAGTGTATGAGTTAATGAAATTATAAACTTAGGGATAATTAGCAATTATCAATTAGCAAGTTAAAGAAGATAAAATAAAATAAAATTAGTAGTTAAATAATAAGAATTCGAAATTAAGATCACATTTTATTAATAACAATATCGTGGCATTAGTCACGTAGTACATTATCAGGAATATTACAAATTCGAGCTAAATAAAAATCGAGGCCACACAAAAATAAGAAATGAAAAATCGTTAGTTATGACAAAATGTAGTGACATAAAATAATACAAATTTGCCTACTTCAAAAGAGGCATATCAATCGAATGAATCATCTTTCAACTACTGCTATCAAGTTTGAAAGGCTCAAAAGTACTAAGCAAGAACAATTATGTCTGGTTAAGGCAAAGCAGTCATGTGAAGTCTTACTAGAGAGGAGTATAAACCATCTTTAATATTGACAGAGTATTATGGTTCCCTTTCTCCACAATGCTTCCATTTTTAAACACAAGAATCACGTCCGCTCCCTCGATTGTCGATAACCTATGAGCAACTACAATCGTTGTTCTACTCAAGATTACTTTGTCGAGCGCCTCTTGAACTATTTTCTCGACTCACCATCTAACGCACTTGTAGCCTCGTCTAATAGTAGTATTTGTGGGTTTGACAATGGCTCGTGCAATGGCCACTCGTTGCTTTTGACCGCCCTGATAGCTGAACTCCTCGCTCCCCCAACTATCGCGTCATATCCTCGCCATGGTCGACACAAGTTTTGAACATTATGAATCAAGACATATGGAGTGTTTGCAAAAACTGTTTTTAAAAAACAAAGTGATTTATTGTAGTAGAAGTGAAAAATAGTTGAAAATCGAAGTTGAAAATTGTTTAAGTTAGAGAGTATTTGGTGAGTAAGTTGTAAAAGACCTTTTACATATTTCAATATGAAACCAGAAGTCGCTACTTTTAGATTCTCGCTTTAAATTATACAGCATTATAAAAGAAGTTTAACATTTGAAAGCACTAAAAATCGCTTATTTTCAGCCAAAAATTGACAATGTGTTTGCAAACACTTCCATAATATATGTTGGTTGAAGAATCTGGATTCCAAAAATATCGACTGTTTGCAATCCACTAATGAATTCATGTGCATTTGCAGACTTTTGCAGCTATAATTTCGCCTCGGTTGCACTTCCTTCCTTTCCACATGGCAATGTTGGCTCGGATTGTATCGTTAAACAAGATCGCTCTTGGTCGACAAGCCCCATCTCACGCCTTAGCCATTTCACCTGGAACTTGTGTATCTCAATTCCATCAAGAGTGATATGACCTTAATCAGGGTCATAAAATCTTTGAAGTAATGAGATCACCGTTGATTTCCCACTACCACTTTCCCCAACAAGAGCAACTATCTGAAATCATTAGGTCAACATTGATGAATTTACAAGGAAGTGTTTTTTTTTTTTTTGGACAAGTAATACGTAGGACATAATATTGTCACCTTGCCACTATTAATTGTCAAGGAAAGATCCTCAAAATCAATGCCTGGCCTAGTCGGGTAGCTCAAGTTGACATGCCCGAGTTCAATTTCTCCGTTGACATTTTCTAGAGTCGCCCGACTCGTCACCAGGATCAATCTCCGATTTCCTTTCAAGAATAGCAAATACCGAGGCAGCTGCACTTTTTGCTTTGCTTGAACTGAGCTAACGAGCTCGATGCTTTGATATTGCGATTGCCACCATGGTAAGAGCATAAAAACCGCATTTTATTTGTATAGTTTTATATATCCTCTACACCACAAGAAAATGAAAGCATGCAAGATGGAGCATATATATATATACACACACACTTACACGAAAGACATCCGAGATGGTGATTTTTCCATCCTGAACAAGTCGGGCTCCCGCGTAAAAGCCGGTAGCGTAGACCGAATACAAAAAGCAAATAGACAAACCAAATCCTATTCCACTAATCAATCCTTGTTTAGTACCATTTGTGGCCGGTCCTTCACATTTCTTCTTGTACGTCTCTACAATCCTCTCTTGGGCACAAAATGAAGCAACCGCTCGATATTACCAACAGCGTCATTAGCAACTTGACTTGCTTCTCAAACATCAACTGCAGCCATTAGATGAAATAAAATGGACGTACCAAAAGGTCCAAGAAACCAAGATACCAAATCGAACTTCTCATTGCCATTTAGATATTTTCGTTATGGATCATTTTAGGCCGATTAAAAAACTTCATCCGATTAAAGCTAAAAATTTCGAATCCAGGGTTTAGAAGATGTACTTTGTATCTCTGTTGAACCCTTTGATGGACTTCATTTGTACATAATTGTTGAATCCTATCAGAGGTATCATTGCAAGGACAATAAGTGCCAATCGCCAACTTGCTTCAAAAGCTATGACCAACCCAACTACTACTCAAGTCGCTTGTTGAACGAGCTGCGCTTAGAGCATCCCCAACTAAAGCACGAATAAGAGCTGCATCAGTAGAGAGCCTTGCACCTATAACACCGCCGAGTTCTCAGGCTTATCAAACCAGCCTATCTCCATGTTAACCACCTTCTCAAAGCACCAACATCAACCTAATTCTTTGTATCAACTTAGTCCCAGCCACACTAAATAGATATGCCCTTGATGGATAACCAATTAATGAGACCACTCCAAGAATGACAAACATCAAAGCCCAAAATTCTGAATCCTTCTTTAATTTATGTGGCAACTCATAGAAAGTTTTAATTACAAGAGAAAATAACAAGCCAAAAATGGGCAGGATTGCCCAGTTGATAATGGCAAATATAGCTCCGCTACTAACACTGGTGCCTCGGGCTTGTTAAGGTGAGCAAGGTGATAGATTGAGACTTCTGGAAGGTCTCTTGATCTTTCAGGAGAAATAGCATTTTCACCTGCAAGTGAGTTTTCCAAAAACGAAGCATTGTAGGTGTGGCATTCGAGAATGACATTGAGTGACTACGGTACCTCCTACCCAGACGATCCCCGAACTCGAGAACGTATAAATGATATTCTTTTGCTAGAATCGCATCGATTCTTTTTTAATATCTTTGCCAACACTGATCCACGCCTTCATTTACTTTGAGAGCGTATGAGTTTAGAATACACCCCTCGAGGATCCTTCAAGAGGTCAAAGTGTGTGCCTGAAAGTTGAAGCACATAGCAAGTAATAAGTTTCCTTCAGGTTTGAAACCCGCCACAAGAAAGTTTTTAATCTTCTTGCTACGGTTAGGATATTCATCTAGATGACGTTAGTGTTATAGTTTCCCAATGTCCTGAAAGCACTTGTGCATGATTTTATTAATCGCATTTCCACAAACGAAGAATCAACAAGCATCAAACACAGGTCGTGTTTTGGAAAAAGCTCAAACATGTTTAATTTTTATAAATTAACAATATACTTGCAATAACTTTCCTACTTAAGCCTTAAAATCGGAATGCGACACTTTTATATATTTTGGTTTTTTATTCCTTTAAAGATAATAAATAATTTTTCTATTTCCCTTTAGCTCATAGAGGAAGTTTTGAGAATTTAGGTTTGATCAATCCAAGATCTCCGTGGTATGCCTCTAACAAAATCAATTGGATTAAGTTACATATTAATTAAAGTGATTGAGGACTATCTGAGATCCTGGATGATGGCAAAGATTGATTAAAGATGTAATTCAATCTCTCCATATCTTTTTGGCTTGAAAATGTTGAATGATCCACATGAATGGTGGTGTTCGCTGTAGCTGATCAAGTTAAAATTATCTGAGGTGGAATGCAAATAAAAAACTAGATAAACATATATTTCTGTTTTTTTCACTGTTTTGGGCTTTTCTCAATCCACTTGGTACGCATAATAGAAACCCAATTCATTTGCACTCTAACCAATGGCATCAATGAAGCTTAAAGGCAAAAACAAAAAGATAATTAAACATGATTGTACCTTTTTCAATCAGTTTTCCTTGGTGAAGGACTGCAATCATATTAGCATTTATAATGGTGCTTTCGGCCGATGCGCAACTATGACTGTTGTTCTGCTTATCATTACCTTCTCCAAAGCCCCTTGTACTATTCTTTTCAGAGTCTGCATCTAGTGCACTTGTTGCCTCATCTAGAAGTAGAATTCTAGGTCTTTGAGGATTGCTCTGGCTATTGCAACCCTTTGTTTCTGACCACCTGAAAGTTGAATGCCATGTTCCCGATCGTGGTATCTAGCCCTGCATAAATAGATAATTTCAATGCAGATAAAACTGGTTCCTTTTATTTTAGGGGGACCGGTTATTAAAGGTAAAACATGTTAGAAATCAAACCTGGGGGAGTTTATCAATAAAATCAATTGCATTCGCTAACTCTGCCGCTTCTCTGATCTCTTCAAGAGTTGCTCCGTCTTTGCTATATGCAATATTATCCTTGATGCCTGTGAAAAGCACAGGTTCTTGGCTAACTAAACCAATTTTTGATCGAATCCACTTAAGCTGGAATTCTCTGAGATCAATCCCATCAATCAAAACTTCACCAGCCAATGGATCATAAAATCTCTCTATCAAACTAATCACAGAGACTTCCCACTTCCACTCTGTCCAACCAAAGCTGCAGTCGTGCCATGGGAATAAATAGAGAAAATCCATTGAAGATTTGCTCTTCTTCGGTCTTGTTGATAGCTGAAACAAACATCTCTCAACTCTATGTCTCCACGAATGTCATTTAATATCTTCCCTTTGGTATCATATGCATCTATGGTTGGTTTCCTATTAATTGTCTCAAACATCTTGAATCTGCTTTGCTTGGCCAGCGGCAAATGCAACCATGGGAGGAGCTGCTTGGCCCAGAGAACTGTAATTGAAAATTGCAAAATTATCAAGCTCAACAAGTGCAATAAAGTTTTTTTTATAGTGGAATACAAGAAATTTCTTCGCAAAACTTACATGGAACCTACTATCACTGCAAGGATTACCGTAAACACTTCACCTCCTGTATAACCTTTCTGCAAGATCATTTTTGCACCGAACCAAACCGCCAAACCATAACTGCAGAACATGATGAACATGAGGGATCCAGTACTAGTCCATTACTCAACCCTACATATACATCGGATTTATAAGAGGTAGCAAGGAACTTCTTGTAGTTAACCACAGCCTGCTTCTCCTGGTAAATGATGCCACCTGAACATAATCAAGACCATGTTGTGTTAATATTAGGAGTGTTTGCAAAAACGAAGAAAAAGTGATTATCAGCTTTTTGGCTGAAAAAAATAGTTTTTAGTGTGTTCAAATGCCAACTCGCTTCTAATTCTCGCATAATCTAATCGAATCTAAAAGCAAGGGGAGAGGGTGCTTTTGATTTTTGACTTTGCTCCTAGTTTGACTTTTACACACAATTAAAGCACTTATACAATTTGTTCATCAAATACTCTTACTTTTAGCTTCTATTTGCAAACAAAACCAACTTTTGATACAGTTCGCTTATAATAAGCCACTTCTTCTAAAAACAAAAGTTTTTGCTAAATGTGATGAAATCTGGTGTGCAGAACCCGTGGTTAAACATTGGATTAGTGACTCACAGTTCTGATGGAGCCAATTGTTTGTTGACTACATTGGCAGCATCGGCATATGCTTTTGTGCTAGGGAAGCTATTTTGGACCTGAGAAAGTGCATGGTACCACCGGATATGACAATCAAAGGAATTGACGACAACATGACTAGCGTAAGAAGCCACCCTTTTACAAAGGCAATCACAAAGCCCCTAAAAATGACGCAACCACCTGGACAAAGTTTCCCACCTACACATCATACAGACGGTGAGAAAGAAAATGCAATTCGTGCATTGAACGATACACATCAAGATAGAGTCAAAGAGAAGCACCTTCTCCCCAATGGCATCTTGAATGAGAATTGTGTCACTAGACATCCTTCCAATTACTTCTCCAAAGTACTTACTTCCTGGTCAAAGTAAGCAATCTCTTGTCGCAGATAGTTGTAAGATAAAGATTTCTCACTCTTGCAGACTGCCTCTCACCAGTAATCGTCCAACAAGCCACCTCTACAATCAAAAAAAAAAATCTTTAATTTTAATATTTTAGGGACAGGGCATAAAACTTTTGACAAAAATGATCATTACTCAAAACAAAAACTTTTTCAAAGACTTACGCAGAAATGCTGCTGCCCCACACCCCAAAGCCAAGTAAACAAATTTGAGTGATACCTATAGTTTTTGATGGAGCTAAGTTAATTCAACAGCAGTTTCAATTTTCATGCATTAATTTAATTTGTATACGACAATTGATAGATACAATAAAGTTTTGCACCTTAATTAGATGGATTCTAGTCTTCGTCACATACCTTAGATACTGCGATACGATGTCGTTGCTATTGGCTTCACCAAAAACATCTACTAGGTCCCCAAAAATGAAGGTCATTAGGGGCTGTGACAATCCATTGCCAATGGCGGCAATTGTACCTACTGTCATCAAAATTCTGTCCCAAGAATCAGAAAAGGAGAATAGCTTATAAAACGGGACGGTCTTCGTGGTCTCCGCTTTCCTCAGCTTGTTCTGTTTCCAAGGTATCACTTCTTAATGTAGAATCTGATTTATGTCAGTGACACCCATATTTACAGTTCTAATTCCTTGGTCAACTACCGGGCAGTGTAACAGTTATATATCTGTTCAGAAAAGTTCCATCAATATTAATTCAGCCTATGTAATCTTACAATCATTAAAGCTAAAACAGTTATCAAATGACTTCATAAGTATTGCTAATATTGGTTAACTGAATCTACTGGAGGCTAAAAGAAGAAAGCAAAAAAATATTCCAAAAGTCTCGAAATAAAAATCATATCTAAACTTCTCATCCAACATAGACAGCTAAATTGGACTAAAAAAGTGCTATTTTTAGGCTTAAAATTAGTATCTGAGCCCAGCAATATCTAAAAATGCCACAAAAGTCCCTGAAAATTACCAAGATAAAGACAATGCTTCAAGGCAGACCAGAAAATCTTAACAGATTTAATTTTATGTTATACCAAACATCACATCTATGTATCGTAAATTCCATCGAACAGTTAGAGGACATCATAATCTGCTTCACGCAAAACAATCATATAAAAGAGATACTTAATAATGCAAGTGGAATGAATGTTGGAAAACACTGTCACCTTCACAATCAACTACCACCAATGCCAAACATAAATATTCTCAAGCAACAATACATTCAGCAAGCAAAAACAACAAAACGACTAAAACAAACATATGGAAGAAACGATTCAAGTTTCACAAATTTCTTATCTCAGAGACTGTTCAACACAGGAAAAGGCTATAACCTGCAGAAAGGAACCGCATTCTGCAGTTCTATTTCATGAAAACTCTCTGAAATATTTTCTTCCAAACGGAGATTTTCGACAGCTTCCCTGTCAATGAGGTTTGCAGGGGAAATTGAATATAGAGCCATAGGAATAATCTTTAACTAAGATATTACAAAACAGTTGACTACAGATCAACTCTCTATTTTTTTAAAGGTGTATGAAGTAAAGTCTAAGGTTCTTGACAGAGAAAGAATGCCACCTGATAGTAGCATTTCTTCTTGTGCACGATGTATGCATTGTTTATATGTTTATCTATGTATAATAAACCAGCTTGAACTCGCGTTCAACTTTAAAAATATTTTTTCACGCTAAAGTATAAGGGTTGATTATAAAAAATATCCCTAGGTATGAGGGACTGCCCCTGTGCCCCACATGAAATTTGTGTAAACTTGATAATCGTCGAATTCCAACGAAAAAAAATGGAAAAATGAAGATTAAAAAAAGTGGAGGGATAAAATTACCCCAATCTAGTTTACAACTATTTTTTTAACCATTGATATTACTCACAATAACGAGGTCCGAGTTAGAGTACCTGCAATGATGGGGCATAAGTTTTTTTAAGAAAAAAAGTTTAGAACCTTTTTTTCTGTTGTTTATGAAAAATAAGAAGGGTGAGAATTTTGGTCTGAAACTATGGATAAATGAGTTTTGGTAGTGTTATTATATTTAATTGAATTTGAGTTTGTATTTTATTTGAAAATGATAAATATGCCAAGTTTTTAGGATTTTTAGAATGGGTATAATTTGACATTGTTAGTAGCAAAGAGAATGAGTATATAGTTGTAATTATTCTTGAAATGTGCAAGAAAATTACGAATTCGATTTTTTCTTCGAACGGAATTTTGTGGGCACTAAGGTAAGCAGTTAGGTGGACGATTGGACGGTGAGGTGGTCGGCAGTATGGTGTAGCGACATAAATCCAATTTTAATATTTGGGGGCATTTTTCATGGGGAAATTGTGGAAATGAGGTAAAAATAAAAGTAAATAATCAAATTAGGGTGAAAATTAGGAGTATTGTTTATACAAGTGGAGGCGCAATCATCAATTGCGCCTGAAAAAACAGGCTGAATGGGAGGCACGACTGGTGATTGGCCAACCACAAAAAATATTATTTATTCCAAACGCAATAGCCAATTTGTGCCGAGTCGAGATTGAACAAAAAAAAGGCTGAAAAATGAAGGTGGGGTCGGATGGGGTGGGGAGGGTGGCGCAACATAACATTGCGCCTAGTTATCTTATATATTCCAAAGGGGAGGGTGTGGCATGGGGATGGCACAACACTGGTGGAAAATAGAGGGTGGGTAGTTTTTTTATTATCTTATATAATAATAAATTAAGAACCATCTCATTTAATTAATGTGTGTGAGAAATTCATAAATAATCTTTTTGTTATTTTATCTGTTCTTAACGTATAAAATATCGAATTAATTAGTTTTTTACGATATTGATTTGACATCCAATATTGCATATTTTTGTAAGAAGATAAACACATAGTCATAAATGGGTCTCGATTTGAGAAGGTTGAAAATTTAAGCCTTAAATTGATGGATTTTCTTAAACTATTAGGAAAATACACATGACACAATACGAAACGGATGTCTCACAAATATACAGCTCGTGTATTACACGGCAGTCTCATCTGGTTTAATATAATAATAAAGAATTGGGGTAAACCCAAATAACCAACTATACATATATTATAAATATCCAGAATAATTTTAAAACTCATTACAAAATAAAATTTTGAATAAATATATCTTGTATTTTTTATTTATTATGTTTATATTTTATTTTATGTATGCAATATGAATATCAAACTGAAGATCGTAAAAAAATAATTAATTTGATATATTATACGTTAAAAAATAAAATAAAAAAAATTTATGGATTGCTCATACACATTAATTAAATGAGATAGTTATTAATTTATATTATTTAAGATAATAAAAAAACTAATCATCCCCTCCCCACCCGCCACCCCCATCCCACCCCTATTTTCCACCAACGTTGCGCCACCCCCACGCCCCACCCCTTCCCTTTGGAATTATATAAGATAACTAGCCATCCCCACCCCACCCACTCCACCTCACCTCACCCCCATCTCCACTTTTCAATATTTTTATTGTTCAATCTATTGTCTATTGCGCCTGTAATTAAAAACAAACAAAAAAAAATATTTCTTTGGGCGCGATCACCAATGTGTTAGGCATCACAGAATCATTATGAAACTAAATGAATGAACTTGAGAGAAAAATACAAATTCTATTTCTCACACGAATAGATTTACATGGAGATTTACATACTCACAAAAAAACTCTCAAAAACTCACTCAATCTCTCAAGGATTGAATTTGACCACTCTCAAGGATCTCTTTACTCTCTCTGTGATATTTTACTTACAAGGGATGATTTACAACTGATGAAATGTGTCCTATTTATAGAGGTGGGAGAAGGTGTGAATGGTTGAAAACTTCGACCATGAAAAGCTGTTGTATCTTCTTTGTCAAAATTGAGTTGCTATAGACGGTAGGTGGCCGCATTTGTTTTAGATATCGAACAAGTTTGAATTGTATTCTTCAATTCTCCCCCTTCGGCCATATCTGGAACAAGCATCCATGCTATGTCTCTGGATAAATCAAGTTTTTCTCGTGTAACCACATTTGTCAACATTTCTAATGGATTCTCCTTTATGTGGATCTTACGAGTTTCAACTATTGTCGTTCTATTGTATCGTGTATCCAATGATATCTAATGTCAATATGTTTTGTTCGGGAATGGTACATGGACTTCTTGCTCAAATCCAGAGCACTCTGACTGTCACAATGTACCTTGTAATCCTTTTGTTTGATTCCAAGTTCTTGAAGATAACACTTTAGCCACAACATTTCTTTACCAGCCTTCAAAGAATATATACTGGGCGTCACATTGTGGATAAAGTAACACACTTATACAGTCTTGACTGCCATGAAACAGCTCCCCCTGCGAACGTGTAGATAAATCCTGAAGTAGATTTTCTACTATCAAGATCTCTTGTCATATATGCATTTGTATAGCCCTCCAAGACTGGATCAACTCCCCCATAGCAAAGACATGTTTTTGACGTACCCTTCAAGTACCTGAGAATCCATTTCACTGCCTCACAATGCTCCTTTCCGGGGTTAGAGAGAAAACGACTCACTGTTCCCACTGCATGAGCAATATCTGGTCTTGTACACACCATTGCATACATTAGACTTCCAACTGCTGAAGAATATGGTACCGATGACATTTCCTCGTCTTCATGGATAAGGGGCATGCACTCTTGCTCAACTTGAAGTTGCTGGCTAGTGGAATGCTGACTGGTTTGACGTTGTTCATATTGAACCTCTCGAGCACCCATTCAATATACTTCTCCTGAGATAACCATAACCTCCAGTTCTTTCTGTCTCGAACTATCTACATTCCAAAAATCTGTTGAGCCGGTCCTAAGTCTTTCATGTCAAAGGACTTCGAAAGTTCTTTCTTCAGCTGAGTAATCTTCGTTACATCTTTTCCCACGATCAGAATATCGTCTACATATAGTAGAAGAGCAATGAAATTTCCGTCTAAAAACTTTTGAATGTAAACACATTCATGCATTAGTCTTCTTATAGACTTGACTCACCATACACGAGTCAAATTTTGTTTACCACTGCCTTGGTGCCTGCTTTAGACCTTACATGCTTTTATTGAGCTTGCAAACGAGATTATCACCGAAATCTCAAAACCTTCCTCAAGTTGCTCCATGTAGATCTCTTCTTTTAGATCTCTGTGAAGAAATGTTGTCTTCACATTCATTTGTTCAAGCTCCAAGTTCATACTTGCTACTAAACCAAGAATAACTCTAATTGATGTCATCTTGACTACTGGTGAAAAAATCTCATCAAAGTCGATTCTCTTTTTCTCAATAAATCCTGACTACAAATTGAGCTTTGTGTTTCACCACTTTTCCACTGTCATGTTTCTTCAGCTTGAACACCCATTTGTTTCTCAATGCCTTCTTCCCTTTTGGAAGTTCTACGATCTTATAAGTATGATTCTTCTGCAGAGATTCCATTTCATCATGCATTGCTTGCAGCCATTTTTATTTGTCCTTATGAGATACTGCTTCTTGGAAACTCTCTGGTTCTCTATCTTCAGTAAGCAGAAGGTAATCGAATTCTGAATATCTTCTAGATGGAATCCGTCCTCGTTTAGACCTACGAACTTCTAGAATAGTCTGAGGAGATTCACCATCATCCTGGCTTTTTGATGGTACATGAGCATTTGGTAGAGCGGGTTGTGGCCCTCCCTGCTCAACACCTTCTTCTACCTCCTCATATTCTGCTTCTGGTATATCTTCTGGCACTACGTCACTGTTTCTCACGAATGGTTCTGGTGTTGCATTTGAGATTTGAGCACCAATATTTGACTTGTGAGACATTGTGGGTTTTTCAGTGTCTTCTATTGTCTTACTTTCATGGAACACTACGTCCCTACTTCTAATCACCTTCTTCCTCTTTGGATCCCATAACCTGTATCCAAATTCTTCATCTCCATAGCCAATGAAAATACATGAAGTGGTCCTTGTATCAAGCTTCTGTCTAAGCTCTTTGGATACATGTGCATATGCTAAATATCCAAATACTCTCAAGTGGGAGTATGGTGGATCCTTCCTGCACTACGCTCCTAGGAACTTCAAAATTTGGAAGATCTTGATGGCGATATATTGATCGTAACAAGCAACTCGATCGCTTCTCCCTTAACGGCTTTGGAATCTTAACCATACTGAGCATGCTCCGAACACGTTCCATGATTGTCCAGTTCATTCTTTCGGCTACACCGTTATGTTGAGAGGTGCGTGGGACCGTCTTCTCATGTCGAATGCCATATGTTTTGCAGTAGGCATCGAACACTTTAAAAATGTATTTGCCTTCATTATCTGATCGAAGATACTTTAGCATTTTTCTTGTTTCACGTTCTACCATGACATGAAACAATTTGAAATATTCAAACACCTGGTCTTTTATCTTCAAGAATACACCCACAACTTTCGGGAAGCATCGTCAATAAATGTCAGAAAATATTTGTTACCGCCTAGTGATTCAACCTCCAGGGGACCGCAAACATCATAGTGCACCAAACTGAGCAACTTTGATCTTCTCGTTAAAGAGGTACTAAACGAGACTCTTTGTTGCTTACTAAATAGACAATGATTGCAAAGGATCCGGCGGCGCCTTGTCAACATTGATAAGCTCATTCTTTATCAAGGTAGACAACCCTTTCTCACTCATGTGACCGAGTCTTCCTTACATACCTTAGATACCCGCGACACAATGTCATTGCTATTGGCTTTACCAAAAACATCTATTAGGTCCCCAAAAATGAAGGTCACGAAGGGCGGTCATGGATAATCCATTGCCAATGGCGCAATTGCACCTAATGTCATCAAAACTTTGTCCCACTAATCGGAGAAGGAAAATAGCTTATAACATTATGGTCTTCGTGGTATTCGCTTCTCACCTTGTTCTGTTTCCAAGCAGTATCCCTTCTTAATGTGGAATCCTCGATCATTTATGTCATTGACACCCATATCTCAGATCTAATTCCTTGTTCAACTACCAGGGCAATACAACAATTATACATATGTTCAAAAAAGTTTCATCTATATTAATTCGGCTATGATATCAAAATAATCTTACAATCATAAAAGTTGAAAAAGTTGATCAAATGACTTCACAAATCACAAGTATTACTAAAATTGGTTAAATGAGAATCATCGAGTCTAAAAGAAGAAAGCAAAATAATCATGCAAAAGTCTTGAAAACCAAATGATATTTAAACTTCTCATCGCACGTAGAAATAAAAGATTTAATAAGTGCAATTTTTAAAGCTTAAACTAGTTTCTTAGACTAGCAATATCTAAAAATGCCACAAAAGTCCCCGAGAATTACAAAGAAAACACAGTGCTTCTAGCGTACTTAATATCTTAATAATTTTAATTTTCTCAGAATAACACATCTATGTATCGTACATATTGTCGAAAGCAGGTTAGAGGACATCATAGCCTGCTTCTAACAAAACAATCATCTAAGAGAGATACTTATAATGCAAGTGAATAAATGTTGGAAAACATCGTCACCTTCAACCATCAACTACCACCAACGCTTCTATATTCTCAAGCACCAACACTCTCAAACAAACATATGGAAGAAAAGATTCAAATTTCACCAATTTCTTATCTCAGAGATTGTTCAATAGAAAACCGCAACAAAGGAAAAGGTTATAACCTGCAGAAAGGAGGGCTGCATTATGCATTTCTATTTCATGAAAACTCTGTGAAATATTTTCTTCCAATCTGAGATTTTCGACAGCTTCCCTGTCAATGAGATTTGCAGGGGAAATCGAATATAGAGCCATAGGAATAATTTTTAACTAAGATATTGCAATACCGTTGACTACAGATTAGTTCTATATATTTTTAAGGTTGTGGAGTAAAGTCTCAGGTTCTTGACAGAGAAAGAATGCCACCTGATAGTAGTATTTCATTTTGTGCACGATGTATGCATTATTTATGTTTAGGGTGACGCTAATGGCACCCCTTTTTTTATGAGTACACTCACCTTCTAATTACACTACCTCCCACTTTTTCAAATATGGCACAATTGTTAAATACACCCCCCCTTTTTTTTCCAATTTTACCCTTTCATGAAAAACCCTATGTGACACAATGGCAAGATGACACGATGGGCACATGGCACGATGGGTTTTCTGCCATCATGCCACATGGCACGATGATATGATGGCACGATGGCATTTTCACCATCATGCCACATGGCACGATGGCATGATGGCACGATGGCAAAAACATGGCACGATGGCCCATGTGGCACGATGGGTGTGGCACGATGGCACAATGAATTTTTTGTCATAGCCCGTGATCGTGCTAAGTATCGCACTGCTACTGTGCGACAATATTTTTCAACCTGAAAATTTAAGAAATAACATATTTTATGCTATAAACTAATAATATACATTCATTATTTGGGGATATGAATACTTTATTGTTCGAATCTTCAACAATTTGGGCGTTGGAAAAATCTAGGGTTTGTATAAAAAAATTTAACTTTCTTCGAGAAGAAGAAGAATGTGGGTGAATGATGTTAATGTATTGAGAACTTATTTAAAGTAAGGGTAATATAGTCATTTAAGCGAATGACATTTTTGCAATTTTATAGAGGTGGGTGTACTCATCAATTTTGGGGGTGTCAATAGTGCAACCCTTATGTTTATCCGTATATAGTAAATCGGACGGGATCTTTTGTTGTAAAATGTTATTTATTTTACCGCATTACGGATGATTGACATGTTTATAAATATATACATTTTTTTGAAAGTGACATGTGTATAAATGTTACCATATGAAAAATCCACAATTTAGGCATGATTTATGCTTTAAAATTAATATGGTAACTTTTATAGCGGATGGGATCTTCTATTCCATGGTGTTTCATCTCCTACAAATGATTGACACGTGTATAGAAGTTATCATATTAAAATTCCACAATTTAGGCATGATTTATGCTCCAACCCCACAATTTAGACATGATTTATGCTCCAAAATTAATATGGTAACTTTTATACACGTGATAATCATTCGTGCGGTGGAATAGGAGATGAATATATCATCCTGGAATAGATGATCACATCCGCTTTTATATAGACGTGTCAATTATCCATGTGGTGAAATAGAGATGAAACACCATTTTGCAATAAAAATCCCATCTTGTAATAAACCAACTTGAACTCACGTTCAACCCGGATGAGATCTTCTATTCAGATGGTGTTTCATCTTAATGGCAACTTGTATACACGTGGGAATCATCCGTATGGTGGAATATGAGATGAAATAATATCTTGGAATAAAAGATCTCATTCGCGTTCAAACTTAAAAATATTTTTCACGCCAAAGTATATGGGTTAGTTACAAAAATGCTCGTGGGTTAAAGGTAATTACAAAGAGGAAAAAAAAAAGCATTTAAGTTTTAAAATTACAAAACGAACCGAATCCAGTTTGAAACTTTTTTTTGTTGTTTACAGGAAATCATAGAGGTGATAATTGATTCTTTTAGAGATTTTGAGGAGTAATTTTTATTTATGTAATTTGTTGCACCCGCACTCCGAGGACTCAATATGAAAGAGAAAGGTGTTCCTTTTACCCCGAAAGTCGTCCAGGTTTCTCACCTTTGCCGTAAACTCTTTTAAGAAAAAAAGACTAAAAAAGCGATTTAAGGTGGCATTGTCCACAGAGAACCCACTCCCAAAGGAAAATAAAAAAATTCAATTATTCTTGTTGTTTATTTATTTATTCAAATGTCAATTTTCCTTTTTACTAATAACATTATAATTTATGTTAAATGGATGATGTTTTTGAAGTTATAATAGCTGCATGAGGCCTTTTGTAATATTTTGTGAATAGTCAAATGACATTTTTGTCTACTTATAAATCGGGAACATTACTACATGGAAATTTTTGGATTTTCAAGTTAATTTTTTTAAATACGTCATCAAATTTCGTTAGGTTAACTAATGTTGGGGTAAAAACGTGCCATTAATTAGGCGTTGTTTTGTTCTATCATTAGGCTTTCAGAATGCTAGATGAGATAAACCTCATGTATACTTTTGTAAGTTTGAAACTTAGTGGGTTTTTTTTTTTTTGAATTACCAAACTTCATGTGTACTTTTGTAATTAGCCCTGTTATAAATGTTATTTATTATTATCGGTTTGAAAAGTATTGATTGAGAAAATATTTTCAACGAAATATTTGCAATAATTTTGTGTTAAATATTTGCAAAGAAAATAATCTCTTTTTTTTTTTTTTTTGTGTTATTAAAATTATAGGAGATCAAAGAAAGGGATCAACCATCTCTTATTAATTACTACTATGCTAAATAAATACATCATGAATTTGTTCATTTAGAAATCTATCATATATACTAAAAGAAAAATCAAAGTTAAACACATGTCTCCACCTCATTAATTTTGGACATTTGTCAACTTCTCATTCTTCCAATTACACATGGCGGGTTCACATTTATCCACGTAGCAACCCTATGTACAAATTTAAAAAATAACAAATAATCCAAACAACAAATTTAAAAGATAACAAATAGCCCAAAAATTAAGGATTATATCTACACCATAATTTAAATTTGTTATATTTTGATTTAGTATATCCTTTAAATTTATTATATTTTAAGTTATTATATTATATCATACGTATCAAACAATAATTTTAATAAATAAAAAATTTAAAAGATAAAAATAACCCAAAAATCAATAATTCTATCTACACTATATTCTAAATTTCTTATCTTTTAATTTATCATCTTTTAAGTTATTATATTATACATATCAAATAAAATACAAAAAATAGGAATAAACACCTTCGTAATAAATAATGTAGTTTACAAGAAGTTTTTTTCATAATTTGAAGTCAACTATTTGTATTATACTCTTATAAATTTTGAATTTATTTTTCTAATATTTCTAGCTAATTAATATTTTGAATCTCATACAACTATTACAAATAAATTTGTGACATTAAAATTTTATCTTTGACAAATCTCGTCAACTCACGGGTGTTATTCTAGTTGTAAAAAAAATTTGAATCGAGGAGTTTGCATTGGGCCCTTTAAGAGCGGTTCCTAGTAGACCTCACTAGTGTGGGTTGGGCTTCATGCAGTGAAACCAGAAACAGCCCGCTTAGAGTGGGCTTTTCTTCTGAAAAAAGCGCGGGGCACGTATGTAATTCTAAAGCAAACGGAGGACATTTCTCGTAAAAGCAGCAAAGCTTTATAAATCTCGCTCAGGGGAATTAGGGTTTCTCCTCAGCGCCCCAAAGCTCCAGGGAAGTTAAACGCGGTGCATTTTAGCAGCAGCGGCAGCAAACAACAACAACAATGGTGGAGAAGGGTAGTAAGGGAAGGAAGGAGGAGGTCGTTACCAGGGAGTACACGATCAATCTCCACAAACGCCTCCACGGATGGTATTCACTCTCTCTCTCTCTCTCTCTCTCTCTCTCTCTCTCTCTCCGCACACACACATACGCACGTTTGTATGCTGTATTGATGTGTGTTTTTGAGTGCATTTTTATTTAAATTCGATTTTGGATCTTTAGTAGCCTCCTTTTACTTTCCTCGTTGAAATATTGAGCTCAAGTTTGATGTATAACACTGCTTTGTATTTGCATTCTCCGTTCAATACTGTGCTGCATATGCTAGTATTGTGCCTATAATCTTCTTACTGTTTTGTTGCGAGATGGTATTTAATCCTTAAATCACGTTAGCAAAATGGTTTCTGGAATTTTTGCTCTGTAACATGGAACTTGATTGCATTACCTCCAAGTCTGCCAAAATATTTGAACTTGAACGGAAGTTTAAGTAAATATGTAATGCTATGATCATAATCAATCTGAGTAAAGTTTTTGACTGAAAATAGACCGTCTGTAGAAATCCAGGGAAGATAATTGGCAATAGTTGATAATATGTTGCCCATGTTATAAGCAAGTGTTATTCCAGTTGAATTGCTATTTGGTTGTTATGAATCCCCTGTTAGACCACCATAACACTTGGTAGAGGGCCGGAGGTGATATCTAGTTTCTAAGGTGTTAGCGGAGGGCCTAGACAATTGTCGCAGAGTCTTCTTTTATGAATAAATTCTTTTATTTTTATTCATATCAAAAAACTCAGGACTTCAGACTAGCTTTGCTTTTTTGAGTTTAATATGGTTCAGCTCCTACTCTCTTATTGGTATATCCGGTGGCTGATTATTTGTCATGTATTATTTATGCTCCTATTTTATCACATGTTCTTTCATTATGTCCAACAAATCTTTGCATTGTAAAAGTTGTATGCTTTGCCTTCTTTTCTCGACATAGCTGCAAACATGTGATGCTTGCTTGCGTTGGATTGTTTAAATAATTATAAGTGGTGAGATCCTACTCTAAAATGAGAAGTTAAAGTGAGTAAAATGTAGTTTCAGAAGAAATTCATTATGATTGACTAGATTCGCTTTGCGTACGTAATTCTCAGATAAGCATACAAATGCGATCCTGGTTATCTGGCTGGTAATTCCAAGTGAAATCTGTTTATGTGGTAGCCTAAAAAAGTTCAAGTTTTTACTTATTTTGCATCAATTATAAATGTTCTGCTGAATTTAAGTTGCAATGTTGTATTATTTGATTATACCACATGATGCTTCAGTATATCATTTGACCTGATTACATATTTGAGTGTAGTACCTTCAAGAAGAAGGCTCCAAATGCTATCAAGGAAATCAGAAAGTTTGCCCAGAAGGCCATGGGGACTACAGATGTCAGAGTTGATGTCAAGTTGAACAAACATATATGGAGCCGTGGAATTCGTAGTGTGCCAAGAAGAATCCGTGTTCGCATTGCCCGAAAGAGGAACGATGACGAAGACGCGAAAGAGGAGCTTTACTCTTTGGTGACTGTTGCAGAAATTCCAGATGGAGGGTTGAAGGGATTGGGCACCCAAGTCATTGATGAGGAAGAATGATTTATTTCTGTTTTAAGCGCTTGCTAGATTCAATTTTGCTGAACCTCAGGGTCCTATTATGTTTAGGAAAGTTCATTTGAAGGATTATTATGTGACTTTATGCAATTCTACCTGTTTGAGACATGTATCTTCATTTAGTGTCAGCTTGATATTGTTTCTGTTACATTGAAAAGTACGACATTTAATTTGCTTGTGCTCATGGAGATGTGGTCTTTTATAATGGTTGGTTCTTAATTGGTCATGTTTACCTTTGTCACTGCGAGTGGATGTTTGTTTTGGCAGGAAAATTATATAAAATCTTGGTACATTTTATGAAGAGATATTTGGTTTTTGGCCCGGAGCCTGTTACTGATCATCATTCTGTGTTTCGTGCAAATTATGTTGCAGAATGGAGGTAAATCTTGCTATCCTAATTGCCCATGAATTATGTCAATGATAATTTGAGGATGTTAGTAAAAGGGGTCAGAATGAGCTACAAGTCTAGGTTCATTTACATGTTGAAATACAATCAACGTAAAAAAGATTTACCGGATAAAACCCAAAAGAAAATGCATCTAAGTTGCCTATTTATCTAATTTCATGTTTATTTAATTAATTATGAACTATCAACTCATATTTTCATTTGTGTAAAAGATACTTATGCTGGAGGATGCATTATGAGTTTTGAACGAATCAATATTCGAATGTCTTATTGCACTTTACTTTATTTGTTTTTATATTATTCTTAGTGATGAAGTTTGTTAATTCGTAAAAACCTAGTGGTAGAAACTTGTATTGTCAGGACGATTAATTTGTGTTCGATCTCACCAGAGTGAGTGTGTGTGTCACCTCCCCTACTATCTCCGATCGTACTCAACCAAAAAAAAGTATTACGTTTAGCTAGTTACGAAACACAAGCATCCTAAATATATCATCTATTTACTATTAAGCCATCAAAAACTTTATGGTGGCGCTATTCACACCCACAAAATTAATGAATACACCCACCTTCATATAATTGTAAAAATGTCATTCACTTAGAAGACCATATTACCCTTACTTAAAGAAGTTCTAAATACACAAACGCCATTCACCCACATTCTTATTCGTCTTGAACAAAGTTGAATTTTTTCTATAAATCATAGATTTTTCCAACACCCAAATTGTTTAGATATGGATAATATAGTGATATAGTATTCATATCCCAATATTCTTAGTTTCTAGCATAAAATATGTTATTTCTCAAATTTTCGAGGTTGAAAAATACTTTTCGAATAAGTAGCAAGGGACGACACTGGCACAATCACACACTATGACAAAAATCCATCGTGCCATCGTCGCATCCATCGTGCCATGTGGCACGATGGCAAAAACTCATCGTGCCATCGTGCCATGATGATGGCGTAAAAACTCATCGTGTCTTCGCCACCCAGGGTTTTGTGCCACCAGGGTTTTGTGCAAGGGTAAAATTGTAAATTATTCGTGCCACCCAGGGTTTCGTGCCATCGTGCCACTTGACACCCAATTTTCCTCTAAACACACTCACCTTCTAAATACACAACATCCACTTTTTAAAATATGACCCAATTGTTAAATACATTCCATTTTTTTTCCAATTTTACCATTTCATAAAAAATCCTAGGTGGCACGATGACACGATGGGTTTTCTGCCATCATGTCACATGGCACGATGATATTTTCGCCATCATGCCATATGGCATGATGACACGATGGATGATGGCATTTTTGCCATCATGCCACATGGCACGATAGGTTTTTCGCCATCGTGCCATGTGACACGATGACACAATGGATTTTTTATCATAATGCGTGATCGTGCTAAGTGTCGCACTACTACTATGCGACAATATTTTTTAACCTGAAAATTTGAGAAATAACATATTTTATGCTATAAACTAAGAATGGGCATTCATTATTTGGGGATATGAACACTTTATTGTCCATATCTTCAACAATTTGGGCGTTGGAAAAATCTAGGGTTTATACAAAAAAAAAAATCCAACTTTTCTTCAAGAATAAAAAGAATGTGGGTGAATAATGTGGGTGTATTTAGAACTTCATTAATTAAGGGTAATATAGTCTTTTAAGTGAATGTCATTTTTGCAATTATATGAAGGTGGGTGTATGCATCAATTTTGGGCATATGAATAGGGCCACCCATTTAGTAATTATGTTATATTTTAAAAAGAGGGTGAATGTGTATTTAGTAAGTGGACGTATTGTTAATTTTGGGGGTGTGAATTGCGCCACCCACAACTTTATTATTCATTTAAGTTCGTACTTTCCGATGTTCAATATAAAATCGTTATTAAAGTGACATTTCTGATTATTTTTCCCCTTTTTTTCCTTTTTTTATAGTTTGCGGAGAAGAAACATGATAAAACAAATTCGAAATGCGTGAGAAAAAATATTTCCCGCGTTGACGGAAGAAGCTTATCGGACACACTGCCATTCTTCCTCAGCTTCTGAAGCGGATTAGGTCTCTCTCTCTCTCTCTCTCTCTCTCTCTCTCTCTCTCTCTCTCTCTCTCCAATCTTTGCTAAGCACAACCAACTCTACACCCGCCCGCCCAACCCACAAGCATTTGGATTTTAAACAACTGTCCAATTCCTCTCAGCATTGGCGGATTCAGGTGTGTGAATTACATCGCGTTGTAGAATGTAATTTGGCTTTTTGAAATTAATTCACATTGTTTTTTTTCACTTGGGTAACTTGATTATCACTGTGTATTAATTTTGCAATGTGCCTAATTTTATTTTGTCGGTGCATAGCATTTTGCTTCTGTTAAATTGAGCTTAATTTTTGACCAACTTATTTGAATGATTATTTTGACATCAATATTGGAGGTTTTTGGATCAAGGAATCATTTGCCATGTTCCTATACATGTTTTGGTAGTAACTGGCTAATACATGGATGCGATAACAATGACTGAATCTTTCAGTTCATAGAAGTTTATAGGGGAGATTTTTTTTTGGGGGGTTGAACAGGCAGGCTGCAGCATTACTTGTCAGTAGAGCATTAAAATATATGCAGCCGGAAAAAGAGATTAGAGCGTGAAAAATATATTTGTGGTTCCTTATATCAGTTGCTATAACACATTATAGAAGAAATGCTTAGGAAGCTGATGAAAATTGGTGGAAGGCTTGCATAAAAGTAAGGCATTTGTGTTTTGAGGCCTTCTAGACATGGTTTTATTTGAATTGTTCTAGAAGAGTCTCGGGGACGAGTCAATTGAAATGTCTTCCAAGTAATCTTGTTTGTACCGGTTCAACGTCATCTGAAAGCTATCTGAAAACCCATTTTCAGATGCCATTAAAGTTGATTTTCTAAAACTTTTGTGGATTTGATGGCTCTGCTTGTCTGAGTTGTTTGAGAAGAAAAGTGGTCAAGTATTATCATTTTTGTTGAAACCCTTTTGCAGGTCTCTCTCTCAATGAAATCACTTTATTTCAAATTTTTCTAATGAAGTGAGCGAGACATTGGCTTCTTTGGATAGAAGTTTAAATTTTTGTTTTTCTGAAATCACCTGTAGAAACTCCCATTGCTTGAGAACACATCCATTTTTGCTGCGTCAGTCTATTGTTCCAAATCTCAAAATACTAACCACATGTTTTTCCTGATTCTAAGTTGTCTCCTGTGTTTCTATTCCTTAATGATCAAGAGAACAACATATCCAATGATTGTGTAACTCATCTTTGTAGTTTACTATGTAGGTACCCAACTTTCAATCATATGCAATTTGTAATAGATGGAAAGCAATCTGCAAAAGTCTCCTAAACTAGGGCATCCTGCTGACAGTTCTGATGCAAAATATGTTTCTGGACTCAGTACCATTCTGGTTGCGACGATACAGGAAGCCAAAGACAGGATTTCTCAGATAGAATATATATTTTGCAGTCAACTTTTTCCAAATTTTCAATTGAATTCTCAAAGCTTGCAGAAAATATATTCTGAAGCAAGGGAAGCTGCAGAAGATGCATATAAAGAAAAGGAAAAAGAACTGCTACTCGAGATTAAGAAGCTTCAGAGTCAGAAGCAGCAGGTTATTGAAGAAAACCAATTGCTGAAGTTAGAGAAGGCAAAAGTTGTTGACATGGAAAGCCAGTCATGTAACCGTTTCAAGGAGCTTGAAAAAGAGTTGAAACAGAAAACTGTGGAAGCGAATGAGGGGAGGGAAGCACATCAAAATCTGCAGAAGCTTCTTGAATCAAAATCATCCCTTTTACATAGTTACAAAAAAACAGTAGTAGAGCTGGAAGAAAAAAATGCCATGCTTCTGAAAATGCAAAAGAAGCTGGAGGTTGGAACTGAGGAATTGCGACTAGAGGTAATGAAGAAATCTAAAGAAGTGGATGAGGTAATGGAGTTGCAGAATAAGCTTCTCCAAGTAAATCAATCAAAGGCCTCTTTGATAGTACAGAAAGAAATCCAAATGAAGAAGTATGAGGAGAAATCAAAGGGACTCATTTCCAAACTCGAAAAGATGGAGAATAAAGTTAATGAGCTTCTGTCAGGACTCAGAGACAAGACGGAAGAAGTAGATAAGGGGAAGGAATTGCAAGGAAATTTGCTAAGAAAAATTGAATTTCAAGCCTCAGAGATAATGAATAATGAACAACTATTGGATAAGTATGAGAAGGAGAATAGGCATCTTATGGCAGAAGTAAAGAGTTTGGTGAATCGTGCGGATGAGCTCCGGAAGGAATTAGGGAAGAAAAATCTTGAACTGGAGGAGGTAAGAAAACTGCAAATGCAGCTACTCCAACAAAATGATTCATTAAATTTTGAAAGGATTAAGAGAGGGAAGGCATTGGAAGAGTTTGAGGAGGAGAGGAAACTGCTTTTGGATAAACAGAAAGGCTTAGAAAATGAAGTTTATAAGCTTCAGCAAAGTGTCTCTGAGAGAAGCAAAGAGTCTTCTGAAGGGATGGAGTTGCATGGGAAGTTGTTGCAGCAGATCGAGGTTAAAGATTCTGAAATAGCGGCTGAAAGGAGGAAAAGAAAGGATGTTATTGCTGCTTATAAGAAGCTGAAATCTCAATACAACTATCTCCTCAAAAAACATTCTCTTACTCAAGAATCTATGCTGCCTCTTGACAAAATGGACGATGAAAGTGAAATAATCAGGCACAATCAGATTCCAGTAACATCACGTGGTAAACTCCATGGTTTTACATTCTGTTCTGCAAGTTTCCTTTTTCCAGCATGGTTACCTTATCAGTTTTTTCTCTCTTTTTGCTTTTTTGGGGATGTGAATTGGACTTGCTGTAAAACGTCTTGGTTTACATACACATTATTGAGCATCACTTGATCAAAAACTGGAAAAACATCTTGCTTCTAATCCTACCATTATAGGGCATGCAGGATTTAGGTTAGTTGATATCCTATATTTTTTGATCAATATTTTTCGTGGAAATTGTTGTTGGCTTTAGTTTTCTGTTCAATAGGGCCATGTCTTAATTTTTTTTCTATTTTAAAATATCTCTAATTGCAGTTCTGGAGAATAATAAAGTTTCTGGCATTGCCAATGATGTAACAAAACCAGCGGATGAGCAGGAAGTATTAGAGGACAATAAAGGAGTTGTATCCATTCAAAGAGCTAGTCCTGTCTCACCATCTACTTCAAATATTAACATTGCTCCAAAGTGGCCAAGTAGTACAAGATCATGTCCACCAGTCGGTGCAAAACGTCCTAATTCTTATTGGAGGGATACCAGGTCCCACCAGAGCCGTGTGGGACCCGACCCCCATGATGATTTCCTTGATACTCCTCTGGAGAACGTCAGAGAAAACTTAGGGAAGGCTACGAAGGAAGATATTCCTGATTTCCCTAAAACGGGTCCAATAAATATGAGCATTGATAACTCTGATGATTCGACACAAGACATGAATGCTGATGATGGACCACAAAAGCTGCACATGTCACCTCCAAAGGTTGGACCATCAGGTTTTAAATATGTGGAACCAGTACGAAAGAAATCTGAGAGGGAAAGTCTGAAAGGTGTTGAATGCAAGCAATGTAAGAAGTTCTATGATGCTGTTCTCCCTGGTGCAGGCAAAAACTCCAACGGTGATAAGCAGAACATCCGCTGTGAGCATCATGATGGAGTGTCGAGGCATCGATATAGATATGCACCTCCTTTGACTCCCGATGGATTTTGGAATATTGGATTTGAATCTGAAATGTAGGTTCTTGAGTTATCATATATTTGGATTGATAATTACGAGTAATAATAAATACATTCTTTCTAAAATTTAGGTTCTAAAGTGATTACCATAGAATCAACTGTTCTGACGACGAATATACTAATTAAAGCACCACATATATATATATATATATATATATATATATATATATATTCCATGCTCTTCGTTCTTCAATTTCCATAAATCCTCAAGGAGATTATGTTGTGTTTAGTGGTGGATCTGCATGGTTGATTAAGAATGTTAATAGAATTAAAAAATGCATGGTAAAAGTGAAGAGTGTACAAAAGCTTGAATCATGCACAGCTTTCTTATGGTCGTCCTTGATAACAGAAATACTTCACCAAACTATAATTAGTTTGTACGATAGCGGTGAAAGAAATTATTTCTCTTCTAGAGAGGTGTCCATATATCTCCATGTATAGTGAAATATTACTGCATTTCGTTTTTATTTGTGATGGCTTTGTGTTAACCTAATTTACTTCAATAAATGACAGAAATTCTAAACATCTGTTTGGATTCAATGCATTTCATTTTTATAACGTTTTTCTTATTTTCCATCTGCGATGAATCTGCACAAAACAAGCCTCTTTTATAATATTTGAAACCAAGTATGTTGCTCAAATAATTAATTCAGAATTATCATCACCTTCCACAGCTTTAACTACTCTGCTACTGAATGAAACACTCAATGTGGGTGAGGGATTAAGGGGATCCCCAACCTCTATATTGAATCAATTATTTACAAAGTCCGTCATATACATCAAAACCAGAGCACATCACCTAATGCAATAGAACCTAAAACCCAAACAAAACTAACACTATTACACAGGAATAAGCTTTCTGCGAAATGATGGGAGACCAAGCTAGTCAATGCGAGCCAATTTCTGAATATTTCTGGGGATGAGAGGAGGGAATATCACACGATTTTGAGTTGTCCTTCACCAAGTGTTCACTTCATTTTCTTGCTAAGCATTTCACATGTCTAATCAAATTGTTTCACTACACCACAATTTGTCCCTTGTTTACATTGAGTTGGTTGACTTTTTTTTTTTTTTTTTTTTTTTTTTAGTACAATGGGGGTGTTTTTATTTATGGCCCATTTGTGTGTGGCCCAATTCCAATAATTAAAGGCCCAAAATTGCAGCCCAGAAAAAGCCTCCTACCCAAGCCCATTACCCATGTTACCCGGATCTCTCTTATCGGGTTGCGGTACCCGTTTCTTATGTCCGCGGATCCTTTGGGTATGATCTTGGCCATCCATTGTGCTGGTTTGATCTGAGCCCTTTATTGCTGCTTTATAACCCTTATCCCCGAAACCCTAATTTCAGAATCTCAGTGATTTTTCTCTCTCATCTCTCTCGAACTCTCTGTGTTCTTTCTCTCTCTTGTTCTTCAACCTCGATCTCTAGATCTCCAACTTCTGGTTGTGTTTCTGAGTGATTCGAGTGTGGTATACACAGATCTGAGTGTTATTGTGTTAGTCCACCACTCCTCGGTGTACTTAACCGCTCTTGAGGTTAGGGTTTCTGGGGTTTGAGGGTTGGTTCGATCTAGGGTTTTCTGGGTTGTTCTTGGGGTTTGAGAGGTATTTTCTGTGGCGTGGCTTTTGTGGCTTCCTCGTGGTACTCTGGGCTGATTCATTTGTGACACTGTTGCTAGGGTTTACCAGTCCCTGAGCCGAATCTTTCAATATCCGGATCTTAGGGTTTTATCCCTCATATTCTGTATTAAGTTTTCTTCCTTGTAATATTTTGATTCGATTTAATATTTACTTTGTTTGTAATTTGAGTCACAGAGTAAAATCAGTATAATAGGCTTTGAGTCAGTAATTTTTGTATTCGGTGACTACGTGTATCGATCTATTAGAGGCGAGATAGATACCTAATGATGAGTATCGCAGCGCCTATCTGCCTCTTGATGGGTTGGTGCTTCTGGTTCGTGCTGGATCTTGGTGATTCTTGGCTCCTGGTGATCTCTGTGACTGGTTTGATCCCCAGGACTTGCTCCTGGTTGTAAGGATTACTCTCTTCTCTCTCTCTTCTTACTTTCAGTCAGTAGTAGTTTTAGGGAAACCCTAAGCTTCAAGCCTCTTGACCCTGTGCCACGAGCGCAGTGGAATCCTGAGGTGCGAGGGGGATCCACCCTAGGGCCTTACTGCTTTCTATTGGACTCTGTGTGGTCCTTTTATTGCTTTCTATTGGACTCTGTGTGGTCCTTTGTTGTTCTCTGTTGGACTCTGTGTGGTCCTTATTTGCCTGTTGTTCATTTTATTATTGCACTTCTTGGACTCTGTGTGGTCCACCTACATTGCTTCTGCTGTTCTGTTCCCTGTGATTTTTGGTGTACTTCTTGTGTACTCTGTGAATTACCTGTGTGATATATTCTTGTTTATATCTGTGATAATGACTGGTGTTTCTGGCTATCACATGGAATCCTTCAATGGAAAAACTAATTTTTCTATTTGGCAACAAAAAATGAAGGGCATTTTGATTCAACAAAAATGTTTTAAAGTTGTTGAACAAAAGTATACTGATAAAGATACTGCTGAAATTAAAGCTGAACTTGATGAGTTTGCTTATTCATCCATTATCCTGAACCTTTCTGATTCTGTTTAAAGAAAAGTTGGCAAATTGTCAAGTGCCAAGGATTTGTGGAACAAATTGGAAGAACTCTTTACTGAAACTTCACTACCTTCCAAACTTTTCCTACTTGAAATTTTTTTCAGATTTAAACTTGACTTGACAAAGGATATGGATGAAAACCTTGATGTTTTTACAAAATTGATACAAGATATCAAGTTGACTGGTGATAAAAACATTGATGATTATACTCCTATTGTTTTGCTGAATGCTATTCCTGATACCTATGCTGATGTGAAATCTACCATTAAGTATGGTAGAGATTCTATTACTCTTGATACTGTGATTAATGGCCTTAAGAGTAAGGAATTAGATCTGAAAATATCCAAGGGGAATGAACAAGGGTCAGGGAAAGTGATGCATGTTAGGGGTAGAAGTCAAAACAGGAAGAATGGTAATAACTATAACAATAAGTCAGGTAGAAAGAGAAGCAAAAGCAGAGGTAGAGTCTAATTCCAAACCTAGGAATAACAGAAATGTTATAATTGTGGTGAGCATGGTCATTACATCAAAGAGTGTACTAAACCCAGGAATAACCAGAACAATAATCAAAACAATAACCAGAACAACAAAAACCAAGCCAATGACTCTGTGAACTTGACTACTTCTAATGATCATATGGGTGATGTGTTTATGGTGCATGAGTACTGATTCGTGAATTCTGTTCCTTCAAATGCTTTCACCGATTATGAATGGCTAATTGACTCGGCATGCACATTCCATATGACACCTTTTAAACATACATTTTAATACTTATGTTTCAAAGGCAAAATGGATATGTTTCCATGGCTAATGATAAAAAGTGTCAAGTAATTGGTGTTGGTACTGTGTGCTTAAAACTTGATACTGGTTATGTTTTGACTCTCAATGATGTAAGGCATGTCCCTGATTTATCCAATAATTTGATATCATGTGCTATGCTTGAACATGATGGCTATGAGGGAAGATGGGGGAAGGGTGTTATGAAACTCATGAGGGGATCTATGATAATTGCTAAAGCTGAAAAGAACAGAAATCTTTATGTTTTACATGCCAAACATGATTCTTATGTGCCAAATTCTGTGAATGCTATTGCTAATCCTGTGTCAAATAACTTGACTGATTTATGGCATAAAAGGCTTGGGCATATTAGCTCTAAATGTCTTGATATTCTACAGAATAGTTTTGGTAAAAACAAACTTGATGCTTTGTCTTTCTGTGAATCATGTGTGTATGGTAAACATCAAAGGGTTAAGTTCCCCTCCCCTACTAACCCAAAACATTATGCTAATACTGAATTGCTTGAATACTTGCATGCTGATGTTTGGGGTCCCTCTTCTGTGCCTACTCATGGAGGAAATAGATATTTCCTGTCCATAATTGATGATTATTCCAGGAAAGTTTGAGTGTTTTTAATGAAGAATAAATCTGATGTTTTTGATAAGTTTAAAACCTGGAAAATTCTTATTGAAAACCAGACTGGAAAAAGGATTAAAGCTTTCAGAACTGACAATGGCCTGGAATTTTGTAATCAATTAATGGACAATCTTTGTGATAAATATGGTATAAAAAGGCACAAGTCAGTGCCCTATTCACCACAGCAAAATGGTGTTGCTGAGAGGATGAATAGAACACTTTTAGAAAGAGTGAGGAGCATTCTTGCTACCTCGGGGACTTTCTAAAAGATTTTGGGGAGAAGTTGTTATTCAAAGAACCTATTTAATAAATAGGTCCCCCTCAGTCCCCTTGGAAGGAAATACCACGAAGAGGTATGGGAGGAAGGAAAGCGATGGATTTTTCTAATTTGAAAATGTTTGGATGCACTGCCTTTGTACATCAACAGACTGACAAATTAGAACCAAGGTCTATAAAATGTGTTTTTCTAGGCTACCCTGAAGGGGTTAAAGGCTATAGACTTTGGAACAAAGGAGAACCTGGTTTTAAAACTATAATTAGTAAGGATGTGTTATTTAATGAACTTGAATTCCCTTGCTTTGTGCACCCTTCTCCTCAAACTGTTTCTGAAACTGATACTACTCCAAATGAGGTGGAGCTTTCTAATGTGTCTCCTAAGACTTTTGTTTCTGCTGATTCTCATATCAATGATGCTTTGCATGTCAATGTGAATGATAATGATGTGCATATTGAAGATGATACTTAGCATGATAATGTGCATGATATGCATGATGATTTTCCTGATGTTAACACTGAGAATGAACCTGTTGCTAATAATCACGATGAATTAAATGATTATGTGTTAACTAGGGATAGAACTAGGAGACATGTTAGAATCCCAAACAAATTTGCTGATTTTCACATGACATCTTATGTGTTTTCTGTGTTTGAATCCATTGATGGTTCTGAGCCTAAAACCTTTTCTGAAGCTGTAAATTCTGTTGAATCTACTAAGTGGCTAAGTGTTATGCATGATGAAATGACTTCTCTGCATGTTAATAACACATGGATTCTTGTTCCTAAACCCCATAACTACTCAGTAGTTGATTGCAAATGGCTGTACAAGGTTAAACAAGAATATGAGGGTGTTAGGTTTAAAGCTAGATTAGTTGCTAAGGGTTTTACTCAGAAGGAAGGGATTGATTACACAAAAATCTTTGCACATGTTGTTAAATTTGTTACTGTGAGAATTATGCTTGCTTTTGTTGCTCAATTTGACTGGGAATTGAAACAGTTGGATGTTAAAACTGCTTTCCTTCATGGTGACTTGGATGAAAAAAAATTTATGAAACAACCTGTTGGGAAATTTATTGTTTAGATTTTGATGAATGCCATGTAAAACTTAGAATAGGAAGTTGGCACCCCAATTTTTTGTTGTAAATTGCATTGTAATAAATAGGGGTCAAGCCGAGTTAAGTCACTATGCCCAAACATGCAAGAAGACAATTGGAGACTAGAAGGAAGACTCATTGCAAGACAAGTGAGTATGGCAAAGAAGAGAAGACGGGAACTCTATGAAGGAGGCGGTGAGATGCGAGTTGAGTGGAGTATCGTCAAGTCAACTCAAGGAAAGCCAAGTCTCAAGTTGAAGTGATGGAAGAGTCATCCAATGATTGGAAGCGACTCTAAGTCACCTGGGAAAGCAAGGAAATGCGGTCAAGTCGAGATAATCGAAAAAGATCCGTTTACGTAAATCAAGAGAATTACCTAAACAAGTAATATCTCCATGCTACCTTTCTCAAGTGCTCACCCCGGTCGAAGCGTGCAAAAGGAATAAACCAATGGGAAGCACTACACCGTGTCGAACTCGAAAAGGTGAAAAACAATTCATACGAGAAAATGGCAATTCCAAGGATCGCAACAAGACAAGCCAACGACCACAAGTGACTTTCAAAAATAAGCTATCTCTTCAACGGGCGATTTTTGAAAGATCACTATAAAAGGCCGAGGAATGACTACGAGAAGAGGGGACGAGAACCACAAACATTCAAGCAATTATCGAATCGTAATCGAAATATTCTCAAGTTATTAAACGCTCAATCCTCAAGCCTACACTACGAAGAACATCAATCCAACACTCACTCGTGAAAGAAAGATAACTTCAATCGGTTGAAGAGGAAATTATCAAGAATCAAGGGGTCTACATTCCACGAAGGATTGTAGGAAGGTTCAAGGTCGAACCAAGTCTTGAGCTTTTGGAGGGCTTCGTGATCAAATCCAAAGAGCTTGAGCAAGTGGGTAGTAGCAAGCAAAGCACCGCCTGTGAAGAAGCCGAGTCGCACGAGAAGCTTGGTGAGTGATCAAGGCGTCTCGAGTCCCGAGTCCCAAAGGATCAAGTCAATTGTGTGTGATCAAGACTTGTATCCGGGACTGCTACCACTTTGTATCGATCAATACCTAGTGGATTCCTCCGGGAGTTGGAGAAGAGAGGAGTAGAAGAATTACCCCATCTTCGAACCTCTATAAAAATCTCATTGTGTCATTTACATTTCATCACTTTAATTCTTGCATCATATTTGTTTAATTCTTCACGACATATTTGCTATCCATTAGATAATCTCTAAGTACTAAATCAAGCTCTAAATCTCTACTTAACCAAACTTAAGGGTGTTAAGTCTTCCATGAAAACAAACCACATTGAGTTGAGTTAATTTAGACTTAACGGTGAGTTATTCCATCAACAACTCGGTTGAGTCCGTTGAGAGACTAACTCTCTTGATTAACTAAATTGATCTGCCCACCGAGGACACTGTGTGTAAGTATCAACTCTGAATTTTTAAAAGGACTAAATCAAAAATTTGGTAAGGTTTATTCAACCCCCTTCTAAACCTTACACTTACACCCCCTTGGGACCTACAAGTGGTATCGGAGCGGTTGGTTCATTGAGCCTTCCGGTTAGTTCTTGAACTAGATCTCCAAACTTTTCAAAGTCCGCTTTAGTACTTAAACTTTCAAAACTCTTTTTATCATTAAATTTATTATCATGGAAGCAAATTTGACACGCATCCCTATGTTCACAATTGAAGAATTTGATGATTGGAAAATTCGTATGCGAGGCTCATCTATCAAAGCATTACATGATGAGATGTGGATAGTGATAGAGGATGGGCCACCGCAAATCTTAAAGGTGAACACAATTGTGTAAGAAGAGCTGCAAATTTGAAGGTGAAGAGGATGTTGCTCCCGGACCCGGCCATGGTTGAAAAACCAAGAACCGAATGGACAAATGATGACGAGAAAAGATACAACCTGGACAATGTAGCCAAGGACATCCTTTACAAAACCTTGGACAAAGCCATATTCAATAAAGTCAAATCATGCAAAACGGCTAAAGAAATGCGGGACAAGCTAACGTTGATTTGTGAAGGCTCGGATTTGTGCAAAGGCAAATCAAAGAAAACAAATTATCGTGGTGTAAAGAAATTTGAGAACTTCAAAATGATCTCAGGAGAAAACCTGGATCAATTGGATGCTCGGTTCACAGAGATCACCAACGAGCTATCGCACTTGGAAAGGAATATACACGAAGAAATGTGTATGAAGATCCTAAAAAGTCTTCCGGTGAATGGGAAATGAAAGTCATGGCACTAAGACATTCCATTGACCTATCAAAGACATCCAACCATGAACTATTCTCGGACCTCAAAGCCTACGAGTTTGGTGAGAAGAAAAGACCGAGGAAAGAGGCAAGTTGTACCCAAAACAAATTGCTCTAATTGTTATAGATGGGAAGAGAGCCGAGGTCAAAGAAGTCATTGACCCGGAAAAAATAGCCCTACTAGTAAAAAGGTTCAACAAGTTTTTCAATAAGAACTATAAGAGAGGCAAGGGCGAATCCTCAAGAAGACACTCATCTCCTCCAAATCAAGGGAAGATAGGCCAACCAAGAGAAGATCATCAAAAAGTGAATATCAAAGGGTGACCATCCAAGAATGGAAAGAGTCGATCAAAAGGTTGAATATCTATCTTTCGAAGCGTAGGCAACCAGGTCACTATGCCATTGATCGCCCATATCCCGTAGTCAACAAATACGAGGAATGAAGAAGAAAGAAAGGTCTTGAGAGAAAGAAGACAAGAAAAGAAAAAGGCAATGTTGGTGCGAGAAAATCTTTGAGTCAAAAGACACGGTGATTGAGAGAAAAGATGAAGCCGACTACTCAAGTGACTCGAAGAAGAAGCCCGATCTGTTTGATGGCCAAGGAACAAGATCAACTCGACCAAGAAGATGAGGTAAACTCCAACTCATCAAACTCGATTCTAGTGATAGTGATGTGACACACACACCTCATCACCCACCGATCTTTATGACTCATTAGGCAAAATGATGAAAGATTTTGAACACATTAAATCCTCACACACACTACTAAATGAGGAAAACAACCTACTCAAGAGCAAAACTCACGGTGACTAAGGAGCCGAGTACTCTAAGTCAAATAGTGATGATAATGAAAGTTTAAAGGTGAAAAAGCCAAGCTAATAGTAGAAATTGCTGCCATAGAAAAGAGGAGAATGACCTCAAAAATGTTATTGCCTCATTCACTAAGGCATCTAAATCATTGGATGATCTTATTATGAGTCAAAGAGAATGTTGAGACAAGACAGCCTAGGATTTAACTCCTCGTGATATGTCAAACTTCAAAAGTAATTTTGGAAAAGGATCTTCAAGCAATGAAGAGTCTAAAAAATCCAAAACTCTAAATGTTGCACACACATTCACTCCAAAGCACAATTACAAGCAACCGGCCTTGGTTATAAAGGAAAAGGAAAGACGATTGAGTGCACTGAAAAAGGACAAAGTGAGAAGAGATTTAGTCGAGTTCCTCAAAAACTCCAAACAGAAAATACTCTGTAAAGAAGAAGCGAGCTACCAAAAACCCAGAAAATCTATAAAAGAAATACAAATGATGGGAATGGTAGAAAATATCCAAGCCAAGTGATTGGAATGATGTGAACTATCAAAGACTTATGGAATATAAGCCCAAATGGCAAAGGCACAGAACTCAAAGAAAGGCCATTCCAAAAGTATAAGAGCTTTTATCAAACACACATATGCACCTAGGCACTACACTCTAAAACACCACAATTACCCAAAGAAGGCGATTGCCAAAACACATATACAGGCATACGACAAAAGAGACATTTGTATGAACTAGAATCCCCAAGCAATTTGCCAAGATTAATTATGATTATGGCATCGATAGATGGCAACCCCTTAGAGTCAAATCATTTGGCTATAAGTTGGTTGGATCATCTTACAATTCTAACCTCTCGGGACCCGGACAAGTATGGGTACCTAAAACTTAATTTCCTTGATTGCGAGGTTCAAGAGCAGTGAGTGCCAAGGAACCTGGTATATGGATAGTGGCATTTACATTCCGGACATATGACAGAAATAAGAAAAACATGTCAAAATTCAAGGAAATTAAAGGAGCAAAAGTCATATTTGGAGGAAATGAAGCTCAGGTGAAATAAGAGGCATTGGATCCATCAAGAGGAATGTATTAGAAATCACAGATGTTGCATATGTTGAAGGACTCAACTTCAACTTGCTAAGCATCACCAACTCTGTGACAAGAGCTATAATGTTGGATTTAACATGGGTATATGCCAAATCAAGGAGGTGAATCGAATGAAGTTGTGTTGCAAGGATGCGGACAAAAGAACATGTATGTAGTAGATTGGTCAACCGCTACACCCAAAGACTGTCTACTAGCAAAAAGCACAATTTGAATCAAGTTGCCGTGGCACAAAAAGTCGAGTCACCTGAATTTCAAAACGATTAACAAGCTTGCCGAAGTAGTCTTGTGGAAGGACTTCCGGACTCAAGATCTAAATGAGAGTATATGTGGCGCATGTCGAAGGAAAACAAATCAAATCATCATTCAAAGAAAAGGCATGCCCATCCTCAACAAGAATATTGCATCTACTTCATATGGATCTATTTGGCCCAGTGGAACCCCAAAGCATAAGCGGAAAGAAATACACCTTGGTGCGGTAGATGACTACTCAAGATATACATGGACAATATTCATGTGCAAGAAGAAAGAAACTCTACAAAAACTACCACGGTGATGAAGAGGATTCAAAATGAGAAGAGTCAAACCATTATCAAAATAAGATCGGATAGAGGAACCGAGTTTGTCAATGGAATAATAACTCGAGATTGTATTGAGAATGGTATTGGTCATGAACTATCGCAGCACAAGAACTCCACGTGAGAATGGAGTTGCGAGAAAGAAGGAATAGAACCTCAAAAAGAAGCAACAAGGACCATGTTAGGTGAACGGGGTTACCAAAAAGATTTTGGGGTCAAGCAATCAACATAGCTTGCTACACCCAAAACAGGATGTATGATAAATAGACGGTGACAAAGACTCCCTATGAGATTTGGATCGAAGAAAACCAAATGTTGCATATTTTAGAATATTTGGATGTAAATGCTTCATCCACAACAATGGCAAAGACAATCTAAAGGCCTTCGATGCTAAAGCGATGAAGGTATCTTCTTGAGATACTCGGTGAAAGCAAAGCCTCTGAGTACTCAACAAAAAGACTATGGTTGCGGAAGAATCCATTCATGTGGTATTCGATGAGCCAAATGTAAATGGAGAAGACATTGAAGAGTCACCGATAAGTGAATCATCCAACCATACATAAGAGTCCCTATCTTTGGTCAATTTGGAATTATAAACTCGAGAAGAAGATGAGATAGTGAATCTAAAAAAGCATTTGGAAAATTTGCGGCTAAGTGACTAGAGAGCCGATCAAAGCAACACAAATCGCTAGACGATCAATCCACCAACTTACTCCAACGATGTAAGATGGCCGAGAGACCATCCACGAACTTGTCATTGGAGATATAAGAGAAGGTGTCAAAATAAGATCCGAACTCAACAAGAAGCTATGTTCACATGCTTTATCTCGCAAATAGAGCCCAAAGATGTGTCACAACATTGGATGACACACATTGGATTCAAGCTATGCAAGAAGAGTGAATCAGTTTGAAAGAAATAAAGTATGGGAATTAGTTCAAAGACCCACACATCAAAACGTTATTGGTACTAAATGGGTGTTGAAACAAGATGAACGAGGAAGGTTACGTGGTAAGAAACAAAGCAAGACTAGTAGCCAAAGGATATTGCCAAGAAGAAGGAATAGATTTTGATGAAACATTTGCTCCTGTAGCAAGATTGGAAGCAATAAGGATGTTTCTTGCCTATGCGACTCACAAGAATTTCATTGTATATCGGATGGATGTAAAAGTGCATTCCTAAATGATTTATTGGAAGAAGAAGTGTATGTTGAACAACCTCCAGGATTTGAGCGAGAAGACTCTTGGAGATAAGGTATACAAACTCAAGAAAGCTCGTATGGATTGAAACAGGCACCCGTGAGCATGGTATGACACTTTGTCACAATTCCTAAGCGAGAATGGATTCACAAAAGGAAAAGTAGATAGAACACTTTTTGTAATTCAAGACAAAAAGAGTATCTTGCTTGTTCAAATATATGTGGATGACATCATTTTTGGATCCACAAACAAAGAGCTATGTGAAAAATTTTCAAACCTCATGCAAAGTAAATTTGAAATGAGCATGATGGGAGAGTCGACATTCTTCCTTGGACTCCAAGTGAAACAAGCGAAGGATGGAACCTTCATAAGTCAAACAAAATACACCAGAGATTTAATGAAGAAATTTGGTATGGAGGAGAAGTCTTTCGTGAAAATACCAATGAATACATCAATCAAAATGGACATGGATGCAGATGGCAAGCCTGTAGATCAAACAAGATCTGAGCACTTATTGGATCATTGCTCTATCTCAAAGAAGCGGGCGGACATCACCTTTTTTTGTAGGTGTATGTGCAAGATTTCAATAGCTCCAAAAAAGAGAGCCATATGACAAAGAAACTAAGAGAATATTGAGATACTTGAAAGGAAGCAATAAGTTGGCTTATGGTATCCAAAGGAAGGTGGATTCAAGCTAATTGGCTATTCGGACTCGACTATCTTTGGATGCGAGTTGACAGAAGAGCACCTCGGGCACATGTCAAATGCTAGGAAACAGGCTGATTTCTGGTTTAGCAAGAAGCAAAATTCAATAGCCACCTCTACAAAAGCGAGAATACATAGTGCTGGGCGGGTTGTGCCCAAATCCTATGGATGAGACAAAGTGAGAGACTATGAAGTTGAGGAAAAAGAAATTCCAATCATGTGTGATAACACAAGTGCAATTGCAATCACTCAAAATCTGTGTTGCACTCAAGAACAAAGCATATCGATGTCGATATCACTTCATAAGAGATCATGTTGAAAAGAAGGACATCATCTTGGAATATATCTCAACCGATAAACAATTGGTGACATCTTCACAAAACCATTATGTGAGTCAAGATTTGAAGAACTCAAGCATGAGTTAGGGTTAATTGGTGAGTGACACTCGGAAGAATCAAGAGAAAAGAAATGGAACACAAAAGGGAAAAAGAGTGAACTCACAAATCGCCTAAGAAAATCACCAGATCGGAAAAGATGATTTATACCAAGTCACCGAATTTGAGTCACAAAAAGAATTGTGAGAAAGAGTTAAACCCGGCTAAGGGTAAAAGTTTGAGTCATTTATGAACAAAGTGACAAAAACGCATCGTTTTGACTAAGCGGGAATGTTTTTAAGAATTACGTCAACATAATTATGATGATGTGTACAGCAAAAGCCGCACACCAAGCTTATGATTGGATATAAATCTGCCGCATTAAATACGAGACATTAAATGCTACATCGGCGTGCAAAATCTAAGCCGCCGATTTCGATCACATTTCAAAAACCACCCGCACGTCCTTCCATAAACCATACTTAAGCTTTCCTTCTTTCTCTCTCTCTCTCATATTACCAAAACTGTTCATTTCTTTGAAGCAAAGGCAAAACTCTCTCAAAACCCTATCTATCTTCAAATCAACCTCTAAGTTTTCTTCGGTGAAATCCTGAAAAATGGCACCAACCTATGATTTTGTCAAGTTAGGAAAGCAAATCCACACCGGGTCTCTTTGTGGATTTCGACGGCATGGTGAAACAGGGGTCCGACGACACCTTAGTGAAGAAAATTGTGGAGAAATTGGAAACGTCGGTGAAATCGTTTCGGCGTTGGAATATCCGATGACCTATGTGGAGGAGGTCGCACGATTCTACGTGAACGCCGAGATTCACGATGAAGGGATAAAGTCATCATTCACGGAAAGAAGCTCACCATCTCGCCAAGGATTTGGCTGAACACCGCCACTACCTCTGGAAGCGGAGCATCGAGAAATCAACGGCTCGATGTAAAACTGGCTTCGCTTGGAAGAAAGTAGCCAAGCCCGACTATCTTTGAAAAAATAGTTTACACAAAGAAACAAAAGGTTCTTTGAAGGAGGATTATCACAAGTGCTGGACATAGTTGCCAAATGCATAGACATCAAATTTGCGGCTTTTCACCAATTGTCAAAAGCAAAGTTGATCGTAATGGCTGCTATCATTGAAGAAAAGAAAATAAATCGGGTTGAGTTTGTCACAGCAGACCGCCGAATATAGGAACAAATCCTTCAAGGAAGATGGTGCATTTGGATGATCCCTAGGATATGGCACAGTGATTGGCCGACTAATGGAGGTAAAAGGAGTCCCTCTTAGACATGGAAAGGCGTTCCATGTAAACAAGAGGATGTTCGAGATCAAACCTCTCTGGGCGCACTGAAGAGAGCCCACGCCAAAGAGGCGACACGAGTGAGGGGAATCGGTGACCCGAAGATACAAATTGTTTCCTCTCCAAAGAAGAAAAGCGCCTCTGCAGCTGCTAAGAAGAATGATGCTCTGCAGCAAAGAAAAACAAACCGCTTCGCCCCGCGCTCGAAAGTCACACCGCCCCGCAGCTCGTGTCTCCCGCCCAACAAAGAGCGTCAAGAAGGACTCTCAAATACCTTCTCCGATCGTCAAAAAGAGGAGCGATAAGCCAAGACGGCCGCTCCTCTCGAAGAAAACACCAAGACGGCCCCCCCGCCCCAAGACTCGAAGAAACTCTCTCGAACCGAAATTCCTCGGTACAAACTAGAGACGAAGAAGAATCATCAAGCACTCCGAGCTTGAGAAACCGGGCCGAGTCACCACTGTGGAGCAGATCGAGACTCGCCGCTTTGGAGAAGTAGAGTCCCCGGATATAATTGATGAAACGGCTAAGTCTGTTTGAAGGCGATCAGCAGAGGCAAATCAAGAAAAACAGTGTAGTCCGCGCAATGAGACACTGAAAAGAAGGCGATAGAGGCGATAGTGATGTGATGATCATATCCCCACCTTACCCGGACATCCAAAATCGTCTGCGTGAGTGGAGGAAATGGAAATTGAGTCGATCAAGGAACAGTTCCAACGGCCCGAGTTTATCGAAGAAGAAGAGGACCTCTTGAACTTCCTTGGACTAACCCGTGATCTCAAAGATCGATGCCTTTGGAGAAGAGCGCACGAGATATCCCGCAAATCTTCAAGGATAAGGAGAAGGAGAGGCGGGGAGGAAAGGCGAGGCAAGAGAGAAGGCCAAAGATCCGCCCTCTCACCGGCACCACAGAACATACACATCCTCACTTCGACATTCTATCGAGAAAGTGATGAGGATCGGGACCCTCCGCCGCCACGAAGAGTTGCAAATGCAGAAGCAATGCGTGAATCCCGAATTCTTCATGAGAAAAGTATGATGGAGGGACCAGGAGAGTCCTCCAAAACACACGGTGAAATTGATCCAATGGGAGTGGTTCAAAGAAATCGCCACCGTTGTTAAGCCGCCACCACTTCCCCACTCACTCGGAAGAAGGAATTAAAGGAACTGGCGATGAAAGCGGGTTAGTGGGGACCCCAGGTTGAGCCAACCCCTAATGAAGGTGTCTTACCCACCGCCCCAACGGCTGAACACTCAAGTAAATACAACCGGGAGTTTGGAGACGAGTGACCCCATTCCAAGTCACTCACCTGGTGCGCGCCCGGGAGAAACTCCCTCCACTGCAGCAAGGTCGGAGAATGTGCAGATGACTCCACAACGAATCTAGGAGGCGAAGTGGAGAAAGTACAAACACAAAACAAAAAGCAAGTTGCCATCAACGAAGCTCGGCACGATTGAGACTGTCTCGGTGAGGTGCCAACCGCTCTAAAGGCTAATGACGCTGGCGATGCGGTCGAGGCACAAGAAGAAACATCCCGGGAGTTAACACAGGCGATGAAAGTGCAATCCATGGAGTGAGACTCCAATGGATGCCACCACAGAAAGACCCTAAGACAGTGACACTGTCGAAAGGGAGGTCAAGGCCTCGCTGCAGTTGAGGCTGCAGGAGGTAATGAAGGCCCACGGGAGGTTGAGACTTCCCGGGGTAAAGAAGTCAAGTAGAGAACATCCCTCCGCTATCATTGATCCATCCGAAAAGGAGATAAGCGCGCTTCATGATTCCCAGGATAATCCCGATGTAACCTTTCGGGATCGAGGCGACGAAGAAAGCTCGAGTCATCCCCGTAATGATCCAAAAGACTCAGCTGCGGATGTTCCCGGCCAAAGACGAGCAAGTCGATCTCAAGACTACTCGTCAAACTTTCAATTTTGATGATGAGCCACCAATGGAAATCTCATCATCGTCCGATGACGCTCGATATGGCCGAGGACCAGTCCACTCAATGGCAAAACCAATCGAGACCAACGAAGTTGTTGAGACAGTGAGGCTCGGCAAGTCGGGTCCACTTCACAAAAGACCCCAGTTGAAACAGAGTCCATCGCACAGGCTCCTCAAGCTGCAGCAGGTTCGACTCAAAAGGAACTTCACGCGCACCTCTTATCATTGAACAAATCCCAGTTGGCCGTGATGATTCCTTTATAGAATCATTTCCTTTCTCCTGGAGGTACCCGACCTCCATGAAGAGTCGACAACGAGCTCGCACGCTTCCACGAGACTAGCTCTGTCATTCCGTCAGTACCATCGTTCAGGTGACTATGACTTTGACGCCGTATGGCCATCACCGCTGCAACGGAAGAAACAACTGAAGTTCGGGAGGTGTTCAAGGCATTATTTCTGAAATTGAACGGATGGAGAGGCACCAGGCCTCTATGGACATGCGATGGACAACAGAGATGCCAACCTGCGACTTGAGAGGCATAATGTCCGGATCGGGGAATGGTGGCAAAAAGAAGAAACAATGCGTGTGGAACAAGTTAGATACTTCAGGACATTGTTCAACAAGCTGCTGGTATGGAGAGCTGAGAATGCTGATGCAAAAACAAAATTGAGAGAACACATTGAGCACATGCATGAAGCTCACACTGCCGAGATAAAGCTGTTGCGTGAGCAAAATAAGAGTGATCTCCAGCGTATGGAAGAAAACATGGATAGAAAATTCAGCCTTCTCATGGCTGAAATGAAGCTAATTTCAGCAGAGTCCAACGCCACTCGCTCTGAATTTCGAGCCGCATACTCCGCAGCAGACTCGAGACGAACTCGACTATCGCAGCTCGACTTCCCGCTTGCCAAGTATGTTTCAGTGTTCCTCTCTCCTTTGATGATGCCAAAAAGGGGGAAGAGGAATACTTTAAAGCGCTAAAGAGATCTGAAGCTGAAAAGGAGGAAGCAACTGTAAAGGGAAAGACAACTGAGGAAGTGTCAAAACAAAAGAAAGGAAAGTCCGTTGAGGGGGAAGGATCGAAAGATGTGACCTTGATGATTGCACAAACCCCCAACAAGGTCTTGTCACGGTGATATTATCGTGACAAACTCCCCGTGACTCTGCCACTCCAACACTCTGCTATATCTATGGTGAAAAGAGAAAGACAATTGAAGCGGGGATGGAGGAAGTGGAAGGAAGAATGGATGCCCGAGTTATGAACATCTTGAAACAACATGGAGGCATTCCAAAGAGAGAGACACTTATGCCATCTCGGATGTCGGGACCGAGCCACGATCAGTTGATGAATTTAAAACGCCGCATCCGAAGGATACTTTGCAAAAATGTCTATGGCTCAAGCTTGGGACTTGTCTTGGGAAAAGGGTCTCACGTTATGTGAAGAAGGCGACAGCACAGACTACCGCGATCACTCTGCTGGTCACTCCGCCGGTCACTCACCGAAACAAGAAGACCCCAAGACAATACACGCCCTGAGGTAGAGGAAGAAGCAGTGGTGGAGGAAGAGGTTTCATACCCAGGCCTCGCCCAAAAACATTGAGCACGTAGATCCAGGCAAGAAAGGAGGGATCTCATCGGCCGGTCTTGACCAAGTAGCCAATTTGCAAGTGGCTAAAAGTAATCGAGTATGCGAAAAGAATAGAAAAGAAAATAAGAGACAAACTCAGCTATGGGAGGAAAGACAAGAGAGATTAAGAAGAGATGAAGCTGCCAGGAAGGCATATGAAAAAAGAAGAAGAAGGCGGTGACGATGAGAAAAAGAGAAGAAGAAGCGAGGAAGATCTTGAACAAGATGAAAGAAGGAGACAACGAAGGAGATGAAGTGTTGATGTCCACCCCTTCATGTATTTTACCATGTAAATACATACTATGTAAGTCTTCTGCAATAAAGCTATAAATTCTTTATTTTTTTTCTTGTGTAGACAAATGTTTGCTATGATACACCTTGTAATGTGATTGTGTAAAAGAACAAGAATGTTATGATCAATAAAAGGATTGATTCTACGCATACATTCTATGTGAATACACTATCTGTATGTATCTTTGCTATTTACATTTTTGAATGGTTTAAGTTTTGACATCATCAAAAAGGGGAAATTGTTGGGAAATTTATTGTTTAGATTTTGATGAATGCCATGTAAAACTTAGAATAGGAAGTTGGCACCCCAATTTTTGTTGTAAACTACATTGTAATAAATAGGGCTGGTCAAGCCGAGTTAAGTCACTATGCCCAAACATGCAAGAAGACAATGGAGACTAGAAGGAAGACTCATTGCAAGACACCGAGTATGGCAAAGAAGAGAAGACGAGAACTCTATGAAGGAGCGGTGAGATGCGGTGAGTGGAGTATCGATCAAGTCAACTCAAGGAAAGCCAAGTCTCAAGTTGAAGTGACAAAAGAGTCATCCAATGATTGGAAGTCGACTCTAAGTCACCTGGGAAAGCAAGGAAATGTCAAGTCGAGATAATCGAAAAAGATCCGTTGCACGTAAATCAAGAGAATTACCTAAACAAGTAATATCTCCATGCTACCTTTCTCGAAGTGCTCAGTCCCGAAGCGTGCAAAAGGAATAAACAATGGGAAGCACTACACCGTGTCGAACTACGAAAAGGTGAAGAACAATTCATACGAGGAAATGGCAATTCCAAAGATCGCAACAAGACAAGCCAACGACCACAAGTGACTTTAAAAAATAAGCCTATCTCTTCAACAGATTTTTGAAAGATCACTATAAAAGGCGAGGAATGACTACGAGAAGAGGGGACGAGAACCACAAACATTCAAGCAATTATCATAATCAGTAACCGAAATATTTTCAAGTTATTAAACGCTCAATCCTCAAGCCTACACTACGAAGAACATCAATCCAACACTCACTGTGAAGGAAAGATAACTTCAATCGGTTGAAGAGGAAATTATTGAAGAATCAAGGGGTCTACATTCCACGAAGGATTGTAGGAAGGTTCAAGGTCGAACCAAGTCTTGAGCTTTTGGAGGGCTTCGTGATCAAATCCAAAGAGCTTGAGCAAGTGGGTGTAGTAGCAAAGGCGCGCCTGTGAAGAAGAAGCCGAGTCGCACGAGAAGCCGGTGAGTGATTCAAGGCGTCTCGATCGAGTCCCAAAGGATCAAGTCATTTGTGTGATCAAGACTTGTATCCGGATTACCACTTTGTATATCTTGATCAATACCTAGTGGATTCCTCCGGAGTTGGAGAAGAGAGGAGTAGAAGAATTACCCCATCTTGAACCTCTATATAAAAATCTCATTGTGTCATTTACATTTCAAAGACTTTAATTCTTGCATCATATTTGTTTAATTTCATTGACATATTTGCTATCCATTAGATAATCTCTAAGTACTAAATCAAGCTCTAAATCTCTACTTAACCAAACTTAAGGGTGTTAAGTCTTCCAATAAAAACAAACCACGAGTTGAGTTAATTTTTAACAAATGGTGAGTTATTCCATCAACAACTCGAGTTGAGTCGTTGAGAGACTAACTCTCTTGATTAACTAAATTGACTATCCACCGAGGACACAATTGTGTAGTATCAACTCTGAATTTTTAAAAGGACTAAATCAAAAATTTGGTAAGGTTTATTCAACCCCCCCTTCTAAACCTTACACTTACACCCCTTGGGACCTACACAACCTGAGGATTTTGAGGACAAATCCAAGCTCAATTATATTAAATAAAATTACATATATAATATTTTATCAATTATAAAGTAATAAAAATTAATATTAAATTATTAAAAAAAGGAATCTTATGGAATATTCTTTTTTAGTGCAGAAAGTAGTGCAAATTGCTGGAGATGAAGTACAGATTTTGCACCAAAATAGTGCAGACTCTATACTAAAATAGTGCAAATTATTGGAGATGGTCTAGAATTGATGAGGATCAGTCAGTCATTGATACACTTATACCGTTGGTGGGTTGTCAGGAGGGTGTTTGGATGATTGAATGTGCTCACAATTTTAAAACTGTGCGGAGGGGTCAATTTTTAACAAATGGATTTGACAGAGAGATTCTGGTAAGCAGTATAGTTGTGGGACTGAAGTCTCTATTAATATATGGGTGGCGCTATTTGCACCCCAATATTTGATTAATACACCATATTTTTACATACACCACATCCCTATTTTACAAACCCATCTAATTACTAAATACACCATACCTATATTTCCAATTTTACCCTCCAAACTAAAAAACCCTAACTTAAAAAATCGGCTTTTTTCGGGAAAACAGAGAAAAACAGCTTTTTCCGAAAAAAAAAAGCTGGAAAAATCAGTTTTTTTCGAAAAAAAAGTTGGGAAAAATCAGCTTTTTTTGAAAAAAAAAAATGGAAAAAATCAGTTTTTTTTTGGGAAAAAAGAGAAACAACTTTTTTCTCCACTTTTTTGGGGAAAAAAGTTGTTTCCAGCGTTTTTTGGAAAAAAAATAGTTTTTTTTCGGAAAAAAACAGCTGGAAAAAATCAGCTTTTCTCGGGAAAAAAAAGCTTGAAAAAAGTTGTCTCCAACGTTTAAAGGGGTGTATTTACACTGTTTTATTTTATTAAGGGTATCATAGTCTTTTTAACTTATGGCATTTTTGTAAATATTGGGAGTGGGGTGTATTAATCAAATTTTGGCGGGCAAATAGCGCCACCCTTAATATATTTCACCATTCAACCCGTGCGATGCACGGGGTGTATATTAAAGAAGAAATAATTATTTTAAAGATTTCCAATTAATAGAACCTAGATAAACAATAAAACTAAAAATAAATAAATTAAATTAATTTATAATATAATAAACCATAAGGTTAATATTACAAATTATGGTGGGTCATTGTTACTTTATTTATCATGTAATAAAACAAATATCTGGTGTGAGTTTATACACTAATCAAAAATACGAAAACACACAAAATGATTTATTTAAAAAAATAGTCAATACAGTAATACAAATTGCAAAAATTTAAATTCATATATTGAAGTTTACATTGACATACAAACATCTCTCTATCCAAATTCATTTTATTGTTCTGAACAACAACACTGGAAGTGTTTGGACAATTTTCATCACTCGTTAGATCAACAATCATTGAGATATTTGTGGCTGCAATTCGCGGTGAATGATAGATAATTGTAATCCACATTGATAGATTACCTACAAAAAAAGAGTAGGTCTCCTGTAGGAACCTATACAAACTTAAGGTGGTGTCCGACCACTACACCACTAGTACTTATTGTGCAATTTCAGAATAACAATGTATATAAACTCATTCATAAATACGCCTGGTAAATTAAAAAAAAAGGCCTATAAATGTAAAGGCTAAGAATCGAACTCAAGTCTATTAAAAAAACATGATACATTATCTCAATAAATGGATACTTATAAAAATGTTACTTTAACTACATCATATTTATTTTTTTATTTTTTCTCTTTTTTTATTCCTAGTTTGTAACTATATTAAGAAATCTGATACTTTATCTCAACAAACGGATATTTTTACTTATAAAAGTATTACTTTAACTATATCATATTTATTTTTTATTTTTTCTTCTTTCTTTCATTTCTAATTTGTGACTATATTAAAAAACATGATACCTCAATAAATAGATACTTTAACGTATAAAAGTGTTACTTTAACTCTGTTATATATATTTATTGTAATATATTCATAATTTGTGACTATATTAAAAAATATGTTACTTTATCTCAAAAAACAAATACTTTTACTTATAAAAGTATTACTTTAACTCTATCATATTTATTATTCATCTTTCTTTGTATTTATTATTAAAAAATATAATACTTTATTTAAAAATCAGATATTTTTACTCTTAAAACATGATATTTTGTCTCAAAAATATATATTTTTACTCATAAAGGTGTTACTTTAACTCTGATATATTTATTTGTCCTTCAATGTAATGTAATCATAATCTGTGGCTATATTAAAAAATATGATATTTTATCTACTGTTGAAAAAACTGATGGTGTATACCGAATGGCCACAGAAAATCGAGCAGAGTAACAGAAAGTCGAGGCAAGAGTTGGACTCTTTGTCTTTAAGACGAAATTGCTCCGCTCACGGTGTTAACGGAAACTGGCAATCGCCTCCCAAGATACAACGACTTACGTCTTGCGATAGCAACACTGCAAATCACAAGACACTTCGAACTTTTAGTGTTTTGAACTCTCAAGACTTTTTTTATGCTGAATGCTATGTGAATTTCGAAATTTTCTGATGCCTGAAATGATTCTGGGGGCTGGTTTATATAGAGCTCCTGGTGCCTCTTCAGACTGGGTGCAACCCCTAGTTCGGATCAGTCTTGACCGTCAGATCGCGCCCTGTGGTTAACAGCTGCGATATGATGGTCCTGATCGCATCTGTCTGAAGAAACTCACCCTTTGGCATACACCTCTGCACACTGGACAGACGTGTCCAGTCACGGTACCATGTCAGCGAACAGACGCATCCAGTTAGCGCCACGTGTCTCCACTCGTACGATTCTGCCAAGTCATTGCCACCCGAGCTGCCCTGCCACGTTACTGAGCCACTGGACTGAACCCTGGTTCGATTTTCCAAAACTTTAAGGCTCCTCAAAGCTCCTCGCGACGATGCGTACGTGCGAAGTGCAAAGTGCGCCTCGAAAGCGCCTAATGCGATTATGTGCGACGTGCGCGGGCCTGGGCTTGGCTCCGGCTCCGGCTCGGACGGTGCTTCGCACTGTCCTCGGTGCCTTTTGAGCTAGCCAAAGGCTAGTCAAATTTGACTTGGTCCACTAGGGTGCACCATAAGGAGTTCCACTTGACTACTCCTTATTAGTGGTGAAGCTCTTTATTAACTAGTCAAACATTTAATATGTTTCCTATGTGGGATATGGCTTTCCATATTCCCACCCTTTTATATTCCATATATAAAAGCATTTTAAGTGGCCAACTTTATGCATTTATTTCTCATTCACCCGACATTGGTTTTGAGAAATTCAAAATGCTAAACTCATCTACCCGCGGCGTAGATGATGTTTATCTCATTTATTTCATACTTTGAATAAATGACCCCACTTAAATAATTGGTCAAAATCGGGTCAAAACCCAATTTAATAAAACCAATTCCAACAATCCCCCACATGAATGAAAATAAATGCATATGAGTAAGCAGACACTAAAAGAGTTCAAACGGAAAGCTATTGCATCAGGAGAGATAGCTTGTGGCTTTGAACCTTCCTTAGTGGAATACTATCGGATTTACTAGGCTGCACAGTGACGCAATGTCTTGAACTGTTCAACTGTTTATGTAAACCAAAACAACAACATCCACACAATATCTTTCCTAACACCATTTGGTTCTCACGGTTGTGTCCATTTTGGCCCTGGACACCATCTTGGATTCATAAGTGTTTCGTTGAAGCGGCCCGTCTTCACACTTATATAGGTGATCTCCTATTAAGAGTATCCTGCCATACTCCACTTCTTTAAAGTATAAGAATCATTAAAAGTTTATAACTTAACCTCACCACATTCAACTGGTTTCTTCACTTGGACAGGAATGAGTTGTAATATGCTCCAAGTGTTTATCTGAATATTCATAACTTAGTTGTCCCATTGAACTAAGGTCTTGGGATCTCCAATTCACAAGGTTGGGTTACCGTTATGAACACTCTTATTTTGTGGATTTTAAGCCCATTCCTTTCGATAAGCAGTATACTTGATCTCTATTCAATCTTTAGTTAACGGATCCGCTAGATTTTCTTTCAATTTCACGTAATCGATTGTAATAACCCCATTTGAGATCAACTGCCTGATGGTGTTATGTCTTCGACGTATATGTCGAGTCGAGACTTACCGTTGTACATACTATTTTGAGCCCTTCCTATAGCCGACTGACTATCACAATGTATCATGATTGCAGCTACCGGCTTAGGCCAGCAAGGAATATCCTCTAAAAAGTTGCGAAGCCATTCCGCTTCTTCCCCAACTTTATCCAACGCTATAAACTCTGATTCCATCGTGGATCGAGCTATACATGTTTGTTTAGAGGATTTCCATGACACCGCTCCACCACCAATGGTAAAAATATAACCACTTGTGGACTTGGAATCTTTTGAGTCAGATATCCAATTAGCATCACTGTGTCCTTCTAATACAATTTGGATATCTCGAGTAATGTAATCCATAATTCAAGGTGAGTCTTAGATACCTAAGAACCCTTATCAATGCCTTCGGTGGTCATTTCGGGATTACTCGTAAATCTACTCGGTTTATTAAGCTGCGTAGGCAATATCCGGGCGTGTGCGATTTGTTACATACATTAGGCGCCAATAACCCGAGCATATTCTAGTTGAGATACGAGGCTCGCATTGATTTTTAGCTAAGTGTAAGCTTAAATCAACAAGCGTTTTAGCTGGAGGACTGTCATACGCATTGAACTTTCGAAGTACTGTCTCAATATAATGAGACTGTGATAAAACAAGTCCATCAGATGTTTTAGAGATCTTAATTCCCAGAATAACATCTGCTATACCCATATCTTTCATATCAAAATGTTTGATTAACATTTTCTTAGTATTCATGATTATTACCCATAATTAACATGTCGTCAACATAAAGACAGACAATTACATAAGCATTAGGTGTGTCTTTAATGTAAACACATTTATCACACTCGTTAATTTTGAAACCATTTGACAGCATAGTTCTGTCAAATTTTTCGTGCCATTGTTTCGGAGCTTGCTTAAGGCCATACAATGACTTAACGAGTTTGCACACATTCTTCTCCTGTCCAGGAGCAACAAACCATTCGGGTTGTTCCATGTAGATTTTCTCTTCTAATTCACCATTTAGAAAAGTCGTTTTCACATCCATTTGGTGTATCTCAAGGTTATGCAATTTGCAATAGCAATGAGAACTCTAATATATGTGATTCTTATTCTGGTGAATATGTATCAAATAAATCAAGGCCTTCTCTTTGTTTAAATCCCTTAGCTACTAACTGGCCTTGTACTTATCAATAGTTCCATCGACTTTATATTTCCTTTTAAGGATCCACTTGCATCCTAAAAGGCTTATTTCTGGTGGGAGATCTACCAACTCCCAAGTATGATTTTGCATAATGGAATCTATCTCACTATTAATAGCTTTTTCGAATGGAGCTTCGGATGGACAATGCTTCACCAATTGTCCTTGGTTCATTTTCTAACACATAAGTTAGAAAATGCGGACCAAAAGACTTAGTTGTTTTGGCTTTTTTTTTGCGTCTTGGTTCTTCATCACTTTGATGATCACCATCGGCAGTATCACGTCTTCTTTTGCTAGAACTAGCTTCTTTCCTTTCTTGACAAGGAAACACGTCTTCGAAAAATACAGCATTCCTTGACTCAATAATTGTACCTTCTTGTACATCTAGAATTGATGATTTGTGCACTAAAAATCGATATGCACTACTGTTATTTGCATATCCAATGAAAATGCAATCGATTGTTTTAGGCCATATCTTTACTTGTTTTGGATTAGGTATTTCTACTTTAGCCAAGCACACCCACACTTTCAGGTATTTGTAGGAAGGTTTTTGACCTTTCCATAACTCATGTGGAGTTTTATCTTTATTTTTGTGTGGTATTTTGTTAAGAATGTGGTTAGCCGAGAGAATTGCTTCCCCCCACAAATTCTGAGGTAAACCAGAATTTATCAACAAAGCATTCATCATCTCTTTTAGAGTTCGGTTTTTGCGTTCAACAATACCGTTTGATTGTGGTGAATAAGGAGCTGCCGTTTGATGAATAATACCAGAATCTGAGCAAAATTCATCAAAAGGAGCTCCATATTCTCCACATCTATCACTTTGAATTATCTTAATTCGTTTGCTTAGTTGATTTTCAACCTCATTCTTATAGCTTTTAAAATCTTCTAAGGCCTCATCTTTACTTCTTAAAAGATATACATAACAGTATTTTGTGCAGTCATCGATAAAAGTAATAAAATACTTTTTCCCACCTCTAGTTTGCACAAACTTTAAATCACATATATCACTGTGAATTAACTCTAGAGGTTCTGTTTCTCTTTCCACCGAGTGGAATGGTGTGTTGGCCATTTTTGCCTCAACACAGATTTCACACTTGTGATGTGAATCTATTTTAAAGTTAGGTAGTAATTCCAAGTTTACTAACCTTTTCAAAGTGTTAAAATTCACATGTCCTAATCTAACATGCCATAAATTTGAACACTCAAGCAAATAAGAAGAAGCATTAATTTTATTGCTTTCAAAGTTTGAATACATTCATTACATTCATCTTGAAAGTCCATTATCTAAGTACCATTCCCTATGAACTGTCCATTTTTCATAAGTATAAACTTTTGAGCCTCGAATACTAATCTAAACCATGCCTTAACCAACAACGATCCTGACACTAAGTTCTTCCGAATGTCTGGAACATGAAGGACATCAACGAGGGTCGGCTCCTTGCCGAGGTCATCTTGACACCACCTTGCCGAGGACCGACAATTTCGAGGCGTTGCATGATTCCCCATGTATAGCTTCCTTCCGTTGATAGGAGTATACGTTGAGAACATGTCTTTGTCGGAGCATATGTGGCGTGTAGCACCTGTGTCCACCCACCATTCTCTCGGGTTCTCCACCATGTAGCACTTGTTGCCTTCATACACAACAGCCGAGAGATCAAGCTCGGACATATCAATTGGTACTGATTTGTCCTCGACCACATGCACTTGGTTTCGATTGGCCTTTTTAGGAAAACGACAATCTTTAGCCTTGTGATTCGGCTTTCCACAGTTGAAGCAGTTCCCTTTGAACTTTTTAGCCTTCTCCTATTTCTGATTATTCCCGGGTGCTTTCTCTTCTTGCTAGCATTGGGCTCCACCAAGTTTGCCTTTGCCTCCATAGGAAGCTTGCCAGACTTAATCTCAGACTTGCGATTGTCTTCTTCAATTCGCAACCGACAATTAAGGCTTCAACATCTCCTTCTGCTTATGCTTCAGGTAATTTTTAAAATCCTTCCATAGAGGCGGTAGCTTCTCGATAATAGCAGCTACTTGAAAGGATTCACTCACAACCATCCCTTCTGCAATTATATCGTGCAGAATGAGTTGGATTTCTTGAACCTGGCTGATCACCGTCTTAGTGTCAACCATCTTGAACTCAAGGAATTTGCCGACAACAAATTTCTTTGTGCCAGCATCTTCCATTTTGTACTTTTTCTCTAAAGAGCTCCACAGTTCTTTAGCAGTCTTTACCGAACAATACACATTATACAATGTGTTGTCCAGTCCGTTGAGTATGTAGTTCCGGCACAGGAAGTCGCTTTGACTCCAAGCATCGAACGCCATCCTCTTTTCCTTATCTGTTTCCTCTTCCCCCACAGTTGGGGCATCCTCTGTAAGGAAACGAGCAAGGTTCAGAGTCGTAAGATAGAACAACATTTTCTGTTGCCATCTTTTGAAGTCTGAACCCCCAAACTTCTCCGGTTTCTCTCCCGGTGCTGGTGCTGGAACTGAAGACGTCGAAGCCATCTGGTATACACGGAAAATTTTCATATTAAACTGTTGAAAAAACTGATGGTGTATACCGAATGGCCACAGAAAATCGAGCAGAGTAACAGAAAATCGAGGCAAGAGTTGGACTCTTTGTCTTTAAGACAAAATTGCCCCACTCACGGTGTTAACGGAAACTGGCAATCGCCTCCCAAGATACAACGACTTATGTCTTGCGATAGCAACACTGCAAATCACGAGACACTTCGAACTTTTAGTGTTTTGAACTCTCAAGACTTTTTTATGCTGAATGCTATGTGAATTTCGAAATTTTCTGATGCCTGAAATGATTCTAGGGGCTGGTTTATATAGAGCTCCTGGTGTCTCTTCAGGCTGGGTGCAACCCCTAGTTCGGATCAATCTTGACCGTCAGATCGTGCCCTGTGGTTAACAGCTGCGATCTGATGGTCCTGATCGTATATGTCTGAAGGAACACACCCTTTGGCATACACCTCTGCACACTGGACAGACGCGTCCAGTCACGGTGCCCTATCAGCGCCACGTGTTGCCACTTGTACGATTATGCCAAGTCACTGCCACCCAAGCTGCCCTGCCACGTCACCGAGCCACTGGACTGAACCCTGGTTCGATTTTCCAAAACTTTAAGGCTCCTCACGACGATGTGTACGTGCGAAATGCAAAGTGCGTCTCGAAAGCGCCCAATGCGACTATGTGCAACGTGCGCAGGCGAGGCCGGCTCGGCCGGCTCGGCTCGGACGGTGCCCGCACCATCCTCGGTGCCTTTTGAGCTAGCCAAAGGCTAGTCAAAATTGACTTGGTCCACTAAGGTGCACCATAAGGAGTTCCACTTGATTACTCCTTATTAGTGGTGAAGCTCTTTATTAACTAGTCAAACATTTAATATGTTTCCTATGTGGGATATGGCTTTCCATATTCCCACCCTTTTATATTCCATATATAAAAGCATTTTAAGTGGCCAACTTTATGCATTTATTTCTCATTCACTCGATATTGGTTTTGAGAAATTCAAAATGTTAAACTCATCTACCCGCGGTGTAGATGACGTTTATCTCATTTATTTCATACTTTGAATAAATGACCCTACTTAAATAATTGGTCAAAATAGGGTCAAAACCCAATTTAATAAAACCAATTCCAACAATCCCCCACATGAATGAAAATAAATGCATATGAGTATGCAGACACTAAGAGAGTTCAAACGGAAAGCTATTGCATCGGGAGAGGTGTTCAAGTGGCTATGGAAAGCTAAGAGAAAGATCTACAACTTTCATGAAGACCCCGAGATCAAATTCTGATCTCACGACCCGGCCGTGTGGGATTACACGGGCATGCGATGTAACTGGGGCTGAATTGGTCTCATTTTCCTACTCAAACTCTGCAAGTGACCTCTCCAAGCATCTATAAAAGGGACCCAAGGCTATGCACGAAAATTCATCATTCCATACAACACACTCTCATTCATAGCACTTCTATACTTTAGTTTTTGGTATTTTTCTCTTGCTTTCAACATTGGGATTGTTTGGGTTCTTCCCCTTGAAGTTATTTTTGCTTCTTAATCAAATAGTAAGATTTCTTCATCTATTTTGTCTGATTTCAATTGTTGGGGTGATTATTATTATTGCATGATCATGTTTATGATTGTTTTCTTTCCTTCAATTGAGATTATGATCCCATCCCCAAGCATGAACTAATTTCCTTGTTCTAGGATTATGATGATTTGATTCAAACAAACAAGCATGAGTATTGATTAATTGATCTGCTTTCCTGAATAGATTGTTTTACTTGTTGATTGATTGTTTGACCAACTCTTGATTGTTTAAGGGGATAATTGAGATCGATCGAAGATATTATCCCTGGATTAAATTTATTCAGGGGGTTAGATATGAATCAAAAGTGTATTATCTAACTCAATGCTTAATGAAAATAGCAAATTATGTTGGGATAGCCCTAATCTATGAATACGAGAGTTATCAGATCTAGACCTAGTCTTTGCATGATTGTTATATTTGTTAAACGCATGATCAGTTAATTGATATTCTGCTTGCAAGTTTGATGAGATGAATCCTTAATCCTAGACTTTCTTCCATATCCTTTTCTCCAAAGTTTAATCCTGCTTAGTTTTAATTTGTCTTTTTAATTGTTTTCTTTTAGTTTAAATAAATCCAACAAATCTGGTTAGAGTGTTTAGGTTTTATTTTCTGTCAATTGTGATACATTATAATTATTTGCCGGCTAAGTCTTCTTTGAGAGACGACTTGTGGTCAACTTGATACCCTATGATTGATCTCGTTCTCTTGCGAGGATTGCTAGATTTATTTTAGGTGTTTAGCGGTCGAACACCCGCGGACCTGGTCAACAGGATCCACAGATCTGTGGGTCAAATAGGATTCGTCTTACGGATTGAGACCCGTAAGACAACCCTATATAAGTTTTTGCCCAAAAAAAACATGTAATATTAATAAATCGATAAATAATTTATCCATATATTATCAAATTAAGAAAATATATCATACCATTTGTGATAGTTTAGTTGAGTTGAAGCCGAATATAACTTGCTTTTCATAGAACTATCAATACTATACTATTGAAATTCAACATTTTCTGAAAAAAATTATGAACTTTGAAATAAAGAATTCCCCAAATATTTTCTATAAATAAAATATCAAGTAAAATGACGAATTAGAACCCAAAACCTTACATGCCCAAACATCCAAACCTACAATTTTATTTTTATAAGTTGGGAGTAATGGTTGTAGGGAGGGTATAAATTTCAAATAAATGGAAAGATACATGGTTTAAACACTGGTCAACACTTTTACAAATGGTGAGCAATACCAGTTGAGCTATAAGTTGATGTATTTTTTTTTAGTAAGTTGGGAGTATTGGTTGGAGGGAGGAGAGACCAAACCTACAATAAAATAATTTATTTTCAATAAAAATTAATTTGATTCTTTACAAATTTTCTTTACAATTAAAAAAAATCCTATTCGAAATTTCCAACCATTACCTAACACAATATTACAAATTCATGCATTATGGGACATAGAAAAGTAGCACAAATTACAGCTTATTTCAATCAAAAAATTAACAAAAAGATTGAAGAATAAACAAAAAAAAAAAAAGTTCAAAAAGCCCAATTGAGGCCATTTGATGGGTGTTGATTTACCGTTTCTTATGCAAAATAAATCATCCAATTTCGTAGGGTGGTTTATTAGCCCATTTCGTAAGGTGGTTTACCATTTTTATGCAAAATAACTCAGCCCATTTGAATTTTAACCCATTCCGATTTGTTCGTGCGGATTGCCATTTATCTTTTGGGCTCGTTTGGTTGCAGAATGGTTATGTGTATGATATATTCCCAAATTCTTTTCCCAAATTATTTGATGGATTTAATAAGTCCTATTATTGTGTTTATTTGATAGATTGAGCTATATTTTATACTTGGTATATATAAGGGACGAAAAATAAATAGATATCATCTGATCCCAGTCTATTATGAATTAACAATAAGCTAGAATTGATTGAAATTAGTTTTAATTGATAAATTTTAAAATAAACTATTTTTCAATATGTGTTTTTATATAGTATATTGCAGATAAGGGTTTAATGAATTTTTGAATTCTTTTTGAATTCTTCAATTTCTACTCAAAGTAATTGATTTTATTGATTTAATAGTTTCTCCACAAAAAATATTTGAACTCTTTTTAGTGGTGTTGTTGCACAAATAATTTGCCTACTCAAAGTAATTGATTTTATTGATTTTCAAAAAAAAAGTATAGATTTTTTTATTGAGAATTGGTCCTCTAATTTAGCAATTTTTAGTCCATTCATTTTTTATATTAATTATTTGACTTTAACTCAATTTTTTTTTGGTGTTGTTGCACAAATACATTTAAAAATGGTCAATCACCATATTTAAATATAATTATTAATTAAATTTCAATGGAAAGTGTACAAATTATAAAAACCATTAAAATTAAATTAATTTGATTAATAAAAAGTTTAAATAAATAGACATTTCATTCCATATCAAAAATAAGTACATCAAATGTAATAAGAATAATTTGTCATATTTATGCAATTGGGATATGATAATTATCCCAAGAAATTTGGGTTGATAGATGCATTTAATTCAGAAGGACCCTCTCCATTTTTTCATTAATTAAATTAAAAAATAATTATTTACCAAACAACATAATGGGTAAAATTTGATTTGAAAAATTAAATTAATTTAGCAAATGCCTTTTAATAAATTAATTAAATTTAACTATTTTTTGTGAAATTAAGGTGAGTTGGGAGAGTTTTGACCAAAAATATTAGTTGTGAATAGGCGAAATTTGAAAGTTGACACCTGACAAAGGACTAATTCTAAAACATGGCGCCTTATTCCCAAAATGGGCCCACCTCGGTGGTGGATATGATATACCCTGATTTGGGTTGATAGTGACCCTCTCTGTTTCATGGACCATCTTTTTTTTTTTTTTTTTTGAAATTAAGGTGAGTTGGGAGAGTTTTAGTAGCGCGTAGTGGTCTACAAAGGCGCCATTCGGCGCCTACTACATCTTTCTTTTTTTTTTTTTTTTTTCCGGTTTTTTTATTTTTTATTTTTTTATTTTCAAAAATTAATTTTAAATATTAAATAAATACAATACACAATTTTTGGATAACTAGAATGTGAAATATTACTGAATGAAAACGCGATTACATAATAAAGTGTACAACACATAATTAAAAAAAAAGAAATTATACATTAAAATACTGGAATAAGTTGTGATTACACGATTACACTAAATTATATTTGTTGGGTATTTGTGAAACCCGATTACACATTTTTTTTTAATTTTAGATTTTTTTTTATAAATTACAAAATACATATTATCATTTCGGATAAATGAAACTCATTTTTGGCTAATTTGACTAAATATCCCCCACAAAATTACATTTATGGGGTATTTGAGTTGGACAAGTTCCGTTTGTTCACGTACCGGTATAAAGGGTATAATTGGAAAAAAAATTTATTCTTATTTGTAATATATTCAAATATATATGAATCAGTTTGAATATGTGTATCCAAAATTCTAATCCATCTTTATTGTTGGGAAGATAATGTGTTTCTTGATTCTTTACAAATTTAGTTTACTATAAAAATATATATTAGAATATATTACAAATAAGAATAAAAAGGGGAGTAGGTCTGCAAATTTCCCAATTATAATTTAGTGTAATCGGATTTCACAAATACCTTACAAATATAATTTAGTGTAGTCGTACTTATGTTTTAATGGCGTGTCGTAACTTATTCCAGTATTTTAATGTGTAATTTTTTTTTAATTATGTGTTATACACTATGTAACCGCGTTTTTATTTTGTAATATATCACATTCTAGTTTATCCAAAAATTGTGTATTTATTTAATATTTAAAATTAATTTTCAAAACTTAAAAAAAGGAAAAAAGAAAAAAAGGAGTAGGCGCCAGTTTGACTGGCGCCTACTCTGTCAGAAAAAAAAAAAAAAAAAAGAATGCTGAAGGCGCCCTTGGAAGTGGCGCCTTCTTTGTAGGCGCCAATTGTAATGGCGCCTACACATAATATATCAAAACACTCCCAATCCATCCCAATTCCACAAAAGTTTGTGGCATTTGCCACAAACTGTAAAATAACCCTAGGAGTGAAATATTAAAAATAGGTGTGATATTCCTCTCATTAACCCCAACCAAATGAGCCTTTGCATATTAAGTGACCCCATTAACCTAAACAGTAAACCCTATACATTTCACCAAACCAATCTTATTCACCTTATTTACCCTATCCGCCGATTTCCAGAGGAAATCTAAAATTTTGTTTTTCCTCTCTGATTTTCTCAAAATCAGAATCAAATATCTCAAGATGAAGTTTTTCCTTCAACTAATTATTACCATATATTTATCACTTCCTACATTCTTGCATTTAGAAAATGTGTATCTAAAATCCCTCTCCAATATATAACCGCAGGCCTCACTGCATCTTGATTTTTCATTTTGGAATTTTTGTTCGGATTCGAAAGGAATACAGAAAACTATTCGGATAGAGATTGGTGAAGCCGTTTTCAGGTTTTATTTTACGATTTCCGAATTTTTTTCAAGGTTATTTTTCATTTTCTTGATCGGTTCTAGGGAAAAATAAGAAAAATGCCAAATCTATACATTTTCTTGTACGGTCTATAAATTTTAGCCATTAAATTTCATGAAAGGGATATTAGAAATGTATTTTGTTAAATAACTTAAATTATCAGAAAATACAAATAAAAAAATCAGATTTACATTTTTTAAATTGTTTTAGAGATATGAATTTTTTAAGAACCGCTTATTGGTTTCATTTTTGTCATTTTTTTATATTTATCACCAGAATTACGAAAAATTAGGAATTTTTTTTTCGAATCGTTGTTCTTGATGTTTATAAACCCATATATATATTTTTTGTAAATTAATAAATTTTATACTGATTAAATGACTAAAATATTTAAAACAATGAATATTGTTATGTATGGCTTCGGATCTGATCGTACAACTAAAAAAAATCAGATCTATATGCTTTTGTATGAGATATCAATATCCTAATTTGGAGCTTTTGAGTTTCCTGAAATATCTGTCTAATAGAGTTTTTGAGTTAGATTAATAATTGAGTATGTTTCGTGAAATTTCTGTCTGACAACACAGTCTTTGGGTTCGATTTATTTTTTTGTATGATTATTATGTCTTAATTTTTTATGCATGTGATTCGGATATGTATATGCAAAAACATAAAAATTCGAGAGTTTTGGTGTTATATGGTTAATACACAAGCATGAGGAAAATAACAATATTTGTAACTCTTCGTTATGGAAGTTGAATTTCCCTGTTGTCTTATATTTCACCACATTGTCTTCCACAATAAAAAGTTTCCCTGCATACAAATGATTTTCGTGTACAATGTGCTGAAAATTTTCGATTTGTTAGCGCTTGAGTTTGTGGATGATGGAAAAATAAAAAATTGTAATTCGTTTGAGATGACAACATTTTTATATTCACTTCACATATGCAGGGTGTTGTGATATTGGTTTTTTGACTTCAAATTATGGTTGCTATTTATAATGGGTTCTACTTCTTCATTGTATTTCCAAATTTTTTGTTTTATTTTTAATTATCAGTCTAATTTTAAATGTAGTATAATGATGTACTTCAACTATTTGTATTCTTTTTTTTCCCAAAACGATAGCTTTTCATAAATTTAAAACTCAAATTACCAATACAACTACAATTGTAGCCAAAAGGCTAAGGACCGACTAGGCTTACATGCAAAGCCAAGCAGGAAATTGATCAAACCAATTCAAATCAACAACTTTATCTAAGACTAATCGAGCTAATCTACTATAAATAGAGCAACTTCGAGAATCTTGAACACAAAACACACAATGCTCAAAAGGAAACCAAAAAAAGATGTCGTCGGCTATTTTCCTTCCACTCAATTCAAAAGGAGATTTAGATTTGAGCTTTTAGACAATATCCTTATCATCTATTTCAATGCACAAATTCTTGAGCCCTTGTCTATATGCAACACACTACGCATGACAAATTTCAAGCAAGGAAGCTGGAAAAGTTGCCCGTGCTTAAACCAAAATCTTTCTCATTTGCAATCCAGCCTCCTAGTACCACCATATTGTTCAAATTCACTCCAACACTGACCATTGAAAAGAATGGTCTTATTTGAGTAACGTTGGACACATATGAAGCAAAAACAAGATCCAACTTAGAACGACCGTGACCACAAGGCACCTTCTTGCCTACAAGATCCAAACACTGCCATTTTTCTGTCTTCTATAAATAGTTTGAATATATTTTTTTGTTTCACATACGAACAAAAAGCCTAGGAGGAGGAGTCCCAAAGCATCCTTGAGCTAGGGAATTGTAAAAGGTCCTCTCAGCCCTCTATAGTTCCACATGCAGACATTCATTGATTGGGGTAGGCCCATTCAAGGCTGGACATCTCCACCTTTTCATCAAATCTGTAGATTTCCTCCACCTCTTTAGAAAATTTACTTTTCTTATTCTCCTCACTAAGGTGATCAAGTTCTTCATCAATAAGTTCAAAATGTCTTTTGTGTCCACTAGTGTTGTCTTCTTGCCCCAAAAAATCCATAGGAATAGGAATATAACAACTATTACCCTTAAATCTACACCCCTTCCTTCCTTGATTAGATTTTCTGCCTGCTTTCCCTCCCCTCACAGTCACAGAGTTTTGGATTTCTTTGAAAGGTGTCCTCTTTCCCTCCAATTGAACCACCACATCAACCATATCCAAAGTGTCGAGTTGTATCCCATTCTTTTTGTTCCCATCCGATTTATTTCCCTCAAGTGTTAGAGAATTCTGCTCGTTTTTATGATATCTCAATCTCTTCAGTTAGTTTATTCTTTCCCAGTTCATTAATTGGAGGGAAAAGATAATGAAGAACTTCCAATTTGCAAATCACAAATCTTTTCCCCAGCGCTTGCCAGTTGCAATTTTTTTCCATTACTCTGGTCCACTTTCTGTACCACCCTCTCTTTCTTTTTCTCAACTTCTGAGTTCTGACTGTTGATTTGGGACTGAGTTTGATGGAGTTGATTTGGATTGCTTATTGAACATCTTGCTCGGAGTAACATCTGATGCTCTTAACCATTTGCCAAATTCCGAAAGCTTATCATTTTGTATATCCTCTCTTCTTGAATTGCATCCTCTCTCTGTGCGGCCCACCAAACCACAATAAAAGCAGAAGCTTTGTAGCTTTTCATACCTAAAATCAACCCAAACTGTATATGTACCCAACTTGATAAAAGATCCCCACATAAGTGGTTTATCGAGATTGACCACTGCAAGAATTTTAATGAACATTCCTTTACTACTGCATGTTTCAGATACCATTACATCCACATAATTATCAAATTTTTGTCCAATTTTCCTTCCTGTTTCCACCACTATCCAATAATATGGAATTTTCCAAACTTGAACCCACAATTTCATACAATTTAGATATCAATGTTATTTAAAATATCATATGTCCATTCCCTCCGCACCAGGTATAAGCTGTCAAAGGACCATGTTTTCCCCTTCAAGACTCTATTTTTGTCTTCTTGTGAAAAGAAACAAATTGATATAAATTTGCACCAATTTCACGCACTAAGAATCTCTCTTCTGCCAAATACTAGTAATGGTGTTTCTGAGCCCAACAAAATTTACTTTCTTCATGCCAAAAAGTCTCCCTATTAAGCTACATTTACACTCTTCTTTGCGCTTCACAATATCCTTTTCTTCTAGCGATATTTCAATTTTTTCCTCTGAGGTCAGATAAAACGATTTCAGCCTATCTGCAAACCCAACAACCATTTTGGTCAAGAAAACCCACCCCACAGATCTGAAATGTACACAAAAAGAAAAACAAGACTATGAACTAGAGGGGACATATGAAGAAGAACAAAACAAAAACCCAGAAGACTGAAAAAGAACAAATACTAGGGTTCCCCCTTCTAAAGAGAGAAAATAAGACACTCCCACACAAGGAGACTGAGAAAGCTTAAAAGCGTTGTTTTCGAAAAGTTAAATTCCCACACAACTATTTATATTCTCAATGCATCGTCTTATGTTCCCAATATCTTGATTCTGATGTAATTTCAAAATTTAAGTTATTCATTTTTAGTTATTTAAGAAATCAAAAATTAGTTACCAATGTAAGAGGAATTATAAAAAATAACTTTTTATATGATAATTTTAAAAATCTCTTTTTGTATTCCAAGACAACACAATAGTCGATATTAATGATGTACTACAACTATTTGTATTCTCAATACAACTTTATATGTTCTCAATACAAATTTTTTGATTCTGATGCAATTTTAAAATTTAAAATATTCATTTTTAGTTATTTAAGAAACAAAAATTTGGTTACAATTTTAAAACAAAATATGTAATATTTCTTTTTGTATTCCAAGACAACATAACACTCCATATTAATGAAAAAGCATATTGGTTACCATGATCTTGTAGCCTAATTGGTTACTAGTAAGATAATTCTTCGCCTCTCCATGAGAGGTCAAAGGTTCGGGCCTCTAGGGCACAATGATGGAATAATTAATATTGAGGGCTTCAAGCGACATGACAGTGTGGAGGCTAGAACTCGGTGGGAACCTACAGTTGGATAGATGAGAGTCTAGCATGAATCAATCATGACGACTCTTTGTGTTCGGTAGTTGAAGATATTAGGGACATGGGAGTCCATTATGGAGAAATCACTTGGGGGATGACTCTTTGTGCGTTGTAGGGATATTAGGGACATGTGAGTCTAACATGGAGCAATCACTTGTGGGACGACTCCTTGCGCGATAGTTGAGGATATTACGGATCTGAGAGTCATTGTGCATTCTCGCGGTTTACATGGGGCAGTTCTTGATGGACCAGAGTTGTTTCCCCGAAAACTAGTCATTTGGGAACATGGAATCTCGGTTATAAAAAAACATGTTGGTTTCTGTTTTCAATACAAAAAAGAACGAGATAATATATTAATGACTAACATATGATTCAGGCGCCACCATTACTACAATGTTTTTTTTTTTTTTTTTTTTGAGATTTTCATTCTTGATAAGTGGATTTTGGCGGGAACTTTCCTTAAATGAAATTAAAAGCAAAAAGATATTTCATTTATGGAAAATTCTCGCCAAAATTCACTTGACAAGAATGGGAAAACTCGAAAAATAAAACAAAAGAAACATTTGTAAATCACAATGGTGGAGTGTGGGAATCATTTTAGTCATTAATATATAAATAATACCACTATTTTGTATTGGAAACATATCCATTATAATAGCATACTTTTATAAAGTTTAAAATAGCCAGAATGCTTTTTCATTAATTAATTTTGGTTGTGTTGTCTTGGAAAGACAAAAGAGAGACTATATATTTTGTTGTTTAAAATTGCAATATAAAAAATTAACTTTTATTATTCCTCTTATGATTGTAAATAAATTTTGGTTTCACAAATAATTATAAATGAATAATTTAAATTTTGAAATTGCATCGAAATTACATCTTGAGATTATAAAAAATTGTATTGAAAATCTATATCCATATCCATACACTAAAGATTGTGTTATGATTATAAAAAAACTGTATTGAAAATCTATGTCCATATGACTATATCTATAGACTAAAGATTGCTTAACACAATCCGCATTAAATCTAATATACATGTATCTAGGGCATCTAAAAGGTTTTCAACTCTTTTTTTTTGTACGTCAGTGATACATTGTTATAGACATCATCCCATTCAGCAACACAATTCGTGCAATTACACTTAGAAGAAGAAAAAAAGTTCTACATTGTGGGCAATGAGAACGAGATTGGTTTGTGCATAAAATCACACTACTATAGGAGTGACATGAATGTTTTAAAATTGGGATGCATCTTTCATGACACATAGGTATGTTTTGCAAGATTCTTAGGAGATGCTCGTTTCTCTAGCGATGATGTTGTATTTTATACTCATCTAGTAATCGTTGGGATAGTGGGAGCGACACTAAGCCAGTGGGTATTGAGAGCTAGTGTCTCACACATAAAGGATTCTCAAATTCCACGAGTAAAAGGAGTGAATATGAAATATTTTCCATCATCCATATGAGATTGAGTGTGTATCCTTTACAATTACTTTTGTGGATGTAGATGAGTCAGAATATATGACTTCATTTGTTGCCCTATGTGGATAGTTGTTGCGTAGGAAAAGATGAGTCGAATGACTAAGAATAAAGTCTAATAACTTGTTAATCTTCTGTCTATATGCAAGACCATTTGAAACATGTGGTTTCGGAAGGTTAAGTGCAATATAGATGGTTGATTAACATGTGTGTAGCTCGACTAAGGACGAGATGTTTACACCTGTTAGAAGAGCGTAAATTTTTGGATATGTTCTCCTTAAGTGGTGAGTTGACCTCAATTCGCCTGATGAATTCAAGAAGTGGAGTAAGAACGCATTGATTGTTGATCAAGAAGCTCCAGCTGTGACTTGAGTCATCATTGATTTCATCGAGCTATCATTTTGGTATGCCTACGATGGTCAATTAATTCACTGAACATATGTAAGAGTTGTATCTCATTGTATATGGCAAAAATGTGATGACTAAAGAACATGGAGTTATCGCGACTCAGTGTTGACTGTTTTTACACTCCATGGTCAAAGATCATATTCTTAGCCAAGAAACGATATCTTCAGAACAAGATAAGAAATGCTAGCTAGTTTATGTAAGCACTGTCGAATTTTTGATGTGCGCTATGTGCAAACTCAACAAGTCATGCACTTTGCAATGTGATTGGTGAATGAATATCGAAGTGATCCATACGCTATTGCAATGCCCGCATCCATGATGTATTTTGTTGTCTTTGTGATAGTAAAACCACTTTGGTGTATGGTTTGGGCGCCAAACATTGGTGGTAGACCAAACATATTTACTCGAGGCTTTACTTCACTTGAGAGCTTTTGCGCATAGTTAATATTGGTCTCACACATACTTCTACGAGTGGTGTGAGCGCTCATCCCTTTATGAGCCTTTGTTTGGAGATATGCTCCAAAGACATGTGAGTCATTAGGGATCAAGTAGAATTGATCATTTGACCTATGAGAACATATTGTGATTAATGAGATATATTGGATTCTCATTATGTGTTTGGTTCTGAATTTGTGAGTTGTCACCATGCTTTGATTGGCCCCCTGGCGCTAAGAGAGCGAGCAGGATGAGACTTAAAAGATTGTGTCGCATAAGGAGGTTTGCAAATGATCGCCTTCGTGCTGGAGTAGTGAGGAAGGTTAATAAGTATAATTAACAGTTGCCTTAACTAGAGGTTAAGATGAGACCCGAGTTGATAGATTATGAAGTATGTCCAAATTTCATAAATCCTGTTTGTAGCCGAATGTGCGAACTGTCGTATGTCACTTTGGGAGTGACTACAAGTAGTACGCAGTCGGGCGCTTGAATAGCGACTGGACTAAATATTTTATGATGTCTAGAGCGTGACATGCTTGAATTGAGTGGGAGCTCAATCATAACATGTATTCATACTACATGTGCTTTGAGGCGACCGCCTTTGAGAAAGTAGGGATTTGAATGGGTTCTTGTTTCGTCATTGTATGAGCCCATATTTTTTTCGAGTACCCTTTGGGACTTTGGACCATGTCATGAGGTATAAGCTTGATGATGCTACTTTTGCATGTATCCAATGACTATATATGATTCGGTCTGTCGGAGCATGTCTAGGAAAGCTGTCAAAACCAAGCTAATTGGCATGTGGGGCCGAGGAAGAATTAAGCTGGTAATGCATTTATGTTCTATGATTCATAGCCCGGGTGACTATGTCGAAATGTGTTTGACTAGTCATGAATATAGAAACATATTTGAGTGAGTCGAACATGCTCTATTTATTTCATTAAGGGATCTAGAGATGCTTGACTGAGTGCGACCACTTAGTTTGGGGTACATAGCAAGTTATTGAGTTGTAGAATTATGTTGGTTTGGTGATGACTTAATATAACTCTCATCACTTATACTTTCCCGTTTGGTCGCACGCCGTATTCCCTGTATGAAAGAAGAGACGTGAGATGAGAACTATAAGGAAGTGATACGAATGGGTCGAGTCAAATATGTATGAGTAAGAGATATTTGGTGCAATTAGGTTGCATCCATATTTGAGATAAGAAGGAGTCCTATTTAGATTAGGTTTATCTAAAAACCTCTCCTATTAAAACTCTAACTCAAATATGGGATTGAGATATATATATTGATATATCTCCCTGCAATATCAGTTGCAAAAAAAACGTTCCACACATAGAAAGTGTGTGGACGTCAAAGTTCTCCAAGAGTTTAAGGTGTGCACATCAAAGTGAATAACTCTAGTAGTTATTTATACCAATGAGAAAGACGGTTTGTGATCTCGTTCGTGGTTCAATCAATTTATTGGGTCTATTCGTTGTTGCGGTTCAATCAAGATGAGGCTTGTAGATGGCTTAATTTGCGGATAGAAAGGATGCTTGTAGATAGACTCAATCCTGGCTACGTGGATCGATAGTTCATTTTTGGAGATATATATACTCGATTCATCTTATATGTGCAAATATGTGATTTATGTTTCACCAATATTTACTAACAAAGTGGACCATTCATTCTTCATCTTCACCGAATCGAAATTGGTCTCTTTTTCTCATTGTTTTCATTGGGCTACGAAATTCACGCTACAATCCGAAGACAACAGGTTGAAAAACTCCAACCAATTTTACAGGAAAATCATACACACTATAAAAAGAAATATAATGTACGATAATATTATGAAGTACAAAATAACGGCAAAGGAAATGAGTTTGGAGATTGATGCGACGAAGGTAGAAGAATGAAATGTTTATCTCCTAAACTATTTAGTTGCTGAATGTCTGTCTATCCAAGTCGTGGATAAATGTTGTTTTCTTTATTTATGCCTTTAATGTAATTAATTCTATTTTTTCTTAATGTTGTTTTCTTAATTTATGTTTTAGTATGTTTTTAGTATAATATTTCTGCAAAATGAAATGCATCCATTAACTGCCAAAACACTAACTTCAAGCAAATTAAACGCATGCACATTATCAATACTTCTACATCTAAATTGTATCAAAAATGAAATAATACGATTTCACATAACAACATAATATTTCTTTGGCAAACATACACTATAAATAAAATAATGTAACTGCGTAATGAAATGCATCTATTTACTACCAAAATATAAATTGAAAACAAATTAACAAAGGCATTACTAATAGTTCTAGATCTATAATTTATATCTAAAATTCCCTAGCATCATTTAAAATAATAATTTAAGGGTGATGCTATTCACACCCTCAAAATTGATGAATACACCCACTTGCTAAAACACCCTCACCCACTTTTTAGAATATAACATAATTACGAAATAAACCCCCACCCACTTTTTAAAACATAATTACTAAATACAACTCCACCCACTTTTTAAAAATGTAACATAATTATTAAATACACCCCCCATAATTTTTCAATTTTACCCTGCACTATTTTTCCTCTCAATACTAAATACACCCACAGGTAACTATGTGAAAATTTACTATGTCATTGATGATTGCTCGAGACTTGGTCACTTACCGAAAAAGAAGACTGGTGATGGAGGATTAGAAAGATGATGTGCCACCACAACCATCGACTTCAGTCTCAATTAAGTAGAATTATATTTAATGGATAATTGGTGGGTAATTGTTTGGGTAATTTTGTATGTATGTTACCTGATTATGTTGGGGAAAACAACGACAAAAGACATACATGATGGCACAAAATGCCCTAGGTGGCATGATGGGATTTTTGCCATCGTGCCACATGGCATAATGACATGATGGAAATTTTGCCATCATGCCATATGGCACGATGGATGAGGAATTTTTGGCCATCGTGCCACATGGCACAATGACACTGGATATTTTGTCATGCCATATGGCACGATGGATGATGACTTTTTGGATGTCATGCCACATGACACGATGGCACGATGACACAGGATTTTTGTTCATCATGACGTGTGGCACAATAGCATGATTCATTTTTTGTCATAGTGTGATCGTGCCAAGTGTCGCACTGCTATTATGCTATTAATCCGACGGTGTTTTTCATCTTGAAAATTTGAGAGATAACATATTTTAAGTTCTAAATGAAGAATATACTTTTATTATTTGGGATATGAATTCTTTGTTGTCCATATCTGCAACAATTGAGTGTTGGAAAAATCTAGGGTTTATAGAAAAAAAATTCAACTTTGTTCAAGAAGAAAAATGATGTGGGTGTATTTAGAACTTCTTCTTTAAGTAAGGGTAATATAGTCGTTTAGGTGAATGATAGTTTTATAATTATATGGAGGTTGTATTTATCAATTTTGGGCGATTTGATAGCGCCACCCATAGTATAAACTACAATGAAAAATATCATCGTTTTTGTGTATTATTCATTTGACAAACATTAAGCGCAAAAAAACATGTGTTTTAGTTGTTATCCAAAAAAAAATGTTATAGTATAATTAGTATATCACCCATGTGATACACGAAGTGTAATATAATGAAATATTATATAAATTTTGATATTAAGAATGTATTGTAAGAAATGTAATAGGATGGGGTGGGTATCTCATGACCCAAACTCAGTCTTTTGAACGGGGGAAGGGGTTGTAGATTGGCAGGTCTTGACCGGAAAAAAAATGAGATAGGATTTATTAAATAATAATAATAATAATAATTATTATTATTTAATATATTTTTGAAAATACTATATTAAATATCCAACAATAATTTAAATTTTTGAAAATGAGAAAAAAAATTGATTATATATTTGAGGAAAGTTTATACACCTATTAAAAATATTTATTGATCAGTTGTCTAAAACTTTAAAATTATATATTCACTTAATAAATTTCAATAACTAAATTTTATAGTAACAATTTACTATACGTTGATTTAATAAATAATCAATGTGTCATTTGATTTCTCAATAACAATATCATTCTACTCAAATTATGATTATTTGAAAAACTAATAACATAAACAAATGAACAATAATTATTCTTTTTTTGAAATTAATATGTAAACATAGCATAGAAAATAGAAAAAATAATAGCATATCTTTTATGTAATAAATATTTACTTATTATATTATATATATTCAAAAAGTATGTACAATATAATACTTAATATATATATATATACATACATAGGATTTTAGTATATGAGGAATTTCAGGCAAGATTTATACGTTGGATTATTATTTCAAATATAATACATAGATACATTCAGTTGTATAATATATATATATATATATAGAGAGAGAGAGAGAGGATTTCAGTATATCATGAATTTCAGGCAATATATAAACATTGGATTATTAATTCAAATATAATACATAGATACATACAGTTGTATGTATAATATACAATTGTATGTATATAATATATATATATATATGTGTGTGTGTCTAGGATTTTAATATTTCAGGCATTTCATGTAATATTTGTATAGTGACTTATTTTTTAAAATATAATACATAAATACGTATAATTATATAAATAATTTATATATTTATTCATGTTTCTATAAGATAATTTTTAATTTCTAATTTCATTGCTCAAATTTGTATTCCATGTTGATTTGGGGTATTGATTATTTTTATAGATTTTATGTTGTATTGTTTGGAACTTTTTTAAAATTATATCAAATATTTTGTATTTTTTAGATTTTTGGTAAGAAAAGACAACCGAATATATAATTGTCCAATAAAAAATAATTTTTTTTAGTAAAATAAATAATGATTTTGATTAAAGAAAATTAAATTGGTAAATAAAATTGTGATTCTGAATATATCGAGAAACTTATTAATTATAAAATATAAACATTAATATTACTTTTTTTATACAATGATCTTCATTAAGTTTTAGGTATGGGGATATATATTTATTTATTTTAAATTATAGAATTATGAATTTCGTGAAAATCCGATTTTATTGAAACTAAGAAATTTTAATTTTTAATTTAATAAGAATAAAATTTATTGTCAAAATAATTTTACCTTAATAATTAGGACTTACTCAAATTATGTTAAGAATGAAAATCTAATTAACTGAAAATAAGAAATGATAATATTTTAAAAGTCAGAATAATATTTTTATTGCATGTTTTTAATATTAAAAGTCACCATTTTTATTTCTTAATTTTTTTTAATAATAATTGAGCATTTTCTAGATTTAGATAGATGAAATGAGCGGAAAGATTTTAGGTTACTATTTCTAGAATAGTCTCTCTTTATATATACAAGTGTTTTACCCGTGCGATGCACGAATGTATATTTGTGAGGCATCCGTTTTGTATTGTGAAATGTGTATTTTCCTAATAATTCTACAAATTATATCTCATGTATTATAATAACTTTGATATTGCATCAACTAATAAACATGAAATATTATTTAATATTTTGATTGATGAAGTCAAAAAAGAAAATAGTATCATACTTCATAATTATAAATGATACATTCAAGGTTGTGTATTTGTGTTCCATCTTCAAAAAGTGATTTTCCATAGAACCGCACAGGCGTACCTACATCGCCATTTCGTTTTAGTAATGTCTAGATTTTTTATATGTGTGAAAATTGGTGTCACATTTTTTAAGGTTATAGTAGTAAATTCAGATGAAAAATTATTTTCCAAAGTTGTTTGTATGTGTAAATTTGTAGCAAAGCTTTTTGCAAAAGCTCATTGTAAAATAAATCAAAAGTTAATACGTGTATATAAGATAATAGGAAACTAAGTACAATAATTAATGAAATAGTAGTCAACAAAACATAGTTTTGACAATATTATTATTTTTATTATATTTATTTTTTGGAGATATTTTTTATTTTTGCCGATTTTACCATGTCTTTTATTTTTTCATGTTATTAAGCCTATTTTTTATTTTTTATTTTTTGAAATTTAGTTGTGGAGATTTGTATTGTACTATTTGGATTTTCTATTTATTATGTTCTATTCGAGTTCTCGTATTTGGTATTTTTCAGGATGGGCGATGCATGAATTGTATTTTAACAAAAATAATTTTTAGTGATTGCAAATTTTTCAGAATTTCAATAAATAATTGAAATAGAAATTTAATTAATTTTATTGTAAACAATATCGTTAAACAATATAAAAATAAAATATTATATTAATAGCCCTCTTTGAGGACAATAAATTTGGTTGATAATAAATTTTGTGAATGTGATTGTATCTATTTACTGAACATGTTTATCTATAAGAAAGTAATAGTTTGAAAAAAAAATTACAATTTCTCAATGCTAAATATTAATGTATTATGTTTTCAATACAATCAACAAATAAAGTCATTTCAAATACCAATATTTTTTAGGGTTTAAAAAGTTAAACAATTGTTGGAATTATTAAAGGAATTAAACAAAAATCTTGTTTCATATTTAGCAACATAATTTAGGGGAAAATGAATACTTCAAAAAATAAAAACTATTCTATTTTTATATATGTACATATATCAAAAAAATATCAAACAAACAACTTTATATCTAATAGTCAAAATGTACAACTTTAAAAATTGAATATTAAAATACACTGATAAATATCAAAAAATCTATTAACATGAAAAATATGTTAATAAATATAAGAAGTAATTTTCTATATACATTATTATGAATATAATTTCATATTAAATAAAGTTTTTGTTTCTTCTTACATGAATATATATATATATATAGGGGGAGGATCAAGTGAGACCATGTCTCTAGGTGAGACACAATGGACTAATCTCAACCATCCCCCACTATTATTCAATGGGTGTGATTTAATGGATAAAAAATATATTAAAACATTAATTTAATCAACATAAGGGTAATAGTGTAAAATAACATAACAAGGTAGTTATAAGAATGGAATCAAATCAAATCTCTCTCTCTCTCTCTCTCTCTCTCTCTCTCTCTCTCTCTCTCACACACACACACACACACACACGTCTCTCTCCATCTCTCCGTCTCTTTCTCGGTTCCTCCATTAACGCAAATGGAAGAACTCGAATCGTGAAAAAAAAATAGTGAAGAAGATGCAATTTATGTTTCAAATGAAAAAACAACGACGAAGAAGAATCGAACTCGTTTATATTCAACCTATACTTTATAAACTCGATTTTATAGAGAAAAAAATTGTGAAGAAGAAGATGATTTCTATTCCAAATGAAACAACCATGAATAAGACGATGCATCTGTGTAGACATCAATGGAGAACTAAATCGACCATTAAAATAAACTCTTAAAATCGTAATTTTCACGAATAAGACGATGCATAGATACTTATGAAATGATGTATAAATACTTATGAAACGTTGCATATATAATTATGAAACGATGCATATATTTGTAGGATATTACATATTTGAAAATATGCAACAAAAATCAACTAAATATGCATTATCCAAAACTATCTATGCGGCGTAAAAAAACTAATATGTAGTACAAAGATAACCAACTATGCAAGACGTCATAAACTATGCAACAAAATCAACTAACTATGCATTATCTAGAAACCATCTATGCAAAGTGTGGAATAACTAAATATGCGCGACATTATGTAACATCCCATTTTCATAATTTCCAAAAGCAACATCACATTTTCATAACTAAATATGCATTATATTGAACCTATTTATGCGATTGTAGAATAACTAAATATGCAAAGACGTTATATTCAATTTCGTATTGTTTTCGTAAAACAAAGGCCAATAAAACAACTAAATATGCATTATTTGATGTCTAATTATGCAAAAAGAAGAACCCTAACTATGTAAAATAAAAATATTTGGAAAGAAACAGTTCCTTAAATTCCGCCACAAAATCCATAGTTTCAATCTCAGCCCATAAAATTGGGACCACTAATTTGACTTACAAAATTACCACCTTACCCTTAAATGGCGGAAATCGGGTAATTAAAAAAAAAACTGAATTAATCACATCTCTTCATTTTTTAAGATCAATGGGTAAGATGAGTCCACACTGTCTCACCTAGGGAGGGTGGTCTCATTTGAACCAAATCCTATATATATATATATATATATAATTATAATGTTATGTATGGATATATATAATATATATAAATAATATTTGGATACATATTTTGGGAAAAACTGCAAAATTGGTCCCATGTCTATAGGAGTATTGCAAAATTAGTCATGTAACTTTTGAACTTGCAATATTAGTCATCTCGCACTTTTGCCCTTTAGCAAAAATAATAGTTTTGTAATTATATAATTTTTAGAATTTGGCAGTTTTAGTCTTTTATTTTTTAGTTGTGGTAACTTCGGTCCTATTATTCAAAATAACCAATTTTAGCATATTTGTACTGTTTGTATTTTTATTATTAGAAAATACTAGATGTAGAACTCGTATCTCGGATTTTGATCTGGATTCATAAATCTAAATTATTCCACCATTAGACAATCTACAGTATAAATAATAAATAAAATATAGTCAAGTAAAAAAAATAGGCTTTGATGCCATTTTAAACTTGATCTAAATTAGGGATATTGATTATTTTGGTTGTTAAGGGCATTTGGGAATAATTGAAATATTGAAATAGCCCTTATATAGGACCAAATTTGCATCAACTTAAAACTTATGAGACCGGAATTGCACAAATCTTAAACTTACAGGGCCAAAATTTTAAAAGAGGCAAAAAATGGACTAAAATTGCAATTTAAAAAATTATAGGACAAATTTTGCAACACCCCCATAGATGCAGGACTAATTTTACATTTTTCCCCGTATTTTGAGATATTTTCTTCAATTAAAATAAATATTTTTTGATTGAATTTAAATAACTTAAATACAATTCTATACAGTTATGACGAAATGAGATAAACTCAAATATAAACTATACATGTATTATAGATAGTCAAAATACATGAATATATAAATTAATGTTCAGTAGCTCGAATGCATAATTTTTAAAGCCCATTATAAAATAATGAGTAAATGTATCATATATTCTCTTTTGCTTATTATGTTTATCTTTTTATTTTATATGTGCAATATATGTGTCAAACTAAACATTGTAAAAATATGATTAATTGAATATATTATACGTCAAAAACGGATATAAAATGGAAAAAATATTAAAGTTTAAAATAAAAAGAAAAGGACAAATATAATAATTAATGCAGTACACACACAGATTTGGAAAGCTTATATAACTCTATCTTTTATATAACTTTAAAAGATGATTTATTTAAAGAAAAATGACCATCAAAGATAATAAAATCTCATTTTATTAGTTAAATCCGAAAAGCAAAAAAAAAATTATTGTTTTTAGAAACTGAAAAATGAGCGGGAAAAGTAAGAGTTACTATTCTAAGAATAGTCTCTTATTATATATTTATATATATATATATATATATATATATATATATAGGGATTGGTTCAAATGAGACCAATCCCTTTAGGTTAGTCCATAAGAACACTTATGGACTCTTGATTTAAAATTTTGGATGGTGTAGATCATCTTAGTTAATTTAGGCATATAAGGGTATAATTGTACTTTATATTTAATTAGTTATGTTAATTAGACGGTTATTAGCTATTTTTAAGGAAACATGATCTTACCTTCAGTTACCCGATTTTTATGGAGGAAAAATCATCAACTTCAAATGTTTTTTTCAAAATCGATACTTCTTTCCGCCATATTTGTAAACAGTCGTTTTATTGTATACTTAGTTCAGTGGACTTGTATCCTTAGTCATGTTTTATTGTATATTTAGTTCAGTGGATTTGTATACTTGGTTCAGTGGAATCGTATTCTTAGTTATATAAGTAGTTTAGTAAATAGTTTAGTGAATTTGTATACTTAGTTCTGTGGATTTGTATACTTAGTTCAATGGAATTGTATACTTAGTTATATAAGTAATTCAGGGTAATTGTATACTTAGTTAAATGTTTCTGTATACTTAGTATTATTTTAATATATAGTTAGTTCAATGTAATTGTATACTTAGTTAAATGTTTATGTATACTTAGTATTATTTTAATGTATAGTTAGTTCAATGTAATTGTATTCTTAGTTAAATGTTTCTGTATACTTAGTATTATTTTAATGTATAGTTAGTTCAATGTAATTGTATACTTAGTTAAATATTTTTGTATACTTAGTAAAGTTTTAATGTACAGATAGTTTAGTGTAATTGTATACTTAGTTAATTATTTATGTATACTTAGTAATATTTTAATGTATAGTTAGTTTAGTGTAATTGTATACTTTTCATTAATTGTTGCACGATTTTGTTGCCATATTTGAATAATTTGCAGGTTCGAATGGGAAGAGAGAGAAAAGAAAGGTGAATCGATTGATTATGGGAACGTGATCAATACAAAATCACGTCCGTAATTTTTAGGAAGCGGCTACTATATTTAATTTCTTGGATTCCTATTTTATCCCTTCTGTTGTATACTTACTTATGAAATCTTTGTATATTTTGTAATATATATTGACCATTGATTTATTATTTGGATGGTGTAGATTTAGTCTTATGGACTAACCTATGAGGGTGGTCTCACATGATCCCCTCCCTATATATATATATATATATATATATATATATATATATATATATATATATATATATTTATATTAAAACACTAAAATATAGAATTGGGCCACATGTCAGTTATAGTTTTGTGTAAATCATATTAAATTTTTGCATAGTTATAAATGATTTCGATCCATAAATCTTTTATAACTTGGCTAAATTATTGAGTAATAAAATTATTATATAATTATTTAGTTTTTTATATATTTTTAATGTATAATTGTATTATTAAACTCTATTTTTATTTATTTAAAAATAAATTCTTTTTCTTCTCTAATATATTTTTTATGCGTGCCCTTTTAATTTATTGTTCTATTATTCAATCTATATTTATGTGTCGTTACATCTAATTTCTTATTAAAATTCAGACATTGTAATCTTTAAAAATTTATTTTTTTTAATATATACACCGTGCATCGCATGGGTGGAATACTAGTTATAATTATTTCTTAATTATTTTATAATGATTCAACATCGAAAATTTGTCTCTGATAGTTGTTATTTTTAGTATTTCTACTGCCATTCAAAAAAAAAAAAGGAAATGTTTCTGGTGGAATTTTACTATCTTTTTGTGTGAAATAAAAAACTATATTTGAATAATGTTTTCTTCTTTTCATTAACAATTGTCATTTTCAATATTTCTTGTTTTTGTGTGAAATTGAAATATGTTCGAAATATTGTTTAAGGTTGAATATAAGTTTTGTTTAGTTCACTTTTTTATGCAGAATCATTTTTTTGAAGTACATGTAGATAAATATTAAACGATTTTGATAGTACTGAGTTCGTAATAATATTTTATGTGAATTATATATTTTAGTTAAAAAAAATGAATTATTTTAACGATGTAATTACTAATAAAATATACTAATGAGAGATTGAGAGTTACCACGATAATGTCCATATTGATGATGTAAATTGCTAATCAAACTATGTTAATAATAATTGATTGGTAGTTACGTTGTGGATCCCAATTTGGGAAACATGAGTGAAGGAGAATGTTGGCTAATTTAACAAAATACTGTGATTGCCACTGAAATGTCATGATGTACCCCAAAAATGTAAATTTTAGTGACAGTCACAACATTCTGTTAAATTAGCTGAGGATGTTGGTAGCCATTTTGCAAGAGTGAAATTGCATATTGAGAGAATATGATTGAAGAAATATTTGAATGAGAAAGCAAAATAAATAACTTACACTGAGAATCAGAAATTAAATATACTTTTTGTTTTCGAAATATTAAAAGAAAGAAAAGAGAAAAACTCCCATTGAAATAAAAAAACAAACGAGGCCTAAGTTTGCTGGGAATTTAGTGCAACTGAGGCCCACACAACACACAATTCATGTTCATATCCAGGCAGGTCACATGGCATGTGTTCTGTAGACTGAGCTTTGACCTCTGTTTGATTCTCCTTATTCCCAATTTTCATTGCGTTTTACCCATGAATAATCTAATGCTTGTGCTGTCCCACTTCTGTCCTGCATCTTTTAATGTCTGGAGCTCCACGTTTATCTCCATTTTTTTACTATGGGATTTGGTAATTTCCCTTACCATTTCGGCCTCCACAATATGCCCGTGAGCCGGCCCGAACCACTCAGGGTCAGCCTATTCCTCGTAACAATCATCGTTGGTTTTTGTCTATCTTGGGTTTATAGGAATGCGATTCCAAAGATGTCACTGGGTTTGGGTAAAAATGGTCAATTCTTCTTGACCGTCAAATCCAAGACTAGCGACAAACTCCCCAAACTTAACCGGGTCGGTCTACCTGAACATTCGAAAAATCATATGCACATACCCATAAACCAAGTAGATTGCCCACACATACAATCATTCACAACACAATCCACACTCCTTTGATTCCTTTCTCTTTATTGGTTATTTCCTAGTGGTGTTAAACAATGATATCTCAAATTGTCTTATAGATCAGTTGAATTCGATTAAATTGGCGTGTTACCGGTGAGCTGACCCTAGTACGATATTCATCCCTCTCTCCTCTTAGACATCTAATTTTCCCTTTCTCTATTAAAATTTTAAAAAAAATGACTTTCAGCTAAAAAAATACACACAAGTAAAGTCATATGTCCGAATCCAATTGTAATAATGGTTTATAAATGGGATTTAAATTTCCTATTTAACTTTTTTATTTCTCGTTGTATTCTAATCTTTGGATGTTACACACGTCTATGAGATAAATCAGATTTGAATAATCATCAACACATACATACTTATATCATATCTCATTTATCCGAACAAGTAAAATATAAAGTGAAATAAGCCAAACAAATTATCTTCATAATTTAAGAATATTTATTGACTAGTATCTTGGGGTCTAGTAGATGCTACTTTTTGGAGTAATGCACCAGGAGTAGTATTTACCGTAGATTTACACACAATACACATCTACTGTGTTTATGTGAATTTATGCATGTATATCCACAATAAATATGCGATATTTATTCACATGGAATATTCCTCGAGATGTAAAATGGATAAAACCGTATCTTGGTGGGACTTTGGAAACATAGTTGCCTGGGTTGGGTTTTCAGTCTGGTGGTGACAAATTCACCCTTTGGAACTCTTTGGGCGCTATATAGAAGGTTCTATATTTAATATTTTTCTTTTAATAAAAAAAACCAATTAAAAGTTAGGATGCGGTCATGTGAACTTTTCACCAAATTTTTCATTTTTGAGCCAGAAATTTGTGAGATGTGATTCATGTTTGTGGAAAAAATAATTTTTGTTTTCACACAAAAATCTCATTTCTCTCCAAAATTAATTCACTTTTTTTTCTCTCACTTTTCAATACCCAACAATACTATTTATTTCTCTCCCTATTCATATAAATAACAAAAAAATAAAATGAGGCCATATTGCGTATTTTTGTTCAATTATTTTTTAATTAATTTTCTTGTACATATTATATTTTACACTATTATCTTACAAAAAATCATCACCTCTATAAAGATTTTACACCATATCAATACAATTATTATTTTTTTCTAAAAATTCACCAGTATCCGCTCATAATTAAAATAAAAATGGACAAAATAAAAGGGCAAACAACATGTCAAGTACTCATCAGGCACGCACAACAGAAGTAGACTCGCAATAATTGTGGCTCGTGATTCAACAAGAGAATAATTTCGAAAAATCATCATATCCTATATGACTATGCTTTGCATTCTTGTTTGCTTTCAATTATTCACAACTCATGAGACATACACTAGGTAAAAAGATTACACTGATCATGAACTAATAATACCATTCCCACATTCTTAATCAGAAAGACATAATAATTAATATATGCATGTTCCTTACAAACACCCAAGCCGAGAAAAAGCAACACTAATCTATTACAAAATAATAGAGCATAAAATCTTTGCTCACTCCTTAAAAAGCTGTCACACGCATTTTCACGTGCAAGCCCATGAACCTTAGCTTAATAACAACACAATAATTACTACCATTTCAAATAAACATTGTCACCACCATTACAACAACACTAATACACAAATTCAAGACCAATATACCATTAATTAACTTACATGCCATATAATTACGAATAAAAATTAAATTATTTCAACAAGTACGCAACGGCATTCCACACAAGCAATCGTTGTTGGCGAACGACGACGCCTCAAGATGATCGAATGGCGACCCGGTCGGAATCGGGCCACATAGATGGTTGTGGCTTAGATCCAAATGGCCAATGTACTTAGCCGAAGACAACGATTTCGGAATCGAACCTCTCAAATTATTATACGATAGATCGATGGCCGTAAAATAAGTTTTCGACCCGAAAACGTCGGGTAGATTTCCCTCCAAAGAGTTATGACTCAAATTCAAGATGTTTAAGCCCGAGTTAGCTAGTAAACCGGTTGGTATCTCACCGGATAGTAGGTTATTATCTAAGTTTAGGGTTGATAGAACCGGCATTGACCCGATCTGAGCCGGGATTGAACCGGTGATTTGGTTCATTGATAAATCCAAATCGGCCAGCCTATAGATATTGGCTATAGAACTCGGGATTGGACCGGTGAGCTGGTTCCGGCTCAATAAAGCACGGCTCATCATCGATAGTTTCCCGATTTCCGATGGGATTTCTCCGGAGATCTTATTGTTGCTGAGCTCTAAATGCATTAAGCTGTTGAGGTTAACAATGGAAGATGGTATCAGACCGGAGATTTGGTTGTCGGCCAGGTTCAGCACGGTGAGTTTACTCAGTTGGCCGATGTCGGCCGGGATTTGGCCGGAGATTTTGTTTCCGATGAGGTCGAGGATTCTTAGGTTGGGGAGTGAGGAGAGGCAGGAGGGGATTTCGCCGGAGATATCTTTCCAGTCGGCGACGACGAGGGTGGTGAGTCGGTCGAGTTGGCAGAGTGAAGGGGAGATCGAACCGGTCATGTATCCGGACCGGCCGGCGTTTTCGATGATCGGGTCCTCAGACTCGCCCCGGAGGATAATGTCGGCGACCCGTTTGGTTTCCGGGTCGCAGCTGACGCCGTACCAGTTGGTGCAGCAGTCGGAGCCTGACCATGTGTTGAAGATGCCCAAGTATGGCTCGTTCAGGGCTGCCCGGAAAGCTAGCAAAGCTGCCCGGTCCGACGGCGGGCAGGCATTCACCGCCAGAGTCACGGTCAGCAGCACCGTCACTGTGCTGACCAATAAATTTCGGGTCAGCCCCATTTCTAGCTCTGTATGTATATCTTGTAAGATGTATATGACCTAAGTGGGTGTGTGAGTGGGTGTGTGAGAGAGAGAGAGAGATTGGAATGGCGTGTAGTGGTGTGATGTTATATAAGTGGGAATGGGACAAAAATGCCCCTGGGAAGATGGGGGAATTGCGGTTGATGTGCACGCAGTTACACACAGACAATGGGGTAGTTTTTATTTTGTGTTTTGTCATAAATAAGATTGTAAGAAGGAAGATAGGTCAGCCACAGAGCCATTGCATGGGTTGATGTGCACAAATTTACACACAGACAATGGGGTAGTTTTTATTTTGTGTTTTGTCATAAATAAGATTGTAAGAAGGCACATGTGTCTTTCTCTTTTGAGTAAATTTCATATCCACAGAGATTCACTGCCACTGTTGTACTGTAAGTTTTGTTTAAAGAATATTAGAGAAAAAAAACAGTAAAAAAAATGTTATTTTTGTTAATAAAATGAAAAAATGTTTTATGGAAGAAGGATTGGGCATGAATGGGGGTATATTTATTATTTAATTGGTGAACGGAAAAACCAAAGAACATTCAGCGCAAGAGTTTGGATAATTCACTATATTTTAACTTACTATGGAGAGAGTCCTTCATGGCTAAGTGCTACCGTCTGCTTACTGTTTGGGATCAGTAGCGGATCCAGAATTTTGAAAATAGGGTTACAATATATATTAAAAAAATATACATAAATATTGTTTAATTTTTAAAGTCCTACAACAAAATACCATTTAAGATTTTGTATAAGCTGATCATGTAACCGTACATGAAAAATTAATACACATATATAAAAGAAATAATTAGAGTAATTAAAAAATAAAAGACTGCAAAACATAGTTTTGGTAACATTATTAATATTATTAGAATTTTTTATTAATATTAACATTATTAACAAAACATAATTTTTTATTAATAAATATAAGAGGACGAAAAAGGAACTTTGTGACCAGTATTTACAATCAAGATGGTCACCATTTAGGTATTGTCATGTGTGCCATGTGATAATGATGCACATGCATAGGTAAAAGATAGTGACTTTAATTTATCAAGTGGACAATCATTCTTTAATTTGTTTGGCAATCTATAGTTTATTATATATTATGTATTTACTGCATAAGTATTCAGAATTATGATGATTAGACTTTTTCATTTAGTCCACTCATTAAATTTTAGACACTATTAATTATAATTGAGAAATATATTTAATTTCTTACTTAATTCAGTGAGAACTTAACAAGTGGTCAATTAGAAGAATAACAGACACTCCGAGATTATAAAATTAATTCAAGTAAAACTATTTGAGTTTATTCAGTTCCACATTGGGTTTTCATATTATTTGAATTTATGATTTAATTACATCCAATGTTCTATACTAGAGTACTATACTATGAAAACACGTGAAGAAAGAAAATAGTAGGGATATTTAAAGGGGGAAACAAGTATTTAATTAATTGGATCCTAAACTTTGTAATTGGCAAACTATGAATTATATATATATATATATATATATATATATATTATCGTTATTATTTGTGCTGTTTGATAGAGAAGGCAAAATGGTGATCCATGGAACTATGGAAGAGCCAAACGAAAATGGGTATTTGCATTATGGAAAAGGAGAAGACAAGACACTTCTTCTCTCGTGAAAGTGTTAAGCCAAACATAGCCTCTGGCTCAATAATTATGTGCCCAACACACTAATTAGATAATTGTTTTAGCAATTATGAATAACTAAAATACATTTAAAATACAACACCACATCCTTACTAGTCGGTGCCAGTGGATAATTACACATTTTCAATTTCTTTTAAGAAAAACTAAATTCCTTTGTTTATATATGGGATGGATTCAATATGCTCTTCAAATGCTATTTAACTTGGTGAAAGTCATGTGCTGGATGTTAAGATGAATAATATTTATGAATCTAAATTAATCCCTAGGTAGTTTTGAGTTTTCATCCTCATAATTTTAATTTAGGTGAAATCAAGGCCCATGCACTCTTTTCAAGTGAACTTCACTTGTGGCTAGAGGTACCAAATGGGTCGGGCCATGCCGGTGTCGTCCCGCCAGGCCAAATGAAAAAATCGGGTTGGTCGGACCAAATTTCATTGGGTCACTATTTTTGGAGTCCAAACTCGACCCATGCTTTAAAGATACATGTAAAATATATCGGACAGTTCGGGCAGGCCAAGTAGGCTCGGCTCTTTTCGGGCTTATCACAGCCCAACTCGGCCCTAAATCGGGCCAATCGTTCAGGTCCAACTGATTTTAACAACTCTACCTATGGCACCGAAACACACCGTGTGTCCAACCATTGTCCCATCATTTGCACATATGGGCTCATCTTCTTCAACACAAAGAACTTTTTATTCGCATGTCTCTTATACCTCTTATTATAAGCCCATAGATAATGACTTATCTCTATATTAGTATGATATTATACTTCAATTTAGGCTCGAGCCCTTATGGCTTTAGTTTCAAACTTTTACCAAAAGGTCTTATACCAACAAAGATATTATCGTCATTTATATAACTATGAGTACTTTGTCATGTCTAACCAATGTGAGACTTTAGTTTGAATCTAGCAATCCCCCTTTCGAATAATGACTGAACCACGAATTCGTTCCTCAAATGATAATCCAATCCATAGTCTATCTCCCTTATTTATTATTGGAGTGAACACCTTACATGAATGTTATTGGAAGATCCTTGCTCCATCGAGAGTTGGACTACCCATTTTCAATGAGTGAAATACTTGTTTATCAAGAGTCACTTCAATTCAGGTCAATTTTTTCTGGAAATCGGAGCATGTCGCGTATCCAATGGAACCCAACTTATAGTCCCCATCATTCGTATGCATGTGGTATACCATCTTTATTCCACAGTCGGATTTTTCCTCCAAAAAACCAAGCTTAGCAATGGAGATTCTTCCTCCACATAGCTAGGCATGACTCTAATACCACTTGATGAGAATCTATGGACTGGAATCACCTATCTTCACATTAGTATGAATGTTCCACTTTGGACCTAAGCCCTCGTAGTTTTGTACCAAATTAACGTACCTCATATTACTAAGATACTAACTACATTTATAAACACCACACTTCACATGTCTAGCTAATACACCGACTTTGTTGTATACATAACATGAGTTTGGCATATTTGTAATTGGGACTTGACAAATTAGATAGTATGTTTTGCTAGTTGATACATGCTCAATATACTTGGTAATCTGATATTTTGGGTACTAGATTGAGTTGGTTTTCAAGCTTCATTCTTTCTCTCCCACCTTTTTAATAAATTGGCTATCTAGAATTAGAGGTACATATTACGATCATTTTTTTTTTCTTTCTACTGCTTAGTTTTCTTCTTATTTCATTTCTTTATTTTTCTCTCTTTTTCTTCTTCTTCTATGTTTCCTTTTTCTTCTATTTAATTTTCTCATTATTATTATTATTATTATTATTATTATTATGCTTTTTTCTGTTCTTCTTATATTTCTTTGGGACCAGAAATTCGCAATAATAATTTAAAAAATAGACTAAATATGTGTTCAAGGATTTGATACGCAAATCGATCCATAATAGATATGAAATGAAATGATAACATCATCATGTATTAAGGAATTAGTTGGAATGTGCTGCACAAAAAAAAAAAAAATTAGCTAGAATGGAACTTTTTAACAAGTACTTAAATGTACTATAAATTATTTAATTTAATGTGTAAATAATGATGATATGAAATGAAATGATAACTAATGAAGCTCAATATAATAATCAATCCAAACATTACGTGGCGGAAAAATTCCTTGATTTAGGCACAAAAGAGAATAATCCACCATTATTAGCACTATGATATTTTTTTTTTTTGACTCTTTAGCACTATGATATTTTATGTAGCCATGTATTTGATGGCAACTGCATTAGTCTGGATTGTTCTATTAACTGTATAAATAGGAGATACTATCTAGTGTAACATAACACTATTTTTTATCCATTGAATGAAAGCTAGTGCTACACTCTGCAAGCTATTCTTGGTTTTATTATTCTTAGCTTCTTTAATGGCAAATACCATTATTCCATATGGTATCAGAGCAGGGTAACCTGCCTCTGAGCTATTTCTATTTTGCTTTACATTTTTTTTTCTTTTCTTTAGATTAGTGCTCTAAATGACCTCTAATCAAGGAGCAACCACTAATGCTTCACCTGTAGAACAAGTTGTACAATTGCAAAGCCAATTTGTTACAGTGAAGCTAAATGATACAAATTATCTGCTTTGGGAACATCAGATCCTTGCAGCCATACGAGGATATGGGTTATAAGGCTTTCTTAATGGAAAAAATGCCAAACCGAAAGAGTTTGTTGCTAGTGACTCAAATTCACTCAAGGTCCTCAATCCAAAAATTCAATATGGATAAAACAGGACCAACTAATTGTTTCCTGGTTATTATCATCACTCACAGAAAATGTATTGATTTCGACTGTGGGCCTAAGTACTTCTAAGGAAGTTTGGGATTGTTTGAAAACTAATTTTGCTAGCCATAATAGAGCTAATCACATGCAACTGAAACTACAACTTCAAATGCTCAAGAAAGGGAATATGAGCATCAAAGATTACTTTAATTAGATTAAGTTTATCTGTGATATGCTTGGTTCTATTGGGGAAAGAGTTAATGTAAGTGATCAAGTTCTTCATCTTTTGACTGGTTTCGATCCAGATTATAACTCTATGATTGCATCTCTTACTACTAGACTTGAGAAATGCTCATTAATGGAAGTCTATGCTATTCTTCTAAATTTTGAAAACAGTTTAGAAACTGTTGAGGGGGTTCATGAATCCTCTGAAGGATCTCCTTTTTCTGTGAATCTTACTACGCAATCTTATAACTTTGGCAATAGAAGAGGTGATGGAAAAACATATAGCAGAGGCAGGACCAACAATCCTTATAACAGAGAAAAATATGATTTTGGAATAAACAACACATTTAGAGGTCGAAGAGGTAGATTTGCTCTCAACAAACTAAGATTCCAGATTTGTGGTTACAACAACCACACTGCAGAAAAATGCTACTACATATTTGATAAAAGCATCTCACCTCATTCCCAGAATACTAACAACTACCAGCAGGTGCCAAGAAATAATATTTGGAATCCCTCTGTTAATGTAGCAAGTTTTAGCAACTTAAATGGAGAAAGTTCAAGCGCAGTTGATATATCCTGGTAACCGGATTCATGAGCTACTAATCATATTACATACGACCTGGGAGACTTGAGCAAGGCCAGAGATTATCAGGGAGCTGAGAGGATACAAACATCTAGTGGAACAGGTATATCTATTGCTCATTTTGGTAATGCTTTAGTAACTTCTAATGATCAGCAGTCTCATTCTTTTCTCTTAAATAATCTTTTGCATGTTCCACAAATAACCAAGAACCTTCTTAGTGTTTCTCAATTTGCTATAGACAAACATGTATTTTTCCAATTTCATCCCACTTTGTGTCTTGTGAAGGATCAATCCACAAAGGAAGTGTTACTCCAAGGGAGCCTTAAAATGGTCTTTACATCTTACAACTCTCCACCAATCCTCCAGATCCACCTCAAGTGCTAATGCAGTGGAACTCAAGACTAAACAAGATTTAGATATTTGGCATGCTAGGTTGGGCCATCCGGCTTATGATATTGTCAAGAAAGCTCTAACACATTGTAGCATTCTTTTTTTTTCTATTAATGAAAGAGATCACTTATGTGCTTCTTGTTTACAATCAAAAATGCATAAATTGCCTTTTCCAGATTCCAACACAACACATTACAAACTGCTTGATTTAATCCATATGGATGTTTGGGGCCCCTCTCCCGTTACTTCACATAAATGCTTAAGATACTGTTAGTTTCATAGACGACTCCATAAGATTCACATGGTTCTATTTGCTAAAAGCAAAATCTAACACTAAAATTGCTTTTATACACTTTAAAGCATTGGTTGAAAATTAGTTTAATGCATCCATGAAATCTGTCCAAAGTGATGGAGGGGGAGAGTTTTTAGCTCTTAATGGTATTTTATCCCAATTTAGTATATTTCACAGAAAATCTTGCCCCTGTACACCTCAACAAAATGGCTTGGGCGAACGCAAATATAGACATATCATTGAGGTTTCTTTATCACTAATTTCTCAGTCTCATTTACCTATTGATTATTGGGATGAAGCCTTCTCTAGTGCATTCTACCTTATTAATAGAACTCCGAGTAAACTCTTTCACTTTAAATCCCCATATGAAGCTCTAATGGTCATCCACCGATTACTCTTTTCTAAGAACCTTTAGGTGTCTATGTTTTCCTCTTCTTAAACCATACACTAAACACAAATTTGAACCCAAAAGTGCCCCTTCTATTTTCATTGGATATAGTCCTTCACACAAGGGATATAGAGTTTACTAAGAAAATTATCACCACTAGACACATTGTTTTTTTTATGAGAATGTCTTCCCTTTCAAAACCAAGCCAAATCTTGTTTCTCCTCTTAATGAAACTATTGATCCCCCAACTCTTATTAAGCTCTTTCAGCCTAATACAGACACTATAACTGAGGTTTCCCCACTTACTTCTCCTATCACATCACCTAGTGCGTCACCTACAACTTCATCTACACCTTCGTCTCCACTCATTCTCCATCTCCACCCCGATGATCTAGTTATTAATGTTTTACCTGATGAGCAAGATATTGTTACTGTTCCTGTTGTCACTAACACCTCATTGCAACCACCTCCAAGAACTTACCATATGCAGACCAGGTCAAGATCAGGGATTTACAAACCTAAGGTTTTTTCTGCTACAAACTCACGATTCCTAGAGCCTACCTCTGCTCAAGAGGCTCTTCTTGTCCTTGAATGGAAAAATGTTATGGAAACAGTACAAAGCTCTTCTTAGAAACCATACTTGGGTATTGCTCCTCCCGACAGAAAAATCATAGGGTGTAAGTGGGTGTTTAAACTCAAGCAAAACCCAGATAGAACCATTGTTAGACATAAGGCTAGGTTAGTGGCCAAGGGATACAATCAATTGCCTGGTTTGGACTACACTGAAACCTTTAGCTCAGTGGTGAAACCAACTACTATCAGAATTGTCTTATCCCTTGCTCTCACTAAATGATGGTCCATATGTCAAATTGATGTGGACAATGCTTTCATTAATGGAGATATTGACACCAACACTTATATGGAGCAACCATTGGGTTTCGAATAGGTTTCTCAGCAGCCTTTGGTTTACAAGATCAAGAAATCTATTTATGGCTTAAAACAGGCTTGACGGGCTTGGTCTAGCAAATTTGGGAGTGTGCTTCTTTCTTTTGGATTTTCAGTTTCACGGGCTGACACTTCACTCTATTACAAGCATAGCAATACCTCGTGTATTCTCATTATGGATTATGTGGATGACATAATTCTAACATGCAGTCATGATCAGGAATTATACTCTGTTATTTAAGCCCTTAGTCCCTATTTTTCCGTCAAGGATCTTGTCTTTTTATCTTACTTCTTGGAATAGAAGTCAGCCCCTTTGCCAAAGGTCTGTTCTTGAATCAACAAAAATATATTTCATACGTTCTTGACAGAACTGGCATGAAAGGGGCAAAAGGGTTAAGTTCACCAATGACCAACCCACCTCTATCAAGACATGTTGGACAACATATGGAAGATTCTCATCTTTATAGACAGATTGTGGGTGCTTTGTAGTGTGTTACACTAACAAGGCCAGATATAAGCTATTGTGTCAACAATGTGAGCCAATTTATGCAATATCCACTCAATACGCATTGGAAAGCTATAAAATGCATACTTCGGTATCTAGCAGGAACAATAAATTATGGTTTGAAACTATCATCTTGTCAGAATTAAACATAACAACGTATGCAGATTTAGATTGGGCACCGACGTTGATGATCGGAGATCTACTTCTGGCATTTGTGTTTATGTGGGAAGTAGTATAATATCTTGGAGTTCGAAGAAACAACCTACGGTTTCAAGATTTTCTACCGAGGCAGAATATAGAAGTTTGGCGTTGGGAACTTGTGAGATAATGTGGATACATTCATTAATGCAAGAATTACGGATTACTCAGAACAAACCAAGTATCATTTGGGTAGATAACCAAGGAGTTGTATCTCTTGCTGCAAATCCCATTTTTCATTCACGGACCAAACATTTTGAATTAGACTTACATCTTTTACGGGAGAAGATTATGAAGAAAATCATTTTAGTACAACATGTGCCAGCTTTGGAGCAAGTTGCAGACATTATGACTAAAGCACTAATTGGGCAATTCTATGCACGCCTTAGCAACAAACTTTCTATCATTCCAAAGGATAGCATAGAATCGAGGGGGCATAATGAAGCTCAATATAATAATGAATCTAAAACATCACGTGGTGGATATATTCCTTGATTTAGGCACAAAAGAGAATAATCCACCATTATTAGCACTATGATATTTTATGTAGCCATTTATTTGATGACAGCTACATTAGTCTGGATAGTTCTATTAACTATATAAATAGGAGACACTAGCTAGTGTAACATAACACTATTTTTTATCCATTGAATGAAAGCTATTACTACACTTTGCAGCTATTCTTGGTTTTATTATTCTTAGTTTCTTTAATGGCAAATATCATTATTCCATAATAACAACATCATGAATGTTCCTAACAAATGATCAAAACCCCACATAGTTTTTACTTCTGCCACCAAATGTGACCTAAAAGGACTGACATAGACGTTCAATAGGATCCCAATCTTAAGTGGGAATTTACCATGATATATGCATACAGGTTCTGTTAAAAAAAATTGTTAAGTTAACCATAAGTTAATTCCCCCATTGTTAGGAAATTTATTATTAGATTTTGATGATACCATGTAAAACTTAGAATAGGAAGTTGGCACCCCATTTTCCTTGTATTTTTATTTGTAATAGATAGGACTGCATGAGCTGAGTAAAGTCAGCTATGTTGAAGAATACAATAGTCGACTGAAGACTGAAGAGAAAACTCAGCTGTGTGAAGCCAAGTGAAGAATCAATTGAGTTACAGAAAAGATGTCTCAGTCAGCTGACTGACAGCTAAGTCATTCTATAATGATTGGAATCGATGTCAAAGGGGTTTGCAGCAGATAAGACTTAAAGAAAGTTGATAGAGATCCGTTGTCTACACTAGTCAAGTCTTTGCTGAAAATAGGCCTGTGTGAGGCTGACATCAATAAAGTTGTTTTGCTGAAAGAGTGCAAAAATAAGGAACCAATAAGATGCACCTGAAAACCTGTAGAGACCAAGGGAAAGTTGCAGAGCATTAAAGACATGGTACGATCCCCATTAATGTTGCAAGGACAAGACATGCCAACAACCTACGAGTGGGATTTGTATTTTATGTCTATCTCTTCAACGGACATATTTTCAAATCCTCACTATAAAAAGGCTGAGGAAGCAAGTGAGAGAAGGTAACCAAGCACGACTAATTCTAAGATATTTTACAAGCAATCAAGCAAGCAAACCTGCAAACATTCTCTCAATCTTTCTAAGATATTCATCAAGCCTAAAATCGAAGGAACTCGATCCAACAGATTTAGTGAAGGAAAGAATACTTCATCAAGTTGAAGAGGAAACAAGTTTAAAGAACTTAAGGAGTCTACTCTCCAAGGTTGAAGGAGCTGTAGTAAGGTTCAAGGTGAAATAGAAGATTTGAGCTCGTTGGAAGGCTGTGTGATCAATTCCAAGGGTTCGAAGGAAGTAGCAAGACAATTGTCTTGTGAAGAAGCTGAGTCCTAGGAGAAGTCAGTTGTGTGATCAAGGTTGTCTCGGACTGAGAACTACTTTGTAACCAAATCTGTTACTTAGTGGATTCCACCAGGAGTTGGAGAATAGTGGATTAGAGGAATTACCCCATCCTCAAACCACTATAAAATTTGCTCGTGTCATTTACTTATAATATTTTATTTTTTCCTGCTTATATTTATATATGATGTTTAGGTTATATTGCTAACCCAACTGATAATAACATTGCTAAGAGCAAGTGTTAAAAACAAGTTTAAAATATCAAGGGTGTTAAGTCTTCCGCTGATCAAAACCAAATCAACTGCTAATCTAAGTGTTAGCTGATCATAGCTAAGTTATACTATCAACAGCTCAGTCGAGTCTGTTGAGTGGGTAACTTTGCTGAAGTAAGACAACCTAGATGTCCCTCAAGGACTTAACTGATTTGAGTAAACTCTGAAATTATTTAAAACGACTAAATTGTGAAAAATTAGAAAGGTTTATTCAACCCCCCATTCTAAACCTTAGACCGCACCCCTTGAGACCTACACCCACGTAGTTTTTTCTTTCAGTGGGGAATTTGTTTAGCCATTTTGGTCGATCAAAAATATTTTTTAGCCATCTTTTTCAAAACACATGTTTTTTAGCCATTTTAGGGTGTGAAATTCCAAAATTTCCCTTAATAGCCTGTTTAATCCTCTTCGAGCCACACCCTATTGTATAACTCGAAAACCTAACTTGGAGCACAATAAAGGTAAACGGAGAAACTCGAAGGTTTGAACAAAGAAGTGAACGGCGGTGATGGTGGAGACTTCGACCTCTAACCAGGTAAGATTCGAACCCACATTTCTTTAATTTCATGTTTTTTTTGTTGATTTAGTTAGTCTACAGTTGTTTTAGGTTAAGATTTGTTATAGATTTTGTGGAAATGCTAGGTTTTAGATGGATTTGGTGTTGATGAAAAGCTTGATGTTCGTTAATGGTAGTTTATGGGTGGAGATGAAGGAGATGAAGAGGATGGGAGGTTTCGCAATGTAACTCACCATATTTAATAATCATGTGCAATTGTGGTATTTATTCCATTTTTTAGTATGTAACTCGCCATATTCTAGGTTTTAGATGGATTTAGTGTTGATCCTATAGTTGTTAGTTAGCGAATGGTGAGTTACATGTGACTCGATATCTAGTCACATGTTTAAACTCGATATCCAGTCACATATTTAATATGTAACTAGATATCGAGTCATATTTCGAGTTACATATATCAAGTTATATGTAACTCGATATCAAGTTACATTTTTATATAACTCGATATCGAGTTACTTGTTGTGTGATTTTCTTCCATTTCTATAGTTAACATGAAATGATTGTTGTGTTTTTTGTAATTGGGCATGGAGATGGGAGCGGCTTTAAGTGGAGTGGGAAGTTGAATTCCTATTCCAAGTGTTGGTTGATAGCGAATATCAGGAAAGAGTTGACGACTTCCGGGATTTTAGATCAGTTTAGGGATAGTCCATTTGGCGCATTTCTGTACTTTGACTCAGATGCAAATTTTACAATCAAGGGGATGTTGCGATTGCTTGGTAGAGAGATCATGGTTGAGGGATCGGATATGGCGACTTGTGGTTCCGTTTGGTGAGCAGAACCTCAAATTTGGCCGATGGGAGTTTTATATGATGCGGGCCATGTTTTAGCCCTTTGGCACTTGACCCATGTTTCTCTCAAAGATATCCCACTTTGGGGAGGAGTTTACCATCAATATTTTGACGGGAGTCTGTGATAGCGGTCAAGATATTGCCATTTTTCACCAACAGTCATTTTAGAGTGCGACCAGAAGATGATCTGAAGATCGCGTATGTTCTATTTGTCACGATGTACCTATTGGGATTTGATTTACGGACCCTCGTTCCATTATGGCTATCAGGCTATGGACCTTAGTTGAGGATGCCCTGAGGTTTAGGGCATTCCCATGGGGCTCCTACGTGTATGGGCGTCTCTTCCATTACATTGATCTTTCGAGTCTTAACCGATGATCGATAGAGTGTCCAATTCCACATCTATGCCTACCTGTACCCTCTACATGTATATATAATTTAAACGCGTATCACTTTTGATACGAGCATTTCATATTGTAATTGAGTTGATTACTTATTTGTTTTTGTTTGATATAGTTATGGGCATATGAGACTATTCCTGCATTTGGTCAGGCCCTTGCCCTAACCTTTGGGTTGGAGGACTATCCTATAGGTAGACGGTTTAGATGCCGCAAGAGGAGCTTCACTGCGGTGGCCTTATTTGACAGCCCCCAGGTAAATTTTATTTTTTTTAAATAATCATATGTAATTGTGGTATTTATTCTATTTTTTTTTCGTAATTAAGTAAAGTTTTCTTGTTTTTTGACAGACAATATGCACACCTATTCAGCCCACCAATGAGGAGTTATGACTCCCCTATATGCAGGGGATTGATATGGACATATCACATGGACTATGGTATATTCATATGGAAGTGTTACCAGCTTGAGTTATTCCACTTGACCCTGCTGCTATTGTTAGGAGGCTTGTTTTGGAGGTGGGACGTACTGCCAAATCAAGACTACCTACGTCTCGGCGTCCGAAGAGGTAGAGGACCCAGACCCAGCCTGCACGCCTTGATGACGATGATATTGAGGCTGAATATGATCGAGCAGATATTGTAGGTTCGAGTCGTTCTTCTCAAAGGCATATGACCCATACCCAGCTTCCACCTCCGCCTCGACGCATATCCCCTCCACCTCCGCCTCGACACGCGACCTCTCCACCTTCACCTCCATCTCCAGGCATATCGCCTCCTTCCACATCTACAGCGGGGGCTTCTCGTCCCTCTGCACAGACTGGTGTATCGCCTTAGACTCTATGGCTTTTCTAGCTGACTCCATTGCCAGCCATTCTGCTCGAGTTTTCCTACAGTTGGTGGAGACAACCGTAGGTAGGACGGTTGATCGTGCACTAGAGTGTCAGAGACAGATCATGATGGACTCAGTACGAGATGAGATTCACTCATATTTAGATATCCGATCGCTCGATTTGCTTTGTCGACATCTTTGCGTGAGCAAGTCAGAAGAGAGCTGAGTCACTACCATGATGATTCAGAGCCGGTGACAGATGATCCATCTCTGCGCACCAGTCATGGGACTGGTAGAGCCTAGGGGGAGACAGATATTGTACAGTCCTTAGACTTTGTATATACGGTATGTATACGTTATGCATTCAATTTTCTATTGAATTAGTATTTTATATGAATAATGATTATAATGTATTTTAATTTAATTTGTTAATTAGGCTACCCACCGCGGGTGAGGGTTTTTCGTAGAGAGTGCCTGGTGGTACTCTGCGTGGCACACCCTCACCCCCATAGCTTCCACCCGCCGTAGTCATTGAGCATATCAGAGAGACCTCTCACGCAGGTGATTCTGGGGGTCGACTGTGGGGGAGCTACGGGGGTCGAGACGAGGGGACATTACTCTCGGTGCCCCATTATTTCATGCCCTTCACGTTTATCTGCCGTTGAGGTACCTATAGTCTCCACTTATAGACGTAGACGAGCAGAAGACACATCGACATACACGACAACAATATGCTCGATTTATGGAGACAACTGACCTCTTGCTGTATGATTCGCATTTTCTCTGTGTCATTAATGATATTTCATTTAATTACTCGTTAAACTCATAGATAAATTATAGATAATTAACTGCTCTTTTATATCTGTCTGCCGAGATGTAGGGCTAGTACCGACTTGGTATCAGTGCCCCAACTACTTTCGCGAGATTGAGGACGTAAAGGAAGATCTAGCCAATAATGTAAGTACAAGTAATTAGTTTTTTTAAGTATTTATTTCATTTCAATAATTGTTATTGTTGTTTTAATCCCATGTTGTTTTAATTGATGCAACATATAGAGCCTTATCTCGAGGTCCTGGTTCAGAGTTTGCACGTCGTGGTTCGCATGTATCTTGGTGTCGGAGCAGACACTCTGAACATCCAGGATTGTTTATTTATTGTAGTTTGTAATTTCAGTTGACATTCGATAAATATACTTTTTTTGTTGATATTAATGATTTAAAATGCGAATTATCCATAGACACGCCTGAAGAAGGCATGAGATGACCTACATCCTGATGACGTGGAGTGTCTGGGTGCCTACGGAGGCAGCTGCCTCTACTTACAGTGAAAACCGGCGAAGTAGCTGTTGAAGTATGTACATAGTACCACCCCAGTGGCGCGAGCCTTTTAGACGATGTCCCCGATGTTTGTATTAGTCATCATTTATAGCTTTATTGTAATTCTATTTGACTTGTAGATCGTATTAGTCATATTATCCACTTAATAATGTTTCATGTTTATTACTTGTAGATAGTCTTCGTATGTCTATGCATATCACATTGGGTCGTATGTTGAGTTCGGCTGATCGAGTGGGATATTCAGTTGTATGACCCATTATAGCATCAGATGGACGATCCTTATGACCTGTACATCTTTTATCACCGTCACCGCCAGCTGCTTCCGCTTCGATGCTTTATTCCATATCTGCTCACTGCCGGTGGTTATTTTGAGGGGAGCGGGATTCCACCTAGATGTAACATGTTGCAGATTATGACGATACTGGCTGGCTAGCAGTTCATACAGACAGATAGCCATAGCTGTGGCGCGTTCGCCTGCATGTATGTCGAGCGTTTATTGGGTGAGTCCATCACAGCGGAGCAGACTATAGATATAGTCCGCGAGTATCGGCGGAAGATGGCCTTGGTGATTTTTGCTCACAGTAGAGAGATATTACCTTCATAGTTAGTTTAAAGTTTGTATTTTATTTTGAGTATCGATGTATGACTGCATATTTATGATCGACTGCATATATTGACCTTTAGATTCAGTTGTATATATTTGTTGTTCGATATAATTTGTATCTTGTTTTGGTATTCTTGTTGTAGTTGGTTTATTGGAGATAGTTGGTATTCTGCTAGTTGTGTTGGTATGCTTTGCTGGTTGGTTTGTGTTACAAGTTGGGTTGTGCAGCTAACAAAGCAATCATGCCTTCTCGAAGCTTACATACTTGATATCGAGTTACTCTGACTCGATGGCGAGTCAGAGTAACTCGATATCGAGTAAAAAATACTCGACATCGAGTCTTAGTAACTCAATGTCGAATAGAAATTAATAAATATTACATAGTGCAGGAATTGATACATACTACATCAAAGCTAAAACAAAGAGTACTTCAAATTTAAAGCGACTTGGTAGATACTAAGACAACAGTGCAAGAATTTAAAGCAGACAATAGCTGAAACAAATTAGAATACATAATCGAACCAAACAAATTAGACTTCTAATGTTTGGACTTTGATGAAGTTCCTTCCCCAAAATTGGGACGCTTAGGAAAATATCGAGGGACACGAGCTAACCATGGCACAATTTTGACAACTTCCTTCTTCTAAGACTCAGTCTTGAATAGCAGGGCGAGTTTGTCGAACAGGGTTTTCCCGTCTAACTTGTAGGCGGTTACGAGGTTTGCATCAACCTACATGAAAAGAAAATTAACAAAAATTGGAAGTAAACAAAAGTGCTTGAAATATGTATAAAAATTATCCTGCCCCAGTCAAGCCTATTCTGATGACTAGAATGGACGAAATCGAGCTTGCGATCCCAAACAATGTCTGGAGTGGCAAGCATATTAGCAAAAAAGTTGTAGCGAGCTTGAAGATGCTTAACGCATTGATTGACCTCAGAAAATATTGAAAGTACACTCAAATTGTGACTTTAGAAGAGCCTTAGTAGCCAACCTGGAAGTGTTGTTAAACCCACCGATCTCCCAATTACCTTTGTTCAACTCGCTCACCAGGAAATCAACAACTAGAATATCCATCGGCATTGTCCACATTGTTTTTTTTCATTGTAGAGCACAATAAGGAAATTCTTTCTGAGTTTCACCGGCGGTAGAAGATGAGACAATTCAAGATCGTATGTGTTCATTTTAAGTAGATGGATGATAGATGTAGATGTATTCTACATTGATGGGGTATTTATATTACACCTCAAGCTTCATACTCATCAATAGAAATCTCATTGGACAAGAAACATCACTGAAAAGCTGAAACAAAAGCTCATAAGACAAGAAATATCAATGAAAAGCTGGAACAAAGTATTGTATTTTATCACGAGATAACACACGATATCGAGTCATACTACTTGGGTATCGAGTCATATAAGTGGTACAATTAAATTACAAACTTTATGGATTACATGTTCAATTTACTGATTGACTTCAGAAGCTCTATCAGGACAAAGCATCCTGGTGTGTCCTTCCTTCTTACCAATGCCGCATTTTCTTGGAATTCTTCTAGCAGGTTGATCAATCATGTTGCTTCCACTCGCACTCATTGCATCATGGCAAATAGGGAGCATCGCATTACATATAGAACAATTGTGTCCCTCTTGATGATATCTAGAGCATAATACGGACCATTATGAGCTATTAGATGTACCATTAGACGGAATCCATCGAGTCCTTGGTCAACCAGTTTGTCGAGGATTTAGAGGTGCATTGACAACAAAAAATCGAGTCATTTCTGACACATTCCAGTCTTTGGGATGTGCAATGGGCATGATGATTGGAGAATAAAGTTTTTGCATTGTATTTATTTTAAGTAGTTGTGCACGTAACTGTAGAATGATTGATTTGCCTTACTGAAATAAATAGCAAAAAATGTATATAAGGATATCGTAGATGTGAAAAAAATTAGCAATATAGAAAAAAATTAAATATACTTGATTGCCTTAATCGCATATGGACACGACAATAGATCAAGATGAAACACTCGATAAGTACACATTCTCTTAGCCAAATCAACAACAAAAGAATATACCACATCCTTCACAGAATAAATTAGGCTACTAACATGTGACATATGCATCTCTCAACCAGTGCACCTGCTTCCGCCAATCTTTTGATTGTATTTGTGGTGACTTCATTGTTCATATTTTGGGCTGCAATTTATCACTCGTGACCTCTCCTGAATGAGATTTCGAATAGAATCGAGCAACGAACAAATTGGCAATTTCCTTGTCATTAAGAACCTCTGCTGCATTCGATGTCATGAACCCATAGCGTCTAACTGGACAACGTGCACGTGCTCACCTCTTCATTCCATCTCTAACCAACTCCTCGTAGGCCTTTTCGTTTGCATTTTGAATTATGCCCATAATCTTCTTGAATCTTTCGGGAGTATAAGTGGACGCAACCTTTTGGTATAAGCTCACTACTTAACCTCGATAATTTCTAATATTTTGCCGCAAGTGATATGTGCATATACCATGCGCAACATCAGGGTATACACTGCCAATTGCATTCTTAATATTTTTGTGACGATCGGATATAATGAATATATTTTCAGGACATTCGTATGTGTTGCATAATTGCTTCATAAACCATTCCCATGATTCATCATTCTCCTTATCAACCACACCAAATGCTAATGGAAACACTTGTTAAGTGTCGTCTTTCACAACAAACAACACACCTTTAAACTTGCCCTTTAGGTGTGTGCCATCAACAACAATTACAGGTCTACAACACTCATTGGATCTTTTAATTGACGCATGTAAGACAATATAAATATAATTGAATCTATCATCGTCATCAGTCTCGTGTAGCACAATTGTACCGGGGTTCTCTTTTTTCAACATGTACAAGAATGCAGGCAACATCCCCCAGGACTGTAAGTGGTCACCATGTATGTAGTTGTAAGCACGATGTTGTGATTTTAGTGCTTTGTCATACAAAATGTCTATCACATGTTTAGCAGACAAATCATCAATAATATCTCTAGGCTTAAGGGATCGTCCCTCTTTAGTAGTCTTGGCACAAATAGGGCTCCAACAATCTTTGAAGGCAATTGTCGAGGAGCATATCTACTTAAGTTCGCTTCACATGTATGAGGTTGTTCGAATTTAGTCACCTTTTAGCTTCCTCCATGGATAACCTTTGCACGAAGTAAGAATGTGCATCATTTATGTTTGCAAACTGCCTCATAACGTGAAGTCGAAGACCGTGTTGTTCTATACTTCACACGATGGTGTAGATAGTAGAAGCCCAACTTTGTTACCATTTATTCCTTGCTTTCAAGCACTGTACCTTTAAATAAGTCACGATCGATGCTAGGTGGTTCTTGTAGAATGGAAATGGGGTCGGGATACTGATATGACATTCCAGGAACCATACAAGCATATCGCGACCTAACCATTGGGAGCTCCGTATGTTCAACGTTCTCGTTATCTACTTCGTTGGCATCAACATGAGGTACTTTATGGATTGGAAATCGTCTATTCCGAAGAACATGTTCGTCATTGTCTCATATTATGATTTCATAGTTCACATCATTCCCTTTATAGTCATCCGAAACAAAATAGTCATCTTTTTCCCATCCAAAGTGATCATAAATCAATCGACGGACTAGTTTATCATCAACGTCGTACTCTGGATCGTCATCTTCTTCCTCGGATGTGTCACCATCATTGTCCCCCGATGGAACAAATTATTTATCTTGTTGGTTATGTTCATCACCAACAACATCCTGGTCATCATAATGGCCACGAGCCCCGAAATCATCATACCGCCCAAAATCATCATTAAATCCACCACCACCATCATCGTCACTATCCACATGGCCACTATTGTTGATTCTCGATTGATGCTCCAAGATAGGAGATTTACTTGGACAATTATCGAGCACTACATGTTGCATAGACGTTGGTTGAGGCTCCAAGGTCCGTGATTTTCTTGGACAATTATCGGGCACAACATATTGCATATATGTTGGCATACACTGTGGTGGACCATGTATATAGTTCATGCCATAGTGTGAATTATATGGATTTACGGGCATGAATTGAGTGTCGATACCATAAGAATAAGATTGAGCAGCCATGAGGTTCATAAAACCATTTGGATTGTGATTTCTGGTGTACGAGGTCCCCACTATCCCATTATCTTTTGGTTGCAAGGTCACAAATATTCGAGGATCCTTGAAAATTCCAGCTACTCGTAGAAGATCTCGTTCACACATAATCAAAGACTTAACCTCAGAACTACCCCCAGTTGGCATTAAACAGTGTAATTTGTATTCACACAATCGCCTATCATCATTTACAATGTTATGAACAATATCCACAAACCCACTATATGATATTGTCCACAACGACATAAAAACGAGTACTTCTCCACCATTCCTATAGAAACTACCATCCCAAAAACCACTATGGACAATTATGACTTTATCATCCTCCATCTGAAACCAACACCAACAGATGATCAAATTAAAGAATATAAAAAATGAAATAAAGGCTGACATGTAGCTCGACATCGAGTTACAAGTAACCCGAAAATAATCTAACTCGATGTCCAGTCACATGTGACTCGATATCGAGTTAGATGTCAAGTTACACTGCAGACTGGTTTTCGAAGTCAGTTTCGATTTGGTTTTTCAAGTCTATGGTTTTCAAATCTAGTATATACCTAACCCCAAACTAACTACGATACTGAAATGAATAAAGGATGAACTAGAGAACAAAATGCTTAAATTGTTTCGAGATTCTGTCGGGAAAAAATGGCCCGCCGAAAAAATTAGTGCTAGAACCGAAAATGAGAGAGAGAAAGTGAAAATGAGAAAGAGAGGAAGGTGACCTAATGTAATATGCTTAAAGGGTATTAATGTCATTTGGTTAAAAAATATGTATTTATAAAAGATGGCTATTTTCCATTTTTATATTATGGAAGGGACCATTTTGACCAATTTCCACTTTTTCTTTCTTTTTGTTTTTGAATGGACTGCCCATTAAATTTGGGTGTTGGGCTGGTTATGAAGTTCTATCATCTATGGATTAAATTTCTTAAAGTGGGCTGGTTATGAAGTACTGTGGATTAAATTTTCAAAAAAAGAGGGCTGGACTTGAACAGATTAACGAGTCTATGGATTGAGTGGCCCTGGCCCAACCACACAATTTATCACCCCATGTTAATGCTTTCAATACAAACTAACTTCATGTATACTCTTCCAATTTGTCCAAACTCCAAAGCTGTAAGGAATGTTTTCAATTCATAATTCTATTTTAGTTGTCTTATTGAAATTATTAAAACTTACTTATCATGTTAACCCCTTTGCAGTGGATTTTAGGTACACAAGTCAATTTGGGAAAAAAAAATGTTTGGTGGTTATTTATAAATGAACTTTAGAATGAGTCATTTTCCTCAAAGTTCATTTTGCAAAAGTGCTAATTTTTAACTTTTGAATTTGATTTATTGCATGGGATATATGTTAAAGTGCATTTCTACCAAATATTTAACAAATCTTATTAGAGTTGACAATAGGTTGGCCTGGCTTGGCCCAAACCCATCGACTTTTGGAAAATTTCGGGTTACATGGCCCAGTCCAGCTCATGTGTGTATTTTGTACACAAAAATATCAGACCGGACTAAAAGTCGGGCTACTCGACCCGTGGGCCAATCAGACAAACCCAAATAGGCATAATTTTATTGGGCCTAGAAAATGATAGCCTAGTCTGAACTTCAGGCCAGCCCACGGACCGAGCTGCATTTTGGCAGCTCTAAATCTTATAGACTCATTTCTAAAAGAAGGTCCATTTTATTAGTGAACTTTCGGCAAAAATGTTTTTTTAGTCCACTAAGTGGACGACTTGAGAGATATAGTCCATACTTTTAAAAAATTTTGAAATTGGTCCACTAAGTGGCGAAAATTCGGTCATTTAGTCCAGTGACATGCTATTGCAGGTAACAATCCTATGTAGAATTTTTTTTTTCTTTTTGCTTTTCTTTTTAGCCTTAAAGTATGAATTGTTTTTGTTGATAGGGAATATTATGTGGCATTTTGGAGGGAAATATATTATTTTCAATGTAAATTAGATAAAAAAATTATAAGATTTATTATGAATAAAATGAAAATAATTTACATAAATTATTTAAAATATTTGTTAATTTGAAAAACGAAAAATAATTTCAGAAAATCCATGAGAACAAAAATAATGTTAATAAAATTTAAGATATTTTAATTGGAGAAATGTATTCGAAATTATAAAATATAAAATTATTTATATCGTATGTTTAAATTATAAAATATTTAATTGTATAAATAACATTTTATATTTATAATTAAAGAATAATAATTAAATTGTTTTTTATACAGTTTTTTAAAATTTAAATATATTTTATGTAGTTTTTTTGTAATTAAATAGGTTTTTGTATAATTTTTTAAAATTTACATAGTTTTTTTATCTTTTTTTTTTTTTCGTAATTCAATAGTTTTTATATAGATTTTTTTAAAAATTTCTTGAAAAATAAGATTAAATTTAAATAATTTTTATGTAATTTTTTTGTAATTAAATAGTTTTTTTGTTTTTTAAAATTTACATAGTTTTTTATACTTTTTTTGTAATTCGATAGTTTTTAATTAAATGAATATTATATTTTTACCTAATTTACATTGAATATAATATTTTTCCCTCCAAAATGCCACATAATATCCACATCAACAAAAATAATTCATATTTTTGAGGCAACAAAAATAGAAAAAAGAAAAAAATCCTCATATGATTGGAGGTTAAGATTATTAATTTTTAGTGGACTAATTTCAAATTTTTTAAAAGTATGAATTAAATATTTGCCGTGAACTTTCATTTGCTATCAAATATGTACTTAAATTTAGTAAACAGAAATCTTGGGGCAGAAGAGCAAATTCCGTAAAACTAATGGGGCCAAAACGCACCGACACGAGTTAATAGTATAATTTTCTTATAATTCACGCAATCCCCCAAATTTGCTTCTCACGGTGACCGAACGTTGGTTGTCCCCTTGGCAGAGAAGACCAAAGACTGATGATAGAAATCTTTTATTGACCTATATTTTATTAGGGTTCCGATTGTACTTTCTGTCTTGATCAACCGCACTGCATTCGATTAATTAATTCATCATTAATCAGGTACCAAATAGTATTCCCATATGATTTACTTTGTTCTGTTTAGGGATTTCTTCTTGGGTTGCAAAATCTTTGCTGTGTTTTTGGTATCACTACTACTATTTTCGAATTTTGGCGGGGCGGTGGGGGTGTTGGTTGGTTTAATTGATTTTCTTACAGGATCTGAGCATTTTGGTTTTGATTAAACTGGATCGTTAATGGAGCGTATATGTTGAACTAGTTTGAGGTTGACTGTGCTGTTACTCTGATTTTATTGATAATTTAAGGGTTACTTCCTGTAACTTTCTTAGAGGACCTCTCTTATCTTTGAATGCACAAATGCGAAATTGTGTAAAAGGAAGCATGTGTATATGTTTGTTTACAATCCAATAGGAAGAGGTGTATGTGTAAAGACTCTGCCTCCGTTCAGTTTCATATCAAGAATTTCCTTTTCCAGTGTTTTTTTGTTACTCCTGTCCCTTTATTTGATGTATGTAGGGGGAGAAAGTTACTAGCTTATTTCTATACAAAAAAAGGAAGTTCTTTTTGCTTGTCATTGATATGTTTGTGGTCCTTTGCATGGTTGAAAATTCACTATTATCAGAAATATGTTATGTTCTAAACGTGGGCTTTACTGGTCCTTGTGACTGGAAAAAATGATAATAAGAGAAAAACCTTGAATTTTGAATGCTTTTGGGAAAAGCACAAGAGAATATTTGAAGAGAAGTCTTTGGGTTCAATTGGCTTTCTTACCCTTCCTCTTTTGAAACATTGCAAGTTTTGTGTGAATGAGAGTTATATCCAAGCTTGTTACAAATTCAAGGTCTCCGATGTGACTGTGTACATATTTTATCAGTGTTGATAAGTTTTCTGAACCTTTACTCATTGAGCAAATAATCTGGAGTTTCACATACTTTGTTTCTTTTCTATTTCACTTGCCGTAGCCATCGCCAGGGATTATTTCCTGTTGTTGCAGAATGTGTACTCCAGTATTCCTCTGATCCCCTAAACTTATGGACAATTATGATATTATTTTTAAGTTCACTGACAGAATCTTGCAAAAAATCTATCTTTCCAAGATTGATGATCATTTTATTTTTAATGCTCGAGTCTATCACATGTGTTCTGCCTAAGAAAGTACAGGCATTTACTTGTGGAGGGATGGTTATTGAGTATGTAGTTGACATTTAGAGTCCCCCCACCCCTCTTTTTCTATTTCTGCAGTTTTCACGTGTCGTCAGTTTTTATCCTAATCACTTGTTAAAACAAGAATGATACCTACTCCTTGTTGACCAAGTTATACAATTTTCCATCAAACATGGAAATGCTAATATATTATTGATAAGCACATGATGTGTTTTCAATTTAAAGCCTGACAATGCTGATTGTTAAAGTCAGAATCATCAATTTGACTAATTCTATTACTAAGTAGAATTTGAGCTTGTTTGTCAAGCAGTGGGCAACTGTAAGCAGTGAGCCGTACGTGACGTTTAGGCAATGGATAAAGTAACTGATCATAGCATATTTGTTAATGACGGATCATTCATGGAGAGGTTCAAACAGCTTCAACAGGAGGAGCAAAAGAGTTTGCTGGATAAATCACGGTCAGGATCAAGTACCCTTGTCACTTCAACTCCAAAGACTGTCATTAGTAAAACCACCATAGAATTTAAGGCTACTGGCTCTCGAAGAACAACCCAAGCTCCTTCAAGTGGAAAGCTCGCATTCAGCTTGAAACAAAAGTCAAAACTCATCGCACCCCCTGTTAAGTTTGGTGAAGATGAAGATCAAGATGATAAGGATGCCGGAAATTCATCAGATGATGGGCCAATGAAGCGACCTAAGTTGAGCCAGCTTGATGCTTCTGATCGGTCATCTAAACAAGTTGATGTTGGTAATTACTTATTTTGTTCATCTATTGCATAAATGCCACTGCCGATGAAGTTAAGCAGGATTGTGCATATCTTTTGTTTATTTATCACCGTGAGGAAGCTTCTTAGGATCATCCTCATAATATGCTTGGTGGAATGTTTCGCTTTCAATCTACCTTTGGTCAATAGCGGATCTTTTTTTTTTTTTTTTTTTTTTTTTTTTTGGGTTGGGGGGGGCTAGTGGGGCAGTTCAAATCTTTTTTCTTTTTCCCCTTAATTTAGTTACTATATGTCTATATCTAGGTATAAACTAAGAGAACAAATGCAGCTGCCAAACTTTGAGGAAAAATTCTTGTAATTGTCTTAAAAAATTGGTGCATTATCGCCCCCTCCCCAAAGCCTCAAATCCAATCCTGCCTCCGCCACTGTCTATGGTCTATGGCTTCTTTTATTTATTTCCTTTTTTAAACAAGAAAAGCGTGTGTAGTCACCTTATTTCCATCTTTGAATGGTCTAGTGTTATTTGCAGATTGGCATATCTTTTAAATGACATCAATTACTATCTTTTTGATATTTATAAGTTACCATTTTTAACCGTCCATGCCTTTAAGCCCATTGATATTAGCGGTTAGCCTGTCAATGGCTGCCATGTGAGGAAGCGTGCTACAGTCCTATTCCACTGTGGCACTTTTATTTTATTTAATTATTGTCCTCAATACTTGTACCAACTAATTTACTAGGTAGCGATGCCTTTCTGTAGTTCCTTTGACTCTGTTTCCTGGATTTGCAGATTTTTAAGTATGTGAACTTGTTCGTTTCGACGTTTTCTTTGTTTTCTTTTTCTTTTAAAAAAATTCTTTTGAAACTCTGATTTACCTGGGTTGGAGGTTCATGTGAGCCATGACTTGCCTGAGGTAGTTGGTTAGACTATCATATATTGGATTGTTTTGCAAAAATTATTATTAAAGCACTACATGCACCTTTATGTTTTGTTCATCTTAGTTTTGGGGTAAGTGTCTTGGGATTTCTCGTGCAAGCTGGTGGAATAAGGGCAAAACATTCTTGAATTACTTTTATCTGATGAATGCAGCTTAAACTTAAGTCCCTATCAACATTGGTGGAAAGAGATGTTCACTGAAAGATTTGGAAAATGTGGCACGCCTGCTACAAGAGTAATTTACATTCAGTTGTTCATGCTCTTGGTATTAATCAGTTCTTTAAGTGAAATGCAGCACCGCCTTCCCCAAATGATCCGACAGTGAGGAAAGTTGCGGACAAGTTAGCAAGTTTTGTGGCTAAGAATGGAAGGCATTTTGAGCATGTAACTAGGCAGAAAAACCCTGGAGATACTCCCTTCAAGTATGTAGACTTCATTTCTTGTGAATTGCACCTCTCCGAATTGGTGGTTTTTTTAAAATATATTTTGGTATTTATGTTTCCAAAATTTCTTTATCACATTCTTGTTATTGCTTTTTTTTTTTCTTTTCCATGTGAAGCAGCTGTTGGTTAGGAGTTTATAATTTCCCCCTTCAGATTTTGTTTTTTTAATGTGATCAAAATATTATTAGCTAATAATGCCTCATTTTACCTAATTTGGAAAGAAACTTGTTTTCATTTTGCACATGAAACGCCCTAGATTAAGAATCTCGTCGAATTCCCAAGAGTTTAAATATTATACCATATTGTTAATTTTTTAACTCACCACTGTTTTCAGAAAGAAATTATTTTTCTTCTTGTAAATGACATGCCCTAGATTGGCAACGGCATTATCCTATTAGAAGAATTTTCTTTTTCACCCACCACTGTGCTATTCGACCAGCACATGATCACATGCAAAAAAATTGGAATTATCTATCTTGATGAACTTTCAGAATTACCTGTATGTGATCAGCATGATAAAAGTTTTAAACTATCCTCCCCATATCTTTCAAACATTAAACACAAAACCCTCTTATTCGTTTTTGTTTTAGAATGAATTATGTTACTTAGACACAGACACTAATGTGTCAAAACTGCATTTAGTTTTGTTTATTTCTACCTTATTGGACCGTGTAAATGTTTTTTTCTACCTTATTGGACCGTATAAATGTTTTAGTTACGTCTAGGGGGTTGTCTTGAATAGTTATGTGGCCTTATTATCTCCTTGGAAAGTCATCTAAACCAAGTGTTTCCTCCCCAAACGCCCTCTCCCAAAAAAAAAATTAAAAATAATATATATCTATGGATACATCTATATATATATAGATCTGGCCATTCCGTTCTACCTAACGTCTCATTTTGTTAGTACCATATTTATGTATTCTCTCTCATTCAAGTGACTAAATTTGCATATTTAAGAGAATGTTTTGTGTCTCATCTTATTGATAAAGCAATTCAGCTAGCAATTTAGGTTTTTTTTCTGATTATTCTTTTTTCGTTCTTTGTTGTTACTACTACCATTATATGTAGTGGCATGGTATACAACAATTATTAGTTTAGTATTTGAGTTAACATTTGTTTGATCATGGGGTATATATGCTATGATGATTAAGTTATTCGACTGACAAGCATTTGGTTTCAAAGATGGGGTGGATTTTATGTTAATAAGTCCCCATGTGCTTCTGTGTCGCTCATGAAGATGGACTCAATTGGGTGGCCTTCTTTGTTATATGTATTTGTTTTGTATTTCCTTCTATTTTTAGTATTCTCAACTTAAATTGAGGAAAGGTCGCATTGTATTTGTTCTTGTGATTTTCTTTTGTAGATACTTATTGATTTCGCTGCATGCAGGTTTTTATTTGATGAAAGTTGTTCAGACTACAAATATTATGAATATCGACTCAGTCAAGAGGAAAAGGCTTTGTCCCAAACCAGAGATTCCCAGATATCTCAAACTGGTTAGTGTATTGGCTTCCAAAGTTCTGTTGAAAATTAAGAAACTATCAATGGTGCAAACAATTTGGATTTTTTGGTGCCTAGTTTTAGGGAAATGCAATTTGCATTGTGACAATGTAGCAAATTGTTTGAGCCATTCTGTTTTGCACCACATTTGATATTATCAATATGGGATTTTGCAGTAGTATGTTAAATTTAAATGAACTGGATTGTAGTTTTATCCAATGCTTATGTTGTGAGAATCCTCCTTTTTTTCCACTCCACTATCAAGGGTCATGTCCAAAGCTGAAACTTAAGTAAGCCAAATTGTTGTAAGTGACTTCTGAATGAAAATTAATCTTAAGTAAGTGAATTATGAGAGTGATTTCTGATTGAAGATAATTTCCCCCTTTCTCTACATCTGTTAAGAATACTTTATCTTTTCGGAACAACTTGATAATGATTGTGATCTAAGAGATCAAACTCCTTGCAGGAACTATTTGACTAGATAAGTAGTATCACTCTACTTTGTCCATTCACCCTTCCTAAATGGTCAGTCCGTGTTATGCATGTACTCTACCTGTGGAGGTGAAGAGTATAGCCTACTCATATGGGGTTGAAGAAGTTGAGACCTATAAATCCATTTTGCTGCGTACTGAGCGAGTTGATTTTGTCCCAGCATTATGCATTTTTGTTTTGTTAGTTGCTTGATTATAAGCTATCTTAAAATTTTGGAAGGTTGCTTTCTGATCCTTCCACTCATTGATCTTTAGAGCATGTTACAGAATTAGTTCTCTTCTAAATACCTGATTGTTTTTTGCATGCCTAATTGTTGACATCTCATGTTGGTTGTTTTTATTAATATTGGCCTGTTGGGTCTGCTGGTGGTTTAGGCACTGCAACTACCAATTTAGCATCCGGTCCTGAGAGACCACATCCTCAGCATTCCAAATATCAAACTCCAGCCTCAGCTTTATATGAAACCACAGAGAATAAAGGATCTAGCCATGCATCATCAGAAACAAGTGGAAGATATGGTATTATTATTGTTGTTGTTGTTGTTGTTTGTTTCCACAAGTTAGCTTTGCAATCTATTTTTGGCTTTCAGTTGTATACTTGTATACGCAGTCTCATGATTGCGTTAGTATGGAAAGATGCATGACACCAATGAAAAACCTGGTTTCACGGATTTATTGATATTGGATTGAGTGATGCGCCCTACCAATAGATGTCACTTTCAGGGCTTTCCTTTTCTTTGAATAAATTTGTCCTATTACTAGAAAAAGTACATGTTTATTATGATTCTACATGTTGGTCCATCATGCTATGGTTTAATATTTCTTTACAGCACTATGGTTCTCGTGTATATACAGAGAAATTCACTCGATGCTCATATATCTTATTTTACAATAAGAAGAATTAGAAATAAATGTGACACCTTGCGGTTGTATATTGCTATTCGTAAGACACCATAGATATGAAATAGTGGATAGTACATGTGAATAGGTAGAGAACTAGTATTGCTTGTTGTGCATATCTACATTTGGTTCAGTGGTGGAGATTTCACCTATCGTTTTCTGAATTCTACGACTACAGCTTCACATCATTATGTCTACTTGGCTATTTTAATAATTTTTAATGTTTGGCATCCTATGTTTGTCAAATACTGGTAGGTGAATCAAGTGGCCCAACTGGCTCAGATCCTATAGCAATGATGGAATACTACATGAAGAAGGCTGCACAAGAAGAGAAGCGGAGGCCTCATAGAGCCTCAAAAGATGAGATGCCCCCACCTCCATCCCTGCAAGGTTCACATTTATTTTGGTGCTATATATGAATGCCCTTCGAATGGGGATTATTTCTTCTTCTTCTTCTTCTTCTTCTTTTTTTTTTTTTTTTTTTTAAATCTGCATAACGTTTTATTGAAGCCCTTATCTGTTGGGCATCACTGAGAGTTTCATTGTTTTTTAACTTTGTGGCTGACTTCCTCCTATAATGCTTGGTACAGCTCCGAAAAAAGGGCATCACATGGGTGACTATATTCCTCCCGAAGAGCTTGAGAAGTTTTTGGCGACCTGCAGTGATGTATCTACACAGAAAGCTATGAGGGAGTATGCAGATAAAACGAAAATTCAGGCTGATAACGTTGGTCATCGACTTTTGTCTAAAATGGGTTGGAGGGAAGGTAAAGAGAGCTGATAATACTAACAGTATTTATAAATGTAGAGCAAAATTGCTTAAACTTTCTTCAAAATAAGGGTTAATAACAAAAAATGCACTTGAGATTTAGTCTAATTACGAATAATCCCAGCTATGTTTCAAAATTACAAATGCTCCCTTGATATTTGTTTCTATTTTACAAATTACTAACCACCTCAAGAGGGGAGTATTTGTTAAGTCAATACAACTTCAAGGGGGTGTTCAAAATACCTTAAGAGGTTATTTGTTCTTATGGAAGTTTTTTTTGGTAATTAGCCTAAACTTTAGGGATAGTTTTTGTTGTGATTTACCTGAATAACCTGTTATGTTCCTAGTCATGGAGAGTTGGTGCACAAGCTTATAACAGGCTTTTTATAGTTATGGATAGGTTCTCTGCTGGATTGGTTTTGCGTATGTGCAAGTGTACTTGTTCATGAGTAGAGATTTATAACCTGATTGTGAAATTGCAGGTGAGGGCTTGGGGAGCTCCAAAAGTGGAATTGTGGCTCCAATTATGGCAGGCGATGTGAAAAAGGATCACTTGGGTGTTGGTGCACACGCTCCGGGGGAGGTTACTCCTGAGGATGACATATACGAGCAGTATAAGAAGCGAATGATGCTTGGTTATCGTCACAGACCAAATCCCCTGGTACGGTTTTCGTACAGCTCTGTTTTTATTTATCCTCATTTGGTGCGTAATTGGTGGTCATCTATGTTTTCTTTAGAGTTGCATTAAGAAGAAATGATCAAATGAAATGTTAATTATTTCATGCTCTCCTTTTTTGCTCGTTGCAGAACAATCCACGAAAAGCGTATTACTAACTTCGCAAGAACTATCCGCTCCAAAATAAAGTTGCCGGCTTTTGTATTTCCTTTATTTTCTGGACTGAATGCCACATTCATTGCGACTTTGTATCAGACAAATGGTAATTTTTTTTTTGTCTGGAACAAATTAACTTGTTTCTTTCTTTTTTCTTTATTGGGCATATTGAATATCCTTTTTTATGTTAAAAAGAATTATAGGCTATACTGTATGTAGTAATAATATTATCTGCTTTTATGTCAAAATAAATAAAATCATAGGTTATACTGTGGTTGCATGAAACTCTCTTAAATAGGCTTAATTGCAAAAAGTGCCCTGTAACTTTGGGTGGGTTGCATTTTAAGATCTTTATTTTTTGGTTTGCAATTTAGGACTTTAATTTAAAAATATTTGGCACATTGATGACAAAAATTGCCGGAAATTTCCAAATTGATCAGATTTGCTGATGTGCCCGCCATGTGGCACCCCAAATTAGGGAATTTTCTTATTTTCCAGCTGAACTTGATGACTTGGCCGCTGACTTGTTAAAACATGCATTCATGGCGGCTGACAATGGCACTTTATGATATTTACATGTCATTTCGTATTTTTCTCTTTGTCAATTTAATGTGTACAAAATAAAATAAAAATAATATAAATTTTTAACTTAATGGAGAAAAATTTTATATTAATTTTAATTTATTTTGTAAATATTAAATTGACAAAGAGAAAAATATGAAATGACATGTAAATATCATAAAGTGTCATTGTCAGCCACCATATGTGTGTGTTTTGACAAGTCAACAGCCACAAGTCATCAAGTTCAGCTGGAAAATAAAAAATTTCCTAATTGGGGTGCCACATGGCGGACATATCAGCAAATCCGGTCAATTTGGAAATTTCCGGTGATTTTTGTCATCAATGTGCCATTTTTTTAAAATTAAAGTCCTAAATTGCAATTCAAAAATAAAAGTCCTAAAATGCAACCCACCCAAAGTTACAGGGCATTTTTTGCAATTAAGCCCTCTTAAATATGTCATTAGGTGATATTGGTGATACTCAAATAAGAGAAGATGAGCGCGATTTCTTAAATCACGAATGCAATTTTGAGAGGTCTTTTCCATGTCACAAATGCATGTGTAGAAGATTTGTGGCCTAACTTGGGTTATAAACCTTTTTCATGGATGGGGACCTTCTTGTGTTATCTTTGGGTTAATAGGTTTGAAACGAACATTGGTATAAAAAAATAGAAAAATGTGATGTCCCAACTTCCAAACTTGCCCATGATTATGTTTGGGGTCGGAGCTCATTGCTGCCACTAGGTTAAACTATAATCAAGTTAAATCATGGGATGTGCCTAACTTGGCCAGAGTTATGGTTGGATTAACTCACTGCCACCAAGGCCCTACCTCAGAAGGAAGCCAGGATATTTCCCCAGGATTTGAGCCCATGTTGATGATTATCGAGTGAATTTTGTCCACTATTTTCCGAGTCCAACTATGCCCGGAAGGTGTCTCCACTTATTGTCTGAAGGAAGCATGGATCCTTCCCCCAGGATTCGAACGATTTCCAGCGTGATTTTTGTCCATTTTTTTTGCCAGTGCAGTTAGTCCTGGATAAGTGGCACCTGGGGGCGTCTCCACTTACAGTTTGTGCATTTTATGTTTGTGCTAATAAATGAACTCCACTAATTCATTTATTAATGTATTTATTTTCATACAAAAATCAAATATTACTTAATGCTAAAATTCATTTTTAATGTGCTAAAAAGGGGCATTCGATTTTCAGCAATTTTGCTCAAAAATTCATACCAATCCGCCGAATCCTTTGACTTTTAGTGTAAAAGATTAATAGATGGAGTTGGCCATTTTGATAATATATCCAAATCACATCAAACCAGAGTTTTTTATGCTCAGTACATCCGAAATTGATATAAATATTATATATTTACATTAATGGAAAAGGAATTTTATTACAAATAGATCAAATATGTAATTTTCTAGGACTGGTGTATACCAAACTAAAATATAAACTTAGTTTGTAAGTCGATTAAATTAAGTGTATTAAAATAGGAAATAACTCTGTTGTGGGCGAAAATATCTTTTCATAATAATTATTATTATTATTATTTAATTTATGCATTTATTTAATCTCCTTAATTATCCAATATTATTCATATTATTGGCTACACATAATTAAAGAAGAGAGCCCATCAACCCAGACCACAAGCCCAACTCTCCCTCCCACAAACCACAATCACATTCGAAAAAGTTGAAAACTAAAATGGGAATTGGAATATGATAGTAGGTGGAGTGAAGGTTCAAAAATAAAGATAATAAGCAACAAGCATACATTGGTAATAATTAAGTAGGACTGAAATGGAAAGTCAAAACCCTCAATGCTTTAAAGTTAATTAACACCTAACCAAAGAACAATTCATGACTTAAAAAAACCCTTTTCTTTGACTTTCTCTAAAAGACTTCCCACTTTCATTCGGCTAACTACGCGATTAAGACAATTTAATCACCTTAGACTAGTTACTGAAAAGCAGAAGTTAATGGATAAATGGAATGGAAAAACCTACCTCCTTCTTGGTTTAGAAAACGGAGCAAAATACTCAATACTTGATTCGAGGAATCGAGAAGCTTATTTTAACTCGATTCTTTGACATAACTAACGAAACAATAACACAATTTTTCATTTCATAAGACCTAAAGTTTGACCCAATTATTAAAAAACTAATAAAATTGCGAAAATATCAAGTTATTCGAGTTCGATTCATTTTTGGCTCAACTAGAACATATTCAAACTCGATTCGATTAATAATCAAATCAAACTCAAACACAATATTTGAAACTCGACCAAAATTCAAACAAATTTGAATAATACCATGTTTGGATGTCTCCATTTCATTTACCGTTAGGTATGATATTATATGAGTTTCATGTAGTTTTATGATAAATATCGTTTGTTACGTATCATTTTTTTTCCCATAGCACCTCATCATTATGTTCTCTTTGTCAATCTTTTCTTTTTTGGTCCTTTTCCGTATGCTAACAAATATACTTAATTTTGTTGAAACAACAACAAATTACTTTTGAAAAGTATTTTATTTAAATTTCATGAGGCGAGTAGAAGGTGCTGAATTTATTAGAGAAAAATAACATAAGCTATCACTTTCATATAAAGTACCTACAGCTTTTTCTCAGTTCAAGGGACAATGTTAAAACACCAATCAACACCCAGTATTATTAATTATCATTACATATATAACAAAAGTGACAACTGTATCCTGCAATATAAAAAAAAAAAAAAAAGAAGAGAATTTGGGTCTGTTTAAAACTTCATAAGCCGTATTTGATTGAATTTTTCTTTTTAGCTAAAACGTTACATACATTAAAAACCAATTAACTTAATAATTAATAATCAATTAATTAACAACTACCATTTGTCAACATTCAATTGTTACGAGAGTGCAAACAAGTCCAAAATTCTTATCCAGGACTTTATTAATATTGTCTCGGCACAATATAGCAAAAGATTTTAAATGATTCAAATTAATAAATTACTATGAATTTCAAATACTTTCACATATTATTAATAATTACATTTTATTATTAGAACAACTAAAAATACTGAGTCCATACCTCCAATATAATCCATAATTCTCCATAACTTGTGGGATCACATTTCAATATTTAATCTGCTTGCTGACTTTCTATTTTATGGAGTCATTTAAGTGGTCAAGAGCACCTCAACATTGACATACTATAATAGTACTGCTGGTCCCCGTCACAGTTTACCACAATACTAATTTATATAATCTTAATATCTTGTTCATTAATGGTAATACTTTGCATTTTATTATTATTCTGACCTTGCAAGTAATAATCTTTGTTGTTTATGTTCAAGTGGTCAATACATTACACTATAAGAAAACAATCAAAATTCCAATGGAAATTCCAATGCTACAGCATACCGTTGGAAAATTCCAACAGAAATTCCAACGATAAGCAAAACCATTTGGTACTGTTGGAATATTTTTTGCATAGGAATTTTTGTTGGAATTTTGTCATTTCAACGGCCATTATACCAATGGTGCTTTTCTATTGGAATTTCTGTTGGAATCGATAATTCCAATGGAAATCGGCCAAATACCAACATATTTTTGTTGTTGGAATTCCCTTGTTTTTTTGTAGTGTTAATTCAATTTCATGTTGCTTCAATAAATTACTAAAATTCTTTTTGTGGTCACAATATCAATCATCCATGTGATTTGAAATACAAACATAGTATAATTCTTCATGACTTAAAATGACTTGTCATTTAAGTATACTAATAATATGAAAAAAGAAATATATGTATATCAATTGAATTCAAGGGATGATGACCAGCCATTCTATGGCATCGATTGTTGGGGTCAACTATCAAATTATGGGTTGCACAAAGTCTGAAATTGGAAAAAAAAAAAAAAAAGCAGTAGAAAGTATATATAGGCAAACTATTAGAGAGTAATTTGTGAGAAACAAATTTGTGAAACAGGGTCAATTTACTCAAATACCACATTAAATTACTGAATACAAAAACATATATATCAAAGAATCAAAGGGGAAAAAGAGAAAGAAAAAAGAAGTTGGGGTTTCTAGTTAGAATGATTCAAAAATTAATTTAAAAAATAATACATATAAAGTAAAAATTAAATAGCTATAATTAAAAATTAAATAACATATAACTATAATACTGTTACTAATAGATAAATAAATACACATTATAATTATCTCTAAAAAGAAATATTATAAACACGTCAAATATGCAAATCCATACGGTATTATTATCAAGTAATTTGAAGGAGCGAAAAATATATATAAAAACAAATATTCAATTATTTCTTCATGATTAAGTTCTCTCGTGCTTGAATATTATGTCCACTTGAATTTACCAGATTGTGATAGTAAAATCAAAAAATTCTTATATTCTCGCTTTGTATAACGAATAATGGAATTTTTGTCGATAAAATTCCTTAATAAATATTGCATATTCTGTTATATATGAACATCATTGGTTGGATATGTGTTAGGGCACCTAAATTCAGAAAAAAAAAAAACCAAAAAAAAAAATAAGAGAAACATACAAATTTGTATTATTTTCTTATTAGTTTCATAAACTCCATTTTTTTATTTAGATTTAACGACTGTTTACCCAATTTCTTTATTATAATTAATCATTTCCCACTTCTGTACCAAACTGAAGTTTTAGTCCATACCGATTTGATTAAACTATATCTAACTAAGGTAAATAGTAATTAAAATCCATCATAAATTTTATCATAAAATTTTCAAACTCATACATAAAAGTTGACTTTTCTATGGTCAATAACACGTATGTAATATCACGTGTGACATCTGCTTATTTTTCTTGGAATTCGGAGGGTTCACACATTCAAGGCATCATATTTTTTTATCATAATAAAGCTAAAAAAAATTTAATAATAGTTTTTTTAAAAAGGCTAACACATTGGACCACTTTACGTTACTGCTTGTGATTAAGTATCAAAACAGAAGGGGCTGGAAGTCACAAGCTTACCAGCATTTAGTTGCATCAGATTGCTGAATGTCAAATACAAATATGAACCCATCCAGTCTAACCTAAAAAATGAATAAATTAAGAAGTTAATAATATTTAAATTTTAATTAGGTGCTTTAAGTCTTCTTCTCTTTCTGTTTAGCTTATTTTCATTTTGTTTATACTTTAATTTGTGGTTACTCATGTGGCATGAGTGACTCGTGTCCGCCCAAGAGGTATTGTTTGTTATGGCAGAAGCCTCACGAGTTTGTTATAGAAAAGACACCTTTTATGGTAAGGACTTGATTCTCACTTATAAGTCATTCCACCTACGTGCTTAAACGATGTGAGATTAAACCATGCCCCCAGCATGTGGGTGGACTGTGTGCGCCGGGAGCTGGTGTGAGATTTCCATAGACGCCGCCAATGATATGGCAAGGTGACTCGTGTTCATCCAAAATGTATATCTGCTTTGTCCTGAGCTTTATGAATCTGTCCTGGAAAATGCGTCTTCTGGGAGAGAGATTTAATTGGATTTTCTATTCTAAAATCATATTTTATTTTTTATTCCAATGTAAAAAGATGATTGTCACGTGTATAATATGGATTGATCTCTTGGCTCCTTGATGTTTTGACTTTATTGTTTTTTCAAGGTTAAAGAATAGAAAGACTTATTAGAATAATGAAGTCTAAAACTTTAGCTGAAATTTGACTGGGCCAAAAGGCTGATGTGGGCAGGAGAAAAATGCAATTAATTTTCTGGTTATTGGGGTAGTGTTGTTTTTTTTTTTTTTTTTTGATAACTCAGCTTCCAGACTTACGCCTGACTATGCTCGAGGACAACAAACTCGCTCCTCATTGCTGCCGCCAAGGTAAACCGCGGGATGTGCACGATCGGCGTTGTTCGGCGGGTCTGGCGACGTACAACCAGATCCTCCAGGTAAAGAGAACAATTATGTTCGACCCCCAATCTACTAATAACGATCTCTCCCGAATCGAACCCACACGGATGCTATTCAAGATGAGTTCCCACCAAATCTTCATCACCGCATATGCCCTGGGAGCAATTTGATGGAGCGGGGATATGAACCCACGACCTCCACCCCACAAACAATTTGATGGAGCAGGATTTGAACCCCGACCTCCATCCCACAATCTTTGTGTGGTGGCAAGGAATGGGCTAAGCCATCCGGTTAATTATTGGGGTAGTGTTGATAAATGAATGTATTGTCCCCTACCAAAGGCTAGAGTTAGATGGCTGCTGACACCCACTGGCGGCTCCAAAGGCAAAGGCATAATCCCAAGTTTATTAAAATTACCAAACTCCTTTTGTTGCTATATTTTCAAGTTTTTTCATTATCCTTACTCATTGCGGCATAACATTCGATTCACTTCTTCTACGAAACTCTAAAAACGAAGCAGTAGAGGCTCTTAGGGATGAGATTTTCAAGTTGTGTATTGTTTATTTCTTGTTTGGATCACTTAAGACCAAGACCTCATATTCCACAATGCTATTTAATCCACTTCCTAATGTGTTGCATGAATTATACGTGTTATTGAGATAAATATTTATTATGATCGTTTGAAAAGTATCCACAATCATTCATCTCACATTTGGATTACAAAGTGGAATAATAAATCTGAATAAAAAAATAATAAGGTGTATATTAATCTCCTACCTTGAAAAACCAAATCAATTTAAAAAAAGGACAAAATATGAATGTTATCAGACAAGCCCTTAACATTTAGGCTTTTTTGAAGGTACCCAATTGGGTAGGACCCAAGTTCCCACTGATTTTGACACGTGTCCAACTATATGACATGTGTATTTGTTTTTTTTTTTAACAAAGAAAATCAACATTAGACACATGTCAAAATATATCGCAATTGACTTGGGTGCTACCCAATTGGGTAACATTTAAGAGTTATTTGCAATTATTAAGAGACCATTAATAATTGTAGTAGTAATAATAATATTACTACGATGCTAATGATATGGTGAGATTTCTATTTAGAAATATAAGCATGACTATTTTAATTTTCCTATTTTCAATTCAACACTCTATGTTTATAATTAATTAAGTTTACACAAAAACTCCTGTCAGACCGTCTAACGGGTCTGACCTGTTAGACGGATCTGATCCGCGGATTCGGTGGCATTTCCGTAATATTAGCAGTGGTGTTATAGTAGTTTTCAGGGAGCACCAGTATTAGCAGTCCTTCTGAAATGTATTAGTCGTCCTTCTAAAAAGTATTAGCAGTTCTTCTGAAATGTATTAGTAGTTTCCTGAAGAGTTTTTTAGTATTTCTCCTGAATATACTCCCGAAATGTATTAGCAATCTCTAAAAAAAGTATTAGTAGTTCATTGAAAAAGTATTAGTAGTTCCTTGAAATAAATTAAATTTTTCTCCCGAAATGTATTAATAGTCCTTCTGAAAAGTATTAGTCGTCCTTCTAAAAAGTATTAGCAGTTCTTTTGAAATGTATTAATAGTTCCCCTGAATATAATTAAATATTTCTTGAAATGTATTAACAATTCTTCTGAAAAGTATTAGTCGTCCTTCTAAAAAGTATTAGCAGTTCTTCAGAAATGTATTAGTAGTTCCCTGAAGAGTTTTAGTATTACTCATGAATATACTCCTGAAATGTATTAGTTGTCCATCGGAAAAGTATTAGTGGTTTCTCGAAAAAAGTATTAGTAATTTCCTAGAGAGTATTTTAGTAGTGCTCTGCAACGTATTAGTTTTTCTTATAAAATGTATTAGTATTTCTCCATAAAAGTATTAGCTGATACTAAGACTTGTATCATGTTCTCGGAAAGATCGAAAGTCCATCTGGTGATTTTTGGTCTAATGATGGCACATCAAAATCGAATTCGTGCTCATCATATGTAGGTCCCTTATCAAACCCATGATCATCGATATCTGAATCAAATTTGTCGAAAACTACAGCAACAGATTCATGGGAGCTTGTCTGGGGGCTTCTCCATGAATGCTTGTGACAACTTGTCTTACCAGTACCCAATGGTAATTAAACTAAAGCCATCAATGGCTATTGGTGAAGATCGAGGAAAAAAAGAGAGATTCCTCCTGAACGTTGCGGGCTCTGGTTTGTAATTTCACTTCAGTTTTTGCCTAATTATTTTGTTGTGCAAGTATTGCTTTGGAGTATTCGTACTGTTTTTTTTATTTTTTTGCGGATCCGAGTCAAGTCCGCGAGATGGGTAGGATATTTGAACCCATCTAATGAATCTAGATCCATTAGGCGGTTTGACAGAAGACTAGCTCTTAAGTTTATTGCTTTCAAAATTAAGTACATGAACCTGGAAGATGATTATAATTTTGATTATTAGAAAGAAAAGCAAATCTTGAATATGGGAAGAAAACAAATTAATGGCATGAACATCATTTTCAAGAAAGAAAAGATAAACAAAATAAAAGGAACCCTTGCATACATGCATCTCCCAAAAAACTCAGCAAATCTTTTTAAGACCCCTCTGCATAGTCTTTTTTGATTGCTCAAAAAGGTAGCCCACCTACCTCATCCTTTCGAACTAATCCTTATCTCTCCTCTCTTCAATAATAATAATAATAAAATGAGTTCTCCACCCAAATGTCCCCCTAGACTTATGCGACCTAAAGATTTGGTGGGAAATCATACTGAATAATATCCGTGTGGGTTGGTGTGGGGGAGATTAAATATACTTTTGTTTGGGGCCGAGAGGTCGAATATACATATTTTCTTTATCTGAGAGGACCTGGTTGTATGCTAGCAGACCCCACCAAAAATACTGTTTAGTTTGTGCACAACCCGCGGTTACATTGGTGGCAATGGTTAGAGAACGAAACTGTTGTCCTCAGGTATAGTATGAAATAAGCTGAATTAAAAATAATAATAATAATAAAATAAGCTTGTATTAGATATACATATAATTAATTAAAGTAAATCTTACACAAAAAGATGATTGTTTAGTCAGATCGAGTTAATTAAGCTTTGATTACTGAGTAATTACAGCTCATGAAAATGACCCATTTGCGTCTCCCAACTAATGTCAAAAGGTGAGCTCCCAACCACACATTTTTAGTCCTCAACTGCAAACAACAAAAAGGTCACTTAACCCGTAAGCCAAGTTTCCCATGCTTCAAAGGTTTGGATAACGTTAACTTTGACCAGAAACCAAAACATCAACGGGTTAACAAATATAGTATAATGCTCGAATAAGACAAAAACTAACCCATGTCCCCAAATCAAGATTAACGTTTTACGTGGTGACGATGCTTAAATCGACATATCCCTCATAGTCAAGGTTTTTGAAAAAAAATAAATTTATTCTCCAAGATGAAAATTTGTCTGCGAAAATGTTAAATGGGCCTAGAGTTGTCCCAAGAAAACCTCTCCTATGCTCAAATCAGTACCGGTTGAAGAGAAAATCCAGAGCAGAAGAAACAACAATTGAGAGCAATTAATTTTGAATAATTCAAATACTTACAAATGGAATGAATGAATCTTTTTATGCCTAGGTTGATGGTCGCGTGAGCCTTTTAGGATTAAGTAAAACACATGGGTCGAATATGGCGAATTGAGCCTAACGGGCTGCTCAATAATAGTTTGGCCTCAAGGCCAATTGACAGTATTCAAATTCGAATATTTGTCGGTGAATAATTAAATAATGACGTAATTAAATAAAAGAAGTATAATTACAAGTTTACCCCAATGTGTGGAAATAAATTAAATTTAAAATTATCAGGTATTGTAAGGAGAAGTTTTAGTCTATTGGTAACTAGAACTATGAGTATTTGTCTACGTTTTTAATAGTTGTTTATTGATTTTCTTATTAATTGATAATAAAATTGAATGATATATTAATCAAATAGTATGAGAAAAAGAAAGGTTTTTATTGTTTAATTAATACAATTCTTTTAAATAAAAATAGTTATACGAGTGAAAGCAGGATTAAATAAATAATATAAACTTAGGCAATAACAACAGTTAGGAATTAGATAATACTAATAATTACACTTATCATCTAATAACACATTTTTTTACCAAACTAAGTTGGTAAAACTTTTCCAGGCCGATAAAAGTTTGGCCTTTTTTGGAAGATAATGATGTGAAAGTAAAGTTCGAAACCAAGGGCATATTTGTCAATTTATAGTTATTGGGCGGCTGATCATGAGATGTGGACCCAATAATGTCGGTAAAGGATTTCCAATTTTCCATGTGTAATAATGGATAAAACCAAGGGTACCATCAGAAATTTATTTTGGTGCCAATAAATAGAGACTGGGATTTGAGAACTCAGATGGTATTTTGCTCATTTTCGCATTTCTGCTGTTCTATTTTGTGTTCTCACAGAAATAGCTAAAAAAGAAACAAAACCCCCTTGTTTTCAGCGTTATCTTCTTTTCCTATTTAAATCCAAAGATCCCATCTTTTTTACTTATCAAATCAACCAATCTCGAGCTTCCATTAATGTTTTCTCCTTAAAAATCTAATCTTTTTTTTTTCTTTTTAATTTGGGGTTTCTTGTTTTTTGTTGACTATGTTTAGCTCAGAGACAATCCCAAGAGACATGAGCAGAAATATGAACACTTTGAAGCATATTTCATCAGCTGAGGGAGATTTCTTGAGCAGTAGCAGAGAGTTCATGGGAGGAGGTTCGGAGTATTTCCCGAACCAAACTCCACAGCAAAACCAGCCGAGCTGTAGCGGCTTGGCGCGATATCGATCGGCTCCGAGCTCATTTCTTGCAGCCCTTTTGGATTCAACCACTGATAATAATAGCAGCAGTGGTGATGATGAATCTGAGGCTTTATTCTCTGCGCTGATGAGTGGGCCCCCTCTTGATCTGAATCAGAATATGAAGCAGGAAACAGGGGTCGAATCGGGGGCCCGACCCGGGTCTCAAAATGGGCAAATGGGCTATGAGAGTGCTGTGAATGGGGGTGGGGGTTCTATTGTTGGATCTTACTCTGTGGGAATGGAGAGTCAAGCTAATATGAGGATGAATAATAGTGGGAGTGGTCTTGTTAGGCAAAGCAGTTCTCCTGCTGGATTTTTCAATGGTAATTTTTTTTATTTTTATTATTGATTTTGTTTTTCTTTCATGTTTATTTGATATTTTGATGGTATGGTTTTGTTTTTGTTAATGAGTTGTGATTGGGGGAAAAAATGATGGGGTTTAGCTGGAAAAAGTCTGTTGCTTTGATGGAGAGAGTAAAGAGTTGACCTTTTTTTAGGCTGCTTTTGGATCCGGAATATGAGGAATATGGGAAATGGGAAAAAAAATTGAAATTACTTTCTTGATGCTTTTGGATTTAACATATTCTTTCATATCTCTAAATTTTATGATGCCTTCTTTTATTCTTTGTATCCATGGGATATATTCCATTTGCATCTTTTATAGTGTTTCTTGAGGTTGTGATTGCCTTTGAGCGAATTTCATGAGATTCGGCTTAAATTTCTCTTTTTTTTTTGTCCCAAACATGGGATTGCATTTGAAAATTTCAAAAATTATATTATTCACCCATTCATCAGTTACATCTGATTGTAGCTTTACTAAAAAACGTCACATCAACTATTATCACTACACTTTCATGTCATAAATACAATATTAACCATGATATTATTGAGAATAGATGGGATAAAACATTCGTTTGGACTTCAGGATTTGGTGTAATGGGAGAAGTAGGAAACTACAGAGTGCAAAATCATGCAAAAGCTAATTCATCAGCTAATGGTATGAGCAATCACATGAACTTCTCATCTCCTCCATCTTCAAGCACAAGATTCATGCCGCCCATACCTGAAAATGGGAACCAAAACATTATTAGCACACATAATCCTGAAAATGGACAACTGAGAAACGGCAATAATGCTAACACCAGAGAATTTGAGGCCGTTTTTCTCTAACGACGCCTGGAACGACTCTCCTTTCAACGGCTTGAAAAGAAATCGAAATGGTGATTTGAAGATGTTTTCCAATTTCAATGGTTTGGATAATTCGGTATGGATTTTCCCCTTTTTTCGTTCAATTGGATTCAATTGTTGTTGGCCTGCTACTAGTTCTAGTGCTGATTATGTCGATTTTTTTTTATCAGAATGTGGAAACTAGAAAAAATTCGTCTGGTTTAGTTCATCATTTGAGCTTGCCTAAAACATCTGCCGAAATGGCGGAAGTTGAGAAGTTTTTGCAATTTCAACCGGACGCGGTTCCTTGTCAGGTTCGGGCTAAAAGAGGTTGTGCAACTCATCCAAGAAGTATAGCCGAAAGGGTAAAATTCTTCTTACATACTTTATTCATTGTTGTCATTTGTTTGATGGAACCGATTTTTCACCACCATGAACAAGATTTCATATATGGTACTAGGAACTCGAAAATTTAGCAGTTTGAATATATGATTTTGTAATTCGCAGATTAGACGGACCAGGATTAGTGAAAAGATGAAGAAGCTGCAAGATCTTTTTCCTAATATGGACAAGGTAAATTTTGTAGTCCCCATGTGTATCACAATCTATATAAGGGAGTGTGTGCAAAAACATTTGTTTTTGATTTATTGTGGTAGAAGTGAAAAGTAGTTGAGAATTGGAAGTTGGCAACGTTTGCAAATATAAGTTGAAAGTTGATTAAGTTGAAAATCAGAAATTCTAGAACAACCTTTCCCTGCTTTTTAGATTCCTTAAATTATACAAAATTAGAAACAAAAGTTGACATTTCAAAACACTAAACGACATTTCAAGTGATCACAAACACACTCTAAGCATGCTTGTCTCAAATTTCCTTTTCTGTTCCCCTTTTTCCTAATGTAATTCATTTGCAGCAAACAAGCACAGCTGATATGTTGGATTTGGCAGTTGAGTACATTAAAGACCTTCAGAAACAAGTTGAGGTAAATAGAACAGATATATATCCCTTTCAAACAAAAAAAATTAGGATTCACATGAAACTTCTCACCAACCTCAACATTAAAATTGTCTCGTTTCTCATGCAGACGCTCACGGACACGAAGGCGAACTGCATTTGTTCAAATAAACCTTAACAAACAAGTCGTAACACATAGTCGCTTCTGGAAAGACTATTACGGCTGCACAGGAGCGGAAATATATTGTCTACGTCGGTTCACCAAACGGCCAGCCATCGGTGCTTGCTTTTGTGCCAAAATTTCACCTATATGTGCACATTTTGATAAGTAGCAGGTTGCTCTCCCAGTGAGGTTGTAATCCTTAGTGTATGGTTTAGGTTGATTTACGCTGTAGTTTTATGAATAATTTGTGTATAGAATTCTGGTGCTTAAACTTTAGGCCTATAGTTTGGTGTACCTGATTGTGTTTTAGATAGGGACTAATGCTGCACTTGCTTGGGAAAAATGGTGGTCACGATAATATTTAGGGAAGTTAAAAATGTTTCCCTTGAGGCTTAGCCTAATTACATAAATCTATAAATCTAGTTATCTAAAAATTACAACTAGTCCCTTTTTTAATAAGTTGGAATAATGGTTGGGGTGAGGGGATAAATTTCAAAAAAATTGAAAGATACCGAGTTCAAACCCCATCAATACCTTTACAAAGGGTGAGCGATATTATAAATAATTCCTTAACATTTATCTATTTCACAAATTGCACCAATCAAAGGTGTAATTTGTAAAACTAACTGAAACCTCGAGACTCGAGAGGGTATTGGTAATACTTGGGGGGTATTTATAATTTTAAAAAATAATTGGTTTGTTTTGTTTTTGTAATTAGATTAATTTTTAAGGAATAGTTTTTGTTGTTATTCTAATTATATGAGATTCAGGTTTAAGTATATAGACACCTAATAAAAATTGCGCACTGCTAGAGGGTAACAAATCAAAAAATAAAATAAAAAATAAAAGAAACATTTAAATCAGGGAATTTATTTCAAATTTATATAGGATTTGGGGTCTTCATTTTGCCATTTGAAAAGAAATTCGTTCCTTAAATTAAAAGAAATGGACTTGTTTGTATATGTTAAGCAGAATATGTAGTAATTTGTTATCTAGAAAGTAGTAGGATATTACATCAGCAAAAGAATGAGAAAATATGTAACGATATGTAACCAATTCATTGACGTCGGTTGAAGCGTCGACAATGATACAACTCAAATACTAAGAATTAAGAGGATACAAATAAAACTCATAACCATTGAAAACTCTTAAACAATAACAAAATAAACCATTGAAATTAAAAATAATAGATAATAAGTTATCTTTAAATCTTATTCCATGGGAAGAAATAGAGGAAGAAGATGCAAAAGAAGAAGACAGTTAAATTTTTTAGGTCTAGATTTGGTTGATTTATGTATTCAACATAATAGATACGTGAACATGAAAAATAATATAGCAAAAGGCAATCGTAATATGGCGGGGGAGGGCAAATCCATTTTACTCATTTCCAATCCATGACACCAAATTTGGTGTGAAAATCACACCAAATTTGGTGTTTTGATGTAATTTTTCAAAAATCACCTATAACCCACTACACTAAATCTTACACCAAATGAGTATTTTAATATTTTCTTTTTCATTTTGAAATAACAAATTTATTTATTTATGCAATTATTTCTTTTACTTATATTTTATTACTATTAATTTAACTAAATAAAAACTTATATTTAACTAATATTACACCAATTAATTATATTGCAAAATAAATATTACAACTAATATCACAATAAATAAAAATACTAAATTGCACACTAGACAATAAAAACGACAAACCTAAAACAAATATTTAAAGACAAAAGAAGATTAATACATTACTAATTCTCGAAATTAGTATATTCATCCCACACGTATTTTATAATAGACAGAACAAATATTTAAAAATAAATATTTTATGATAGACTTTGATGTTTTTTAATTAAATTGTAATTTTATTTATTAATTATTTTAGCCTATAGAAAGTTTTAAGTTTAGTTTATAATAATTTATTGATAAATATTAACTATTGTTAGTTATTATAATTGTTCATCTAAAATAATAACTATATACAAAATTTAAATAACTAAAACCATGTTACAAATAAATTATATATCAAATATAGGATACAATATGAATTAAAAGTTTGAAGTAGAAGAAATTGGAGGGCAAAGAGAGAATATTTGTATTACACCAAATTTGGTGTAAAGGAATAGTGTTACACCAAATTTGGTGTAATACTATTCATTACACTAAATTTGGTGTAATGTTTAGAGTTGGGTTGGAGGGAGTTTTTTAGATATTTGATGTTTTGGTGTGAGATTTGAAGTTGAGTTGGAGGTGGTCTTATACTATTGTTAATTTTCACTTTACTTCCTTATACTCTTAATTATCTCACTTTACCAAATTGTACTCTCATTTTGTTTCATTTTACCAATTGTACTCTTATTTTCTCACTTTCCCCTTTATATACTCATTTTTCTCACTTATCCCCCACACCTCATTCTAAAATAAATACACTTTTATTTTATATACTATTAATTAATACTTAATATTAAAGTTATTTCAAATTTATTTTAATTCAAATTTGATCACTATTTTTATTAAAATAATTCCTATTAAATTTTATATCTTATGGTATTTATAATTAGATCATCCATTTTACTTAAAAAAAAAATTCACTCAACATAAATATCAATTATTAAGAGTATATTTATATTTAATATTTAAATAAATGCATAAAATTAACATTTTTTAGTTATTAAAGGAGTTATCAATTTAGTATGGAAATAATATTAACGAAACATAGTTTCTATGAACTCATGAAAGTTTCATTAACAATAAAATATTTATTAAACTATTAATAAAAAATATATCTTGCATATTTATATATAATGAGTGAGGAATTCTTAAATTGATGTATTATCTATTTAAAAAAACTAATAATGTAGTTAATTTAATAGGAATTACATTAAATTAGAAATTATATTAATTACGAAGTAGAGTGCGAATTAACAAAAAGTACAGGGGTAAAGGGGGTTTGGTCCATGCCACCCAGTGCAAGTGGGTGGATCTAACATGGGTGTGTGTAAAATCAAGGGTAGGGGTGCCACCCAAGTGGGTGGCATTTTACGGTAAAGGGTATTTTACCCTAAAAAACATTGACTATTAGTCTATTAATTAGGATTGACAATGTATTGAGTTTGAATGGAATTTGTATTTTGTACAGAGAACCAAAGGCTCGACCTACTAAATTTTTTAAGAACTGAGGTTCAAATCTTTATCCATATATACCTAGATTTTGATCCACTGAGTAGACTTGTTAAACCTATTGTATAATTGAAAAATACTTGATAATAACTTTTTTAAAGACTATTAAAAGTTTTTAAAAAAGTGTCTTCTAAATAAAATATCATTAAAATAATTTTTATCTTCATACACGTTAACTTTTATCTTCGTGATGCGATATAAGACCATCTATAGCAGTTTGCATCATTTTAGTGCAAAATATGTCTTTAATCTCCAGCAGTTACACTAAATTCTGCACTAAAAATGAACATACCATAGTGGCGCAGACTTTAATGCTAATGTTAGAACAAGTTTTTGTTATAAATTGAATCTAAAACACTCTCTTGAAGATGTTACAAGAAGACTTAATTGACATTTAAAATCAAAATCAATAGTGTTGGGGGCAAAAATGTCCTTTAAATTAATATATAATTCATTTTATATATTAGAATAAATATTATTAATTGCCCAATGAATAATGAGCTCAAGATAGAATAACCCGACCCAAAGGGTCCGGAACTGCCACATGCCACTTTCTCCTACGCGTCCTACAAAGCCCACTACCCAGGTATAAAAATGTCCCTCATCTTCATTTGTAAGTCATTTGATTCATAACTTTATTATTCAATATTCAGTTACTGTCTTGTATTCTCTTTCGTTCACCATGCTGACTTAAGTGTTGGAGGGGGCCTTCTTGGGCAACCCCCAAGGACCCCTAACATTTGCATGTGTGTAAGGAAGAGGAAGACTTGGATTTCTGGCAAATAGAATTTATGTTTATTTTAGTTTATGAGAATTTTGCTTTTTGTCATTAACATTCATAAGTCGTATAACTAATAACTTAATGACATAAACTAAAATGTTTTGAAATTTATTGTCACCCAAAATATGGCGAATATAATTAGGGGTGGCCAAATAGAACCGAAACATGGTTACAAATCGGAACCGAAACCGTGATCAACGGTTCCAAAACTGGAACCGGAACCGTGTAGGTCGGTTTTTGGTTCCGATTCTTTAGTCTCAAAAACCGTGGAACCGACGGTTTTAACCGTCGGTTAGAACCGTATGTGGAACCGTCGATGGAACCGTGGTGGAACCGACAGTTTCAAGGTTAAAACCAACGATTTTTATTTTTATTTGGTAAAATATGCTAGAAGAAATGTTATATATTGATTATAACGTTTTATATTCGTAACCATATAAGACGCGTTTTAAATCAAATATTGTAACCGAATTACGTGAACTTTAATTAATCTATACTCTAATAGTAAATATAGATAATTTTATATTATTATTAATATTAAGTATAAAACTCAATTGAATATTAAGTTCAATTCTTTTATTTCTTTTCCCATTTTTTTTGTAAATGAAATTGATAAACATTTTAAAGAAATCAAAAATTATCAAAAGATAAACAAATAGTTCGATTAAAATCGGGCTAACCTAATGGAGAAATCGGGTTCCAAATGGAACCAAAACCATGAGGCAACGGTTTTGGTTCGGTTCTTCTAAAATGAGGAATTGGAACCGGTGGTTTTGGAACAGAACCGGTGATTAGGATTCCTAAGTGACCATCCCTAAATATAATTGAAAAAAAGAAAAAAAAAAAGAAAAAGAAAAAAAGAAAACCATAATTCTGCTGGTTGTGCTTGCTACTCCGAGTCCTCGACCAAGTCAAAGTCTTCACAAATATAATTCAAAGCTCATACTTTTCATTCTTCTCTTCTTCTTCCCCCTTTCCTTTCTCCTTTTTACTCGATAATAATCACACACGAATTATCAATTGTATATTTCTGCAGTACATAACACCTGTACAAAGCCAGAAAATTATAGTATTATACGTCTACATACTGCTACTATCGACCCGTCTTGTTTTCATTTGATCGGTCGATCGGGTGTTGGTATTGTCGGGTCGGAGTTTAGGAGATATGTCGAATCTATACGGAGGGGACTTCGGCAACAAAATCGACTATGTATTCAAAATCGTATTAATCGGTGATTCGGCGGTGGGGAAATCGCAGCTCCTGGCGCGGTTTTCAAGGAACGAGTTTAATTTGGACTCGAAGGCCACTATCGGTGTGGAGTTCCAGACGCGGACGGTTACGATCGATCACAAGACTGTCAAGGCGCAGATTTGGGACACCGCTGGCCAGGAAAGGTACTTCATTATCTTACGGATTTTTTAATACTTTCATACGTCCCAATTATATAGTCAAGTTGGACATTTCACGCGGATTAAGAAAAAATATTGGAAATTACAAATATACAAAATAATTACTTTATTTGCCCCTATTTAATGAACTGTGTAAATACATAATGTGTATTAAATAGGATTATAATAGTAAAAGAATGGAGAAAATACTATTAAATATGGAAATTGGACTATATATTTGGGATATCCCAAAAAAGGATAATGGACTATATATTTGGGACGGAGGGAGTACTGTGTTTCGATTATTGGGCAATTTCTGGACTTGTATTTGGATGTTTATGTGTTCATTAATGGTGATTTTGATTAGGGGATTGATGATACCTTGAGTTGTGCACTTGCATTTGGTTTCTTGTTTATACAGTTGTTGGATTAACCGCAGTTGATTGGTTGGTGCTCAAAGAACTGATAACTAATGCAATACGGTCTCATGAGTTGTGCACTTGCATTTCGGGAAAGGTGGATTTGGTTAGAGCATTTTGTTATATCAATGGATCTCAACTATTCATGGAAATGTAAGGATGACGTGTGAAGGATTGGAACTGATTAAAGCATTTTGTTATTGTAGGCAAATTAAATATATGACCAACTATTATATATTAATTACTTGGTATTTTACTATATAATTTCTCCAATCAAATATTGCCTAGTGTCAAATCTCAATTCCTGGCAATTACGATTGTATCTTGCAAATTATGGAAGTGAATACTATGTTTTGGTAAGTTGAATTATAAGAAGGGGCCTCAAGTCACAATGACATTCTTCCCGGCCAAGCAACAAATATACACCCAAAAGTTAGCAAACAATGATCATCAGTTTTAAATTATCTTGGAAAAATGATCAAGGTCTGAGTGAGAATGCTGAATTATTTACCAAAAATTCTTTAGATTTGGCAGTGAAACTCTTTTGGAAAGGCATACAAAGTCTAAGACTTAGTTTTTGCTGCTCTTCAGAATAAACACTGAGCAGCTGAGCTGCCAATTGACTGTTTTGATAGTTTCTTTCTTAAAAATATTATTTTCCTTGCTTTTAAAGATTATGTGCTATAGATAGTTTCCTCCAGAATTACAAAGAGGTATAGGTATTTGGTAGGAATGAGCTTGTTGCCAATAGGCTTGGCAATCTAATTGCAACTACTTGCTACATGGTGAGGAAATATTTATCCCATTGGCCTCCTTTCTTGCTCCTCTATGGTTGTCATTGTTTTGCTACACTTTGCTTCCATTCTCTGTTATGTGGAGTAGGCCAGGGCAATGTCACCCTTAGGGGTGTCAATTCATGTCGTGTTCGGTTTATGTGTCGTGTGGAGACATAAAATTCATATTATTCTCAACACTAATCTAACCCATTCAATTATTCGTGTTAGACTTGTTAACCATAACCTAACCCGTTATTTATTTGTGTTTTTCGGGTCGACCCAAAATAACCTGTATATATTAATCTATATTATTCATCTATTTATATGAGTTATATGAGTCGTATGAATTAATTTTGATCTAAAAGTTATACTTTACATACATTTCATAATTTTTAAATTCAATCATTATATTAAAAATCATATTCAATCAATCAAAAATATGATAAAAAACAACATAGTAACACTACTATCGTGTCAACTCAAGTCTACCCTAACCCGACCTGTTTGCTTTCGTGTTATTCGGGTCCAACCCGATTCTGGCACTAACCCGTTGTGCGGATTGTTGGTTCTTAAAATTACCATGTTCGTGTTAATACCAAAACTTTAAATTCAGAAGTACTCTGCTTTGTTTTGTGAAGTGATGGCTTCAACTACTGAGCTTCCAATATTTCGGTCAACCAAGCCTATGCGGTTTTACTCCTGATAGGAGTGATAAATTGGTGTTACCCCAATGGTTTGTCATGAATGCCAACTTTGTTTTCCTGATATACCTTGTAAAGTTTTTGAACAACATTAAACAGTGGATGGGGAATCGGGTAAAAATTATTCTCATGCTCTTTTACTTCAAACTTTTTTTCTACGCGTTCTTTTTCTTTCTGTGCAGTACTCTTTCTGTTCATGAAAAAAAAGGTTGATGGCTTATGTTTTGAGTTGCTGATTCATTTGGAAACTTTGATGACTTCAGATATAGGGCAGTGACTAGCGCCTATTACAGAGGAGCAGTGGGGGCATTGCTAGTTTACGATATCACCAAACGTCAATCGTTTGATCACGTAGCTAGGTGGCTGGAGGAATTACGAGGCCATGCTGACAAAAATATCGTCATTATGCTAGTAGGCAATAAATCGGACCTGGGAACTCTTCGAGCTGTATCAACGGACGATGCAAAAGATTTCGCCCAGCGGGAGAACATATTCTTTATGGAAACATCAGCTCTTGAGGCGACAAATGTTGAGCCAGCTTTCCTAACTATACTGACTGAGATTTATCGAGTTGTCAGCAAGAAAGCGCTTGTTGCAAACGAAGCAGAAGGAAATGAAGCACTTCTCAAGGGAACCAAGATTGTTGTTCCTGGACAGGAACCGGTACCTTCTGGAAGCAAGTTCGGCTGTTGTGGATCGTCATAGGGCTGATTCTTCACTTTCGGGGTGGATTTTGTTATAACCACAATTATAGTTTTCCTCGGACTTTCAAATGACAAATATGTAACTTTATAATATATTTTGTCTGAATCGTATTTTCAGGCCTGCAAATTAATTTCTTCCTCTGTTTGCTCCCAAAGATTGTACCCAATGAACAAATCTCAAAAGAAAATACTCACGCTGACTACAGTGATATTCGTTATACATCGCAAAGCTTAGTTAATTAATGAACGTGGACTATTTCTTATTTTGTTGTGTAACTTTCAAGTTATTTTTGCGCAGGGAGAGAAAAGTTTGTGGTATGAATCATTCAAACAGTGTTGTGATATAGGGAGGGAAAAAAAAACTTCTATATGAATTACGGTGACAGAAATTGAAATTTCTCCAAATCTCAACCTCAATTAGTGGTGAAAATGGTATCAAACTCTTCGATTTGAGATTGAGCTCTGTTCGTTAACATAACGAATCAAGTTTGAACACATTTTTTCATTCGATAAAATATAAAGATGGTTCGAGTTACTTGAGCTTGATTTGGTGTTTGACTCGACTAAAGCTCGTTGAAGCTCGATTCAATTAAGATTCAAATCAAGTTCAAACACAATATTTGAAGTTTGATACTATGTTCGACTTTACTCAGATCCGTTTATAATCCTAACTTCAACCAGCATAAATCATAAACTAAAATTTCATACCATATGCATGTACGTATTACTTCCTTGTCAAATTGGCATGATCATAATCCGCGTACCCCAAAACATAAACCCAAACACCAAATCCCATTTCTTTAGCTTAAATCAACAAAATATGATGGAATAATTAGCCCCCTTGCACGTAAAAGTACTAGTGGCATCATCATAAGGGTAGCTATACGCTGTAGGGCAAGCTTTCTTGAAAACCTCTGAATAATTAGTGGGTTTACACACCCCAGGACTGTTGTACTCTCCCGTACAACAATACTCAGCCTCACCAAAAGCCAGGCATGCGCTTTCACACGCCACAACTTCACCACTATTATTATTCCCCTTCACCTGCAACTTTTCCGGGCAATCCAAATTCAAATTCGAGGTGCAGTTCACGGCGGAGCAGTTACCCGACCCGCCCGGACGGGACAACGGAAACGGGCAAGTTGAACCCATCGACGAGGCTGACGTCGTAAAAGTCTTCCGGGCTGTCTAATGTGAACTCCGCCAGGAAGCCCGGCGGCACACCGCCACGGCCGCCGCATTCCAGATGACCACCGCAATCACCGGTGGTGCAGTTCCCCTGCTCGCCGGAATGGTCGAAATTGCAGCGGTTCGGGCCCAGAAACGGCCCGACCACCCGGTGGGCCCGGCGACAGTGGTTATTTCCTGCGGTTTGAGCTGAAAACCGCCGTTCATCAGTGGAGGTATTCCGGCGCCGGACAGGATTCCAGGCCATATGGTTTCGTTACATCTGTTTTGGAATGTGAAAACTGCAGCGTTTAATCCTGGAAAAGACAAAATAAATATTATAATAAAACAGTTAGCTGGAAAAAAATGGGATAATAACAGTTGTGAAAAAAACAGAGAACCTGTGAAGAAAGAGAGGAATGAGAAAAAGAAAAGAGTCCATAATGCCATAATGATGGAGAAAATCAAGTGCGCAGCACAGAAAGAATGGTAATGGGATTGTATTTATATTTACTGGATAGTTTGTTGCAATAATTGTTTTTCTCTTCTTTTTTGTTGCTTTCAGTTGGTAGGCGAGGCTGTGCCGTTGAGGAGTTTATTTAATGTGGAATGGAAATGTGTCAAAACGAGAAAATTTTGACAGAATTGAAAAATAGGATCAGAAATGGGGATATAGAATGAGTTGGAGGTTGCGAGTGATCAAACAAAGAATGTGTAATTAATGTTTTAACAATTTGATGTGTTTGACTGGTAGTGTAAGCATACCCGAATTGATAAGAAACAGAATGTGGAGCGAAAATGATGTGTTTTATTCACAAGAATGGGTCTATGATAGATCTATACTTCCGAGAAAATTGAGGAAGAATTTGAGATTGGTCCAAGTAAGTGGAGATAAAATTTGATTCGAATGGTAATGGAATCCACCAAAAACTACAGTTGTCATGTGGGTCGGGCAGGATTGGTCCGAATATCCATTGAACCACTATTTCGAGAGCCCATTCCGGCCCATACGTAAAAATACATGTAAAATGTTTCATGCGGTCAAGTTGGGCCGATCTTTTGGGCCAAATAAGCCCGATTTCTTTGGGGCATCTAAAATTGCAAACATGATCTGAGTCTTATCATCGAATTTGATTTGGTTTTTACCAATTTCCACCAAAAACACATCTACACGTGTTCTTGTACTGAATGAATGTCACATATACAATAATGACATTATTCTGTATATGTTTCATTCACCCAATACGGTGGAATATAAAAGTGAAATAGGAAATCTCATTCCCTTATTGTTGAACAATCGACAAAAGTAAATTAATAATGTTTGAGTTTTAATTTATCAAGAATCTATAAATTAAATTGACAAATATAATACCCAAAAAAAAAATTGATACCCGATAGATAAAAATAAATATCCTCAAATTTACATTGTTCTGTAAAATAAAAAATTCGTGTATGCCCATGGAAGATTTGGTTCTTCTATAAGTACTATCTTTTATTGTTGCAAGGTACACTCTTGAATTTGATATCCAAACCCAAGAGATGCTTTTGGCTTAAGACAAGGTGATCCACTTGGTTGGATCAGGAACTTTAGCTTGCACATCAAATTTCAAGTCTAAAAGCATAGTAAAACATCTTTTCTAATTTCTTTCACTATGCAAAGCATAGCCACAAAAGCAAAGATAGTTTCCTAATTACATAAGGAAGAAAGAGGAAGAAGCAGCAGCCTAAAAATAATCAACTGGTCCAGCGCTAGAAGAGCCAGTTGATTACTGGAAGAAGCAGCAGCCTAAAAGTTTGGAAACTCCGTGTTCCTCCGAGAACCCAATTTTTCCTCTGGCGTTGCATCACTCACTCCATCCCCACAGCGGATAACCTCCAGTTTCATCACATCAACTCCTCGGATCCTTGCCATTTCTGTGGCCACACCTCTCCAACTACAACTCACACCTTCTTCACGTGTCCTTTTGCCACTGCTGCTTGGAAATTTTCGAGCCTCTGGGAAGTCATTTCGAGTTTCGAACAGCCATCCGCCTCCCTTTGGCTTCAAGACATTGTCCATAGTTTAGATCAAGATATTTGCGAGCTTGTTGCCACTATTTGTGATTTAATATGGTTTTCAAGGAACAAGAAAAAATGGGATGACATTTCCTCGGACCCTTACAGGTTGATCTTTCAAGCTAATACCAATATTATGGAATTTCGGGCGGCTCGTCTTTGGCCGGAGCGGTTACCGTCAGTTTTGCTCAATCCCTATTTGGTTCCTCAGGCTCCAAAGGGCCCTTGTATTTATTTCGACGGTGCCATCTCATCATCTTTACAGTGTGCTGGAGTGGGCATCGCCATTTTGAATCCCGGGAAAATTTATATACGGGTGTTCGAGGAAATTTAGGGGATTCAGGAAGCAGAAGTTGCGGAAATGTTAGCTCTTCGTGAAGCTCTTCTATTGGGAAATAAATTCAACCTTTCTCTCATAGAGATCTTTGGGGATGCTGCAGCAATTTTCTCGCTATCAACGGCGACACCCAATTCCCTATCAGTTGTTCATCCCTTTTGTCAGATGTTTTGAATGCTAAATCGCAAATCTCGCTTGGGGGCATCTATTGGATTAAGCGCATAGATAATTCTGTTGCTCATTTTTTCGCTTCTTATGCTAAGAACATGCTTAGGGACTTTTTTATTTGGGAGGCCATTCCGAATCACCTTTGTCAATCGTTGCTGGACAATTTCCAGCACCCTTAATTGTCGAATGCATTTTATTTTCAAAAAAAAAAAGTAATCAACTGGTAAAAAATGCAAACTACTCTCTTAAAAGTAATAACGCTCTCAATCCTATTGTATTCTGCTATTCATAACTCAAGTTAAAAATCTCGTATTTACAAGTGAATTTGACTATTAAAAAACACTACTAACATAAATTACTTGATAACTCCTAGTAGAAATTCTAATTCTACAATATAGAAGAAAATGAAATCAAATTTTTAAGAAAACAAGAATCAATGTTAAATTTTATTTCCAAATAACTAAGTCAAACCAGAGGATTAAAGTGGTACAACTAAGAAAAACTTGATTTCCTTCCATTTTTACTTTATTCTGGATTAATACTTTCTTTGAACTTGATTTATTTCCTACTATTAGTAATCCCGCACGCGCGTTGCACGTATATTATTATTTTCTTATTATTCACATAAATCATTTTTTTATTATTTACATGTATTATTATTTTATTTTATTGGTTTATACTAAAACTATCTATTAACATGAGCTGGTATTTATTACTTTATTTTAATAATAAAATATTCATATAAAGTAAATAAAAATAAAATTTATTTATATTAAGGTACACATTGATTCTCTTACATGCATCACCATTGAAAAATATCGACACATAAAAAACGTGGAAGACACGATAAGAGAAAACCAACACTTCACTATCTGAAATTGTGTTATCATGAACGAATTTGCTCCATCCATTCGTAAAAAAGAACACATCATAGGGGTTGATCATTTTGACCATCCAAGTGAGTCTGTTCACATTATGCAGATCACAATTTAATGGTGTAAAATCATTAAAATAACGTGCGAATTTGGATGAAAGACGCTGACACAAAATTTAATGTAATTACGATTTGAAGAGATAATGACACGACAACATATTTAGTTAAGCATTGTAATGAATTTCTAATGGATTAATATAATAAGTTATTCCAATAAATTCCTTACAAAAATAGTAGGAAAAATCAAAATTATAAAACTAATCACCGAGCCGATATTTAATTTAAATCACCTTCCTCATAGGCATCTAACAAGATAAGCATCAGTTTATCACTAAGTATTTATTTAACTATTTCTCAATTCTAAAAGAATTTTATTTGCCATCAGTAATTAAATTACGTAAAAAGCCGGTGTTTTTATGGATTATTGACACTAAAAGAAGAAATTATGGAAGTGATCGATGTGTTTAATTTGCAATTAGTTTCACATAATCAAAGAGTTAGTATCTGGATTAATAAAAAAAATAAATCATAATTCAAAATACAACTTAAAAAAATACGACAAAACTATCAGGAACAATAAAAAAAGAAACAATTTTTTTTTTATTAAACTCACCAAGTAACAACGGTACAAATCTACATTATAGTTTATATAAAAACTCTTGTTTAGTGCATAATCCAAGTTCAATACTGTCAATGTTGGGGGGACATTTGATGAATACGGAAATAGAGGGGAACGTGAAGATGAAGCCATATTTGGGGGTTATGCTTCGAGTTTAGGATCAACAATATCAAAGTGTCTCTTTAATGCAATTTAAATAGTATAACTACAAGAGGATGTTGCATAAATAATAAGCTGCAAAACAATTCTCTGAACACAAAATCAATTGTCAATTCAATGGTGAAAGATACATAAAATCATAATTCGTCTATTTTAACTATTATTAAATAAATTAGGGAATTTGAATAGTCATTAGTATTTAAAACTTGATTAATTAATATTACACTATACAAAAAAATAAATGACACCATTGAAACAAATAATAATATATTTGATGAAGATATGATGTATATAATCAACATAGTCATTGTAATATAAATGAGCAGAACTGGCGTATAGTGATATAATATTAATTATAGTGAAATACTATTTATAATTTTTGTAATCTATATATATTATATATATATATATAATTGATAGTACAGACTCACTTTTGGTATAAAGTCGGAATATCATTTATAAAACTTTCCTAATTTTTATACATATAAAATAGGAATACCATTTATGACATTTTTCTAATTTTCTTAAAAAAAATTCCTAATTTATATAATTACAACGATTTTCTTACAATATTTTCCTAATCTAAGCATTTATAATAGTTACCATTTATAATGTTTCAATTATTTCCTAGTATAAGAAGTAAAAAGAGCGGGAAAATTATTATTTCGGACTTCTGCTATTATATATATATATATAGATTTTAATAGAAAATCTTTAAATTTAATACTTAAGTTTATTTTTGGAAATTGGGAACTTGGTGAGCCCAGAGCTATATAAGCATGACGTTGTTCATAAAAGGCAATGACATATTTTATCTAGAGCTAAATATAATTTACCCTCCGAACTATGCCCATTTTTCGATTGTGCCTACCAAACTTTATTTTGTTTTACTATGCCACCTGTACTATGCGAAAGTTTACCCTTAGCCATATATGGACAATTTTGCCCTTAGTTTTTGCAAATTTAATTAATAGTTTTTGATCCATCTAAACTCCAATTTGTTGCATCGACCCCCAAAATTTATAAAATTATCATATAATCTAAATTTGATTTTAACTCCTAAAATTTTTGGTTCTGTATTTATCGAGGCAATCCGAACTAAACTGGTTTTTTGATTTAAAATTGGATATAGTCCATTACGACCATATCGAGGCCCAACATGCTTCCGTAAAATTAATAAATCCCTTAAAATCCATACCTTCTTTGGCCAAACAGATCCGGGTGAGATGGTTCGTAACACCACTAGTCGGAAAATTACGCCCTGGATCTTTTGACAAACGGCTCCTCACCTGTTCAACTTCAACCCTCGGGGAAGATGATCGCAAGTTATCCAACTCCTTCAAGAATCGTTCAAAGACTGACGGCCTTGGTTCGTTTCCTACTCCAGGCGTATAAGTAATTCTTAAATGGGATGAATTAATAGTGCGTATAAGTAATTCTTAAACGGGATGAATTAATAATACATTATGAACATATGTTGAAGCAGAAAGCCTATTTTTTATTAAGAACTTATAGAAATATTTATTACATTAGTAATCTCCTTTTGGGAGGAGAATACTTGTTTAGCCTTTCATATATGAGGCTTGCACTCGTAAATACATAAAACTTAAAACTAAAACACTCACAATATTACAAATTTTTCTCTTAGAATTTATTATAAGAAAACTAAGGAAATGTTCGATGTCCTCGCCTTCCTTCAACCCTTGTTACTTATAGAGATAAGTCCAGGACTTCAAAGGCGGACTTGGATCTTGTTGATATTTATGGCGTCCGCTTACGTCATATCTCGCGTATTGCCTCGCATGACTATTTTTCTTTTCTTTCCGCGTGACTCAGCCCATGTGTTGTTTGTCGGGGAATCTTTTAAAAATTTGGTTTACGTGGCCCTCGAGGATAACGCGTTTTGTGAGTTGGGCCCTTATCCTTTCCAGCTGCATGGTCTTGTCGGTCGTGTTTGGGTCAAAATCCTTTCCCAAACTCGGGTTCCTTCTGTTCAGGGCATGCTTGACAGATCCGATAGATCCAACGACCAACATGCGCCATGTTACAGAATTTCCGGTAAGTTTCTTTGCTCGCCGGAATCTTGTTCTCCCAGAGAATTCTGGAAAAACTTGAATGGATATTTGACTTTGTCCATTTCTGTTAGACAAACCCAAAGACCCAATGCTCGTCGTGTAGAAGCTTCATCTTCAGAAATTGCTCTACTAACACTGATACTTCTTTCGGTGAAGCTGCCTTGATATATTTTAAAGCATTTCCATCCGGTCTTCTTAGCTTGATAAAGTGAAAAACTTCGTTAAAGCTCCAGAATATCTCATCTGGCCAAATATGGATTATTGGCCCAAGTCTCGTAAACGGCTTCTCCAATCCATTTCGGTAATTTCGAAATTTCTGGGAATCCTGGTGATATAGTATAGATTGAATCTAGAGATCCAAAAGTATACCATTCATGTACTTCATTTGGATGACTTCCTGGTTTCATACAAACTCTAGGATATTTGCCTGAGATATCAACCATTGTTTTTTCAGGGTTAATACATCTTCTTGTCACCAATTTCTCCCATTGACGTTGATATACCTGCATTGGAGAATCTTAATCTCGTCAGTTTGAACCTTAGATTTGCCTGTCTGTGGCCTAAGATTCAACTCTCCCTCTTTTACCCCCAGGTCTTTGGGTTGACTTGAAGACTCGGGTTGTGACAGGAGCTTCAACATTCGTCATAGTTTGTACACCCTCGGGGGATGTATCACCCGCAACACTTGTGATTATGGTACTTGAATCCATAACCTCCAGGTTAGAGCCCCGTTCTCTATTCGCCCCTTTTTGCATCGTAGGAGATGCGGTGCGGGAGAGAGGCCGCTTTGTCTTAAGAACAATTGTCCTTGAGCGAACTGGCATGCTCGTATTTGACTAGAAATGGATTTCTGGTCAGCCTGTTGAAGTCGTCCAACAACTTCTGCATTGAGACATAACGTCCCAAAATCTCGTTCTAGACTCTCCAGGTTTTCCGTGAGATGTCTTACTCGTTTAAGGACCTTGTCAGCAACCCGTCCTTCCATCTCGTGTCAAAAAATCTGCAAGAATATTTTCATGAGATTTTATAATGACAATATCATAATCATAATATTGACATTCAGCTTGCCATCTAAGTAATCTAGCATTTTCTAGTTTTGATTCAATTTTGTTTTTCAGAAAAGTCTTGACACTTGAATTATCAATTTTTAAAGTAAACTTTTTAGCCAGTAAAAATAGAGGCCATTTTTTAAAAGCCTTTTTGACTACAAAGAATTATTTCTCGTTGATATGCCATTGATTCGCTTCACTGTCTGTAAAAAGACCGCTGCAATATCTGCACGGCACTTCCCCGTTTGGTGTGGCTTTTGTAAGAACTGTTGCCCACCAATAGTCACTGGCATCTGTATATAGAACCAGTTCATCTTCATCTTGTGGGATTGCAAGCTTTGGAAGCTTTTTGCAAACTTCTTTAAGCTTCTTTATTCCTTCTTGATGTTCATCTTCCCATTTGAATGTTGCATCTTTTTTGAGCAATGGGCTAAACACCTTCCTGTAGTGCGCTAGATTGTTTATGAACATTCCAGCAAAATTGACAACTCCAAGAAAACTTTGAAGTTGCTTCTTGTCTTTCACTATATCTGGAAATCCCTGTATCGTTTTCTACAATATAACTTTGTAGGCAATTCCGAGGAATTCAGTCTGTCTTATGAGAAATCGTAGTATGAGAGAGGAATCCCAACATATCCTCCCTGACCGTTTGCTGAAGAATTTCTTCTTCACTCTGATTCTGAGCTGGAGTCACTTCCATCGTCAGAATAAATTTCTTCTTCATAGATGCTTTCATCTGGGGGTATATCCTCAAATTGATACACCTGTATAAGATCTTGACAGTAGACAACTTCTTCGATTTCTGGTGTCGCTTCGAACTAGATTCACTCTGCGTAGATTGACTGAACGCATAGTCTGACTCCTCGTTTCTGGTTGTCTGGACAATCAGTTGAGATATGTCCTCTTGCTCCACATGTCCAGCAATTACAATCTTTAAAACTTTCATTAGCCCTGGTGTGAGCTCGCCTGAAAGTTCTCCTTCCTGGGGTTCTGCTGGTACTTGCCTGATTTGAACCTCATGATGAGGCTCTACTCCTTCTTAGTCTTTGGTCTTTGCCCTGATTTGTAACTTCAGACTTTTTGTTTTGACCAAAACCTTCTAGGTTTCCATTAAGACCTACTTCTTTTGTTGTTGCTTCCCCGGCGGTATGGATGGCTTCTCTCATTTTTCTTCTTATGCCGCATTGGTTGACCTCCCACAATTGTTGGGATATCATCGTCTACGCAATATAGAGGAACTGATTTATTAATTCCTCGTAATCTCTTGTAATTCTGGTATAGTGCCGCTTGGTAGCACCATTCAGATACTTGAATCAACATTAAACTATTCTATATTTATCTTTTTCTCACGAAGGGCTTGCGGTTCATTACCATTATTGTATTGAATCCTATTCTTTCGAGATAGATGCTTTCCATTCCGGATGGTAACTTGGCCTTTAGGAAAGACATTCTTCTAGCCACGGTATCTAAATCCGCTCCATCCTTGTATTCCATGATAAGCATTTCTCTCCAGGGACTTGGAATTCTTGCAAAGAATAGTTGTGAAGCTTCTTTTTCTCCAATCTTTGACTTCCACTTGTACTCGGTGAACGACTTGATATATTCATCAATATGACAAATATCATGTAACTCGAGGCTTTAGAGGGCTTGTTTATATCTTTATTTTTTCTTCTTCTAATCCCTCAAAGTAACCTGTGCCGATAAAATGGATTTTGAATAATTTTGCCATATAATCGACAATTCCTTTTAGTGATTCTCCTCTTTGTGACCGCACTTTTCATACTTGCTTGGTCATATCCATGGAATTCTTACGGATCCTCAAGACTCATTTCAAGGAGTAAAATGAAGGAATCTTTTGGAAGATCAAGGGTACCTGCTGCAATCCTCATAGCTGATGCACATTCATCAATGAGAACTTCTCGATTTTCGAATTTGGGATATCCAGATTTAAGATCAACCCATATGGATGTAGTGGGTCGAGATGTGATCTTCCACAAGGCGTTTGATAAACATTTGGCCTTCTAGAAGGTTGTCGAGTTCCAGCAAGAGGGGGTCGATCTCTTGTTCCTGAAAGTGTTTCATTCCCTGTGGTAAAATCTCCAACGTGATGCATTCTCTCGTCCTGGGTTCCATGATTTGAACCCGCACTTTCGGCGACATTGGGATTTACTGGTGGTGGTGGTGGTGGAATTGGTCTACCTTGTGGGTTATAGGTAACCAAAGTTGTTCCATCTCCTGTGTTCATCTTTAAATCTACAATTCCTAATCCGTCGAAGGATTCTGCAAGGTCATGTAGATCTTTAAGATTCATTTTCTCTATATCCATCACTTTTTAGTTCGTGATAGATTTTCCTTTGATGATAGCGATAAGCTTCTCCTTATGGGTCATTTTTCGTTTGACTTCGGTCGGTTTCTCTTTTTGATGTAAATAGGGTACCGTTCCCAAAACAATCCGTTTCTTTCCTCCGGATGAACTTGGTATATCCTCCAGGTTCTTGACTCATTTTTGAATATCATGAAGGATTTCAAGAGTTTCCTTATGATATTTCACCATCGTCTCCATTTGGTTTTGGATCTGATGAACTTGTGTAGGTAAATGAATATGGCGGTTGCCATAATCCTGCACCGTCTTCTGGACTTCCCTAATATCTTTTGAGATCTTAGATGTGTCCGGAAGTCTCTCGTTCCATGCTGGTACTCCATCAGGAATCATGATTTTGATGAGCATTCTCATGCACTTCTTCCTGATGATTCATCAGATCAACATATAATATCTGATTTACTGTAAGGAAACTCAGATAATATGCTGCTTGTCTTTCACAGTGTCTCAAGGTTTTCCTATCTGCTCCTACACGTTCTTTTTCAACATATTGGTTGTTCCAATATGTTATCTTGTCCTGGTGTTCTTGTGCATACATTGTCAAAATTTGACGATATGTCCTGTATGGTAAACATCTTGGACAATTGTCCAAATCCATATTCTCGGATAAATTCTCCTCACCAATTGTTAATTACATAAATATAATAAATATAACTAAAAGTTCTTAATAAACCTAGGCTCTGATACCATTTTTAAGGATCGCAAAACCCAGTAGGAGTAAATATAAAAGATATAATGAATTTATAAATTAAGAGGTAAGGCACAACGATTTTGAAGTTCAGGGGGCAAACCAGAAACAAACTATCAAATTCAGAGGAGTATTTTCGTAAATTTTAGGCTAAGCGTAACAATTTACAAAGTTCAGGGCTAAAGAAGAACAATTAAAGTTAAATAGGCAAGGTAAAAAATTACGTATAGTTTGGGGGGGAAAATAAATTTACCCCTTTTATCTATTTTCTCTCGGTTTCTTTAGGTACTTGGAAGTTGGAACAATGTTTAGGGTTTTTACAGAAAATATAAAAAGTTAAATGTAATATATATTATGATACTCAGGTAACTTAATCACCTAATAAACAGCATTAATTTTTCTCTAGCTCATGACTTAGTTCTCACTTCTATTGCAGCTATATATTGAGGACACATGATGATAAGAAGTTGCATTTAGCTCCCTAATTTTTTTTCAATGTGGACATGCCATAATAAAAAAAAAATAGGGATAATTACAAAACACCATGAGGTTCAGGCTAATTACAAAAAATACCATATATTTTTAAAAATTATAAAAAAAAATTACTTGAGATTTAATTCCGTTTTACATTTTCTCCCTTCATAAGCAAAACAATATTTCAAAACCCCTTGATATTTATAGAAATATTACAGTTACACCTTAAATTTAAGATATAATCAAACATAAGGGTGCTTTTTATAATTTTTAAATATCTCTGGGTTTTTTTGTGATTAGCCCAAACCTCAGGTTTTCTTTTGCAATTATCATAATAAAATAAAATAAGGAAGAAGAAGAAGAAGAAGAAGAAGAAGAAGAAGATGATGATGATGATAAAACTAAGCAGAGGATCTAATCCTATTGTCACTGTAAAGTACAAAATATCTTTCTTGACCCTTGTGGCCTTATCTCCCATACTATAAACAACAAACTTAATTGCTAATTTCCATGTGGCTTAAAACTTAAAAGATCTCTACCACCAGTGGCACTATTGACAATTTCTTCTCAAGTTACAAAGAGTCTTAGTTTGAGAATAGTTTGTTATCATGTGCAATGTCTTATAGCTTTTTTACATGTGCCATGCTGATGACCCTCTATTTTGCAATACTTTCTCATGCTAGCATCAATTCTTTTTGCCATAAAATAGAAGTTTACTGATCCACCATCTTTCGTACTAATTTTTTTTTTTGGGGGAGGTCTTTTGGTGAAAAAGATTATTATGAAGGGGAAAAATGTAACACACAATCAAAGCTCAAGGGTCTTTTGTAATTTTGAAACTTTTTTGGGTCTTTTTTGCAATTGCCCCAAACCCCAGGAGTAGTTTTTGTAATTATCCCTAAGAACAGTGATTGAAATCCTCTGCACTTGAGTAGCTAGAATATATGTTGCTGCTAACAGGGCCGTAGCCAGCACGACTGGTTACCCCTAGCCTAAATTTTTTTTCCCCTAGCTCAACTATTTTTCCCCTTAAAAAAACACATATAATTTTCTTTTCATTTTTTTTCCACAGAAAAAACGGGACAAAAAAAAATTTGGGGTACGCAGAGGGCCGGGGTGCCCCCAGCTACGCCCCTGGCTGCTAAGAGCACGATTGCTATATTAGAACTATTTTGGATGCAGGAACGACAAGATAGACAAAGGAAAAATTCAAAAACCAAAGATCAAACTACTAATTTGCAATTTTGCATCACTCAATTGTCATATTAGAGCATTCGTCAACACCGCAATCATTAGAAAAGATATGGGCCTTGTATGGTTGTGTTTCCAACACCATTTTTTCAGTTTCCAACTATTTCGGAAAATAAGTTTATGTTTGTTTCAAAAGTTTTCAGTAGAAATGAAGTCATTTCCAGATTTGACTTTTTTATGAAAAATATTCTTTTGAAAACACAACCAAACAATTTTTCATTCCAATTACGCAAACCTAGGTAAAAATACACTACAATCACGTAAACCCATGTCAAAAATAAATTTGAAAAACTATAACCAAACATATTCTCATTTTGAAACAGAAATTCAGACAACAAACCAAACATATTCCCAATTCTCACACGAAAATCAATAAAGTTTGAAAATTCATTTTCCAACACTAGAAACTGGAAATTGGACTTGGAAATACATCCATATGATTTTTGTAAAAACCGGAGCTCTATCCCTTTGGTTTTCCATCCGTGTCGCATTCATAAACTTCCCATAGTAGGATCTCCAGGATAAGCTCTGCGATCTTAGAGTGTGAGTACACCAGCTCGGCTAGGGCCTAGGTGGTACTCACATTTTTAGAATTCAGTACTTACCCTAGAGATGTTGTAATAGAGGGTTCAACACAGGGGCAGACCTATATGGTTGGGGAGGGGGTCCTGCCCCCCCAAAAAAAAAATTTTTTTTTTATTTTTTTATTTTTTATATGTAAATTTTTTGGGATTAATTCCATTGGCCCCCCTCATCTTTTTTGTAATTAAAAAGAAAAAGTACGTCAATTTTGTGTTGTAATTATGTATTTTGATATACTTAATGATGAATATTGACATTGTATTTGATACAAATCTGTGTTGTAAAAATCGGCCTAGGCGGCCGCCTTTGCCAAAATCAGTGCAAAAAAATCGTTTTGGCTAAAATAAGCCTAAGCGTCAAACAATTCGGCCTAGTTGCTTGCCATGTGGCCAAAAAATCGGTTCTAGGCGCCCGCCTAGGAGGTCTAGGCTGCAAAAATTGGCCCCCCTCAGTGTCAAATCTTGGTTCCGCCCCTGGTTCAACAGGCACGAGTGTAGATATTTCTTTCAAATTAGCCATGTATTTTTACGTGTACAGTCTTTTCATGTACTTATAAATGGTCGTGACAAAGTCTACCCATCAAGATTAACTTTCTAGGCACATCGAATACACAAATATACTATCACATAGATAAGATCCATCCAAGCTCAAAGTGCTCTCCAATAAATCAGACATGATATCAGGGAGCATGTTATATGCAAATCTGTAAATACTAACATATACATAATACAACAATACGGTTGAAAACTAAAATGAATAAATTTTTATGTACATTTTAGCAGAAGACAGAAACAGAATTCTGAAAAAGTACCCCAGAAAAGTATGAAGCTCAATATGCAATAATGATAAGCATTAGTTACAGCCATTTTCCTTGTTCCTGTGTCTTAACAACAACATTTCCAGGTTTGCCAGATTCATCATTTGCCTGCAAATCCTCCAGTGTGTAAACTTCCCAGCAACCACTCTTCCAATACGTGTGATAAACTTCAGGAATACATGCAACTTTCCAGTATTCATCACCGGATTTTTCCGGAGAGAGTGGCGAATAAACTCGTCTGGCATACTGAAGAATTCAACAACTTTCAGATTAGTCAACTACTCGATTCCCACAGGCATGCTATCCAACAATTTGCATCTCTCGATAATAAGTCTTTTCTGGACAATTGCAATTGGCAAACCCCCCACACCTTCTCAAGATATTCTTGCAAATATCACTCAATTGTTATTGATAAGTCCAAATACTTGGATATGGAAGACTCCTTGTAACTCCAACTCCTACGGTAAGTTATTTCCTACAAAAATCAATAACAAAAATTAGTTTTTACATAAAATCTAAATCAAAACCATGGAAAACAAATTTACCACAAAACAAATATTTCCTAATTTGTTTTGCACAATTAAGGCCAACAAATAATTAAGTCTGAAATAGACTAAATAGACCTGACAGAGTCAACAGCAATTATCAGCAAAGGCATCATTCAGAAAGCTTCGCCTTATATTTTTGGCAGCTTTTCTAGGAATTGTGCTTTCTGATGTAAGGAATGTGTATTATGACCATCACTCAGATATATAGGTATCAAATGAATGATGTTTGATGCTTTTGTCCTAAATCCATATCACTCTTGATTCATGCCATTTGTTAGCCCTGTAGTTATTACTCCCGGATTTTGTTCTATGACCTTCCATCATTTACACTGGTTTTCGAAAACTGTATTCACCTATATTCCACAATCCCTTAGAGCCAAAGTCCACCGCTTGCCCAAAAAACTAAAGCAAGAACAGAAGTATCTTGCTGTGAAATACATTAAGTTTAACTTTAGAACTCACATACATATTCAAAGCTTTCTTGAAAATCAAGAATGTTCCATCTGTAGTTAGAGAATCATGGTAGTTCTACATTTCTTATAGAATAAACAGAATGAAAAGTTCAAAGTCATAAGTACTCCAAAGTGCAAGGCATGTCCTTGACAACTATGTTGTAAACTTGCAATAGAGGATTCAAGAGGGGCCATTATAGATATTTATTACAAATTATACGCGGCTAAAAAATTAGGCACCAAATGCACTTACCTCTTTCGAGTGATTAACAGTGAATCGAAGGTTGTCACAAATCCATTCCATGTATCCATTATTTTACCTATCATTTGCAAAACAATAAAGAGTTACGGGTGTTGAATTATAACGTAGCCCCTCCTCGCTCAAGGCAAAAGTAAACTGGGAATAATCAAATATCAAAGTACTTCACATAAAAATGATGTGAAAATAATACACTCCCCTTCCATGGAGGATATCACATATTTTGATAAGAAGAAGAGAAGTTAAGTAAGAGCATCACATGACAAGTTAATCAGGCAGATTACTTAAGATACTATTATCTTTTCTTATCTAATATCAGATATAGTTATAAGTTATAACCTTAATAAAGCCCATATCAATATGTAGAAAACAAATACTCAAATTATGACCCATTTTCTTTAACATCCGTGTATAATTTTTTATGTGTTAGGTCTTTTCATGTATTTATATATGGTCGTAACAAAATCTACCATTAAGATCACCTTTTTAAGAAGATTGGATACACAATGAGCAGAATTTTGCTGCAAGTTTAAAGAACTAGCACATAGATAAGATCTTTCCAAGCGCAAAGTTCAACACGAGTTATCCAATAAATCAGACACAAAAGCAGGAAGGGCCATCTTACATGCAAACTTGTAGATACAAATATATACAGCAGGACATTTACTTAATACAAAATTAAGGTAGAAAAGTAAAATGAACATAATGTAATTTAAACTGTAGCAGAACACAGAAACAGGATTCTGGAAAAAGTGCCCAAGAAAGAAAATAATACCGAGCAATGGAAAGAATCACAACCAATTTCTTTGGTCCTGTGTCTTAACAATGGCAGCACCAGGTTTGCCAGATTTGTCGTTTGCTTGCACATCCTCCAGTGTGTAAACTTCCCAGCAACCGTTCCTCCAATACGTATGATAAACTTCAGGAATATGTGCAATTTTCCAGTATTCATCACCAGATTTTTCCGGAGAGAGCGGAAAAATAAACTCGTCTGGCATATCGAAGAATTCAACAACTTTCAGATTAGTCAACCGCTCGATTCCCACAGGCACACTCTCCAACAATTTGCATCTCTGGATAATAAGCTTATCAAGAAGAGGAGTTGCACCCTCCTCGATGATCACCAACTTTAGTGCTTCTAATTTGTCGAGACCAAGTAGTTTCAACTTCTGAAACTTGCCTGCCTTAAAACATAGCTTCTCTCCAATATAAGCCTCAAGAAACTCAATATGGACAAGATTAGGCAAGTCTTGCAGATATTCAAGTGGATCATCACTTAATCGACTCCATCTCATATATATTTTAACCAGGCTACGAAGAGATTGTATCCAATGTGGAAACTTCGCCAGTTGACCTCCCAAGTAAAGCCGCTGAAGAAAAGGAGGTGGCGAACTGAGGTGCTGAAGATTGAGAATCTCTCCCTCCATTGCTCCTAGACCTAACGAATAAAGCTTGCCGAGATTTTCAATAGCCGAGCACAAGACCACAGATTCTTCATTTCTCAACTTCGTAATGCAGATTCTCTTCAGTTCAGTTAGCGTTGCTATCTCTTGAAGTACACTGCTTCCAGGATAAACCTCGATGAAACAGAGTTTCTGTAGGGATTTCAAGCTCCCTATTCCTTTTAGTGCTTTGAAACCATTTACGTAGTAATAGGGCGTATATGAGCCAGGAACATGACGGTAGACTAAAAGCTGGCGAAGATATTGGAGCTTTAGAATCCCGACTGGAAGTTCGGTGATATATGTCCCTTTAAGATCCAACATCTCTAGCTTCTGAAGTTTTTCAATAGAACCTGGAATCCTTTTGATCCTAGTGTTTCTTAAGCATAGATATCTCAAATGTAATAATTCAAGAATGACCTCTGGGAATTTCTCCAATGGAAGTCCTGTCAAATCTAAAACTTTCAACATCTTACTGCTTTTGAGCAACTGCAAGATGCTCGAAACGGAATGAGAGTCTTTCACACCAAATAACACAAGAGAAGAGAGTCTGGTGCTGTACCTTTCGATTTCCCTATTCTCCAACGACCCATGGACCGATAATCGCCGAACCCTTTTAGACCACACCTTGTTCCTCTCAGTAGTGATTGTCACAAAATCCTGATCCTCGATTTTGAGAGAATGATTTCTCGGTAAAAGTCATGGATGCAGCTGATTTTCACACTTCCATCGTCGTTTGTTTTCACGGGACGAAGCAAGCTTCTGTTGATGAGCTCGTTGAGGTAGCCTTGTGCAACTTGTTCCACAGTTCTGCCTTCTTTTTTTTCCTTACAAAGCCTTCGGCTATCCACTGTCGGATTAGCACGTTGTGTCGATCAAATGATCCTCGGGATAGTTGCTCAAGTACATAAAACATGGTTTGAGATAGTAAGGCAGATAGTTAAAGCTGAGTAGCAAAATGTTTCTCATACTTTCGAGCTGATCATTGGCTTCCAACTCAGAGCCGAGACCGTAATTAAGCATTTTCCATTCATCGATGTTCGTCTCCTTCTTCGTAGACAGCACCCCACTAATTGCAACGATTGCAAGCGGCAAACCCTCACACCTTCTCAAGATATTCTTGCAAATATCAGTCAAATGTTCGGGACAAGAATCTCTCTGAACGCCTTCTGGCAGAAGAGAATCCAAGATTCCTCTTCTGATAAGGGATTCAACTGATACACATATCCATCAGTCTCAACACTACATGAGGAAGCTACATCCATCAGGCGTGTCGTGAGGACGACTCGACTCCCTGATCTTCATTAGGCAACGCGTATTTGATTGCTTCCCACGCCTGAATGCTCCAAACATCGTCGAAAACCAGCAAATACCTTCTCTGCCGAAGGAAATCCTTAACTATTGCCTTCAGCCTGTTTCCATTCATAGTGCTCATTTCTTGCGGAACTGGCATTTTCATTTGATCAAACAGTTGGTGGATTGTATCTTTCAAGACCTCCTCCAAGTTGAATGACTGAGAAACCGTAATCCAAGCGTGGTTATGGAAATGTTTCTTCACCACAGAATCATCATAAACCTTTTTGACAAGAGTCGTCTTCCCCAAACCACCCATCCCCGCTACCGCCACCACTTTCAGCCTGGAATCCCCTCCACAAGCCACGTAACAAGTTGTTTTTTAGGTTTTTCGATGCCCACCAGCTCGCCTTCTTCCAGTAAAAGCGCATCGCCTCGACGATCAATTCCGGCCCGGCTGCTGCCATCGCCGGACAGACTCGAGCCCTGATTGGGGTCGCTGAATTTGTAGCGATATCTCCGGTGACCCACCGCGATATCCGTCATCCTGGATTTGATGCTCTGGATTTCAGAGGCAATTTCATAGTGGGTTTTCAGATTCCTGACGGAGAAAATAAGCCTGTCGAGAAAACCGCAGCATCCGACAGGGCCACAACAGCCATTTTTGGAGCGGAGCTGGAGCATGAACTCATCTATGATGTCTTCAGTTTCATAAGCAACATCTCGTACCTGCTTAACCCAGACTTTGAGCTCTGGATCACTGTCTTCTGCAGCATCGGCAACTCTAAGGAAAGCTGTCATTCTTTCAAGTTCATCTCTGACGTACTCGATTTCCTTCTTCACGTCTTTGATCAGGTTCACCTTTTCCTCCAGTAAGATTGTGAGCTTGTCAAGAACAAAGACTACTGCACACTCTGCCATCTTTGTTTTTTCTGTTTTTTAAAGTTAAATGGGGGTTTCTGGATTTGAGTAAAACAAAGCGTTTTGGACACCAATGGTTTGTCTTCGATCACTTCGAACAAACTGAATTTGTATTCGAAACCATTTATGGAGTTGTAGTTTGGAATGAAAGATGTGACCAGAATTTGGTACAATCAGTGCTGTTTAGTGATATTCAGAAGGATATGGGTGTGAAAATAGAGCGATGGCACCATGGCCTTATAGTTGCAAGCCTAACGACTCTTGAACCATTTACCACATAATATTATGCTACTATTCGATTAAGAAGTCTATTTATGAAATATTTTAGGGTAGGGATAAAAACATTTTAAACCACCCCCAAACTATGGTCCATTTACACCTTCCTACCTAAACTTATATTTTTTTCATTTAACAATACAAACTTTATGGAGTTTTACACTTTAACCCCTTAGCTTGCCGCCGACGGAATATTCTATCGAGATTTCATCACGTGCAATAGTTGTTGCATTTTACCACTTAAACTTTACAAAATTCGCACTTTACTACTTCGGAATGAATATATATATATGTATATATATGATTTGGATCTGGTGAGTCCACATAAGTTATGTGAGTACGTGAGACCAAATCTAGAGCGTTGATTTAATTTTTAAAGGGTCTAAATTAAACAGTTTTTATTATTTTTCAATAGTTAATTTATTGAAAAAAAATGACTTTTTGGTAAATCCAACTTATATCAGTTATTAGGGGAAGTTATTTTTGGTAGTGGCTTTTCACATTGCTACAATTAAGGGGGACGGTTTCACACGATTATCTTCCAAATCTCTTCTTTTGGGTAGTTGAAAAGTCTCGAACTCCACAGTAGAAACAAACACCATCTCCTCGGTCGAAATTGCATCTCCATTTCCAATGAAGAAAGAAGAACCATCTCCATCTTCACGTGAAAAACCATCTCCATCTCCTCTAAAAAGACCATCTCCATCCCCATCTCCATCTCCTCTGAAAAACACATCTCCATCTACACTGAAGAAACTCCATCCCCATAGATATCGTGAAAAACCACACAAGAAGAAAAAAATCCCAATTTTTGTGAAAAAAACCTCATCTCTGTGAAAAACCCCAAACTCGACGGGGGGCTTCGAGGCGGTGACAATTTCCAAACGACATCACGGTTGTTCTTCGAGGCGGTGTAAAATATTATTTTTTCGGTAAGTTCATATGTTGGTAAAATTTTCTGTTTTTTTGGTCCGTGTAAAATATTGTATTTTGGGTTTTAATTTTTGTACCATACGATGAAAATTTTGGGAAATGGGGTTTAAATTGATCATGTTTTTATTCAAGTATGTACAAATGCTTATAATTTGTTGTTTTTTTTTTTTTTTTAAACTGATTTTACTAGTTGAAAAAACAAAGTTTGGCAGACAGGGGGTAATCAGTAGCACCATGTTTTTTCATAGTTTGGGAGATTGCTTAATGAGGGTTTAAACTGCTTATTGGTGTTGATAATTATGCTTATGTATGTTTTGTACTATGTTTATGTATGTTTTATATTATGCTCTCGAACAGGGGGTGATTAGTATTGCCATATTTTTTCTAAGTTTGGGGGATTGCTTATTAATGTTATCAACTGCTTATTGTTGTTAATGATTATGCTTATGTATGTGTTATATTATGCTTATGCTTGGTTGTTTTTATGCTTATAAATGATTGTATGTTAATGAATGCTTTATATAACTGACTAGTGTCTTTTTTCTTTTTTCTTTTATAGATTTTCTGTTGGAAATGACAAAATGGAGTCGGTTTTGGGACGGGCAAAGGAGTTTGCTAAATGAGTCATGATTACAATGAAACGTTGTTGTTTCATACATTTTGATAAAAAATGTTGAATATTGTATTTTTTATAGCCATTTTAAATATGGTTAGTTTTGATATACATTCATAGTTGATATAAGAATATTTTCTAGTTAGTGCCATATTTATTTTCATGGTTTTTAGATATTGCAAGCAGGATTCAATTATTTTGTAAATAGAATTCAATCCCTTTTAAGCAAAATTCAATTGCTTTATAAGCAATTATTTTCATGGTTTTTTGATACTGTAAGCAGAACTCAATTGCTTTGTAAGCACCATAACATCCTTTCACAAGCAATACTTTACACACAAATAAGCAATTGAACATGTGGGACTGCAATAACCAATTTTTGCACGAATGTTGAATTATTTGCTCGAAAAGCATTACAACAGTCACAAATAAGCAGAGTACATATTAGTAATAAGCATGACTCATAATTTTTGTAAAAATGTATCCCGTTGTCGCCATTATCAAAATTCATTCCTTCTTTTGGAGTCATATTTTCGTCACCTTCCGGTATCTAGTTCGGAGATGAATCTGATGTTATTTCAATCGGATGTTGCGGCACATGTGCAATCCCAACTGATTCAAGCAAAATAAATAATTAAGCAACATTTAGAATATACATAAGCATATAATTATGCATATGTAAGTAAAATTCTAGCCATAACTAAGCAAAGTATTGGGTTAGAAAAAATTGGGACGTAATCAAAAATTTGAATGCATACAAGCAAGTATTCGTGCATACATAATCAACATTGTAGTCTCACCCAAGCAAAATTCTGGGTTGAAAAAACCGTCAATCATTGAATGAATGGGAGTCCATATAAGTATAAGTATTTGTTTTTTTACATAACATTATAGTTCTTATCAAACAAACTATTATTACTGTGAAAGTTTTAAAACACAGTAAAAACCAAGCAACAGTTTGCATACGTGCGAGCAAGTATTTAAGCACATATAAGCATCATTCTGACCATATCAAGAAAATGTTTTTTTGAAAAAAAACTGGGAATGACGAAATGAATTTCTGTATAACATGATAGTTTCTGCATATTCGCAAGGTTGTGCATAATTGCAAGCACATACATAAATACAAATAAGCAACATGGTAATCATGTATAAGCAAAGTTAAGGTAAAGAAAAATTGGAATGATGAATCGAATGCTTGGTTTAAAAAGCGCAAATCAAACTTTAAATGGATTCAGTAAAAATGGACAGTCTAAACAATTGAAACGCGAAAAAATGGTTACCTTGTTGTTCATGAGTGTTGAAGCATTTTTCGTAGGTGTCATCCATTTTTTTTCGTTGCTTGTATTCTCAAACTATCGACTTGTATTTTGTGGGAGATGGTTTTCTATGAAATAGTTTCGGTGGAGAAGAAAAGCAGAAGACTGATACGATTTTGCTTATGGGATTGTGATTGCAACGTTGAAGGAAGGATGCCACCATTTGTGGGTAACTCATCCTATTTTAGTGGGATTTACTAGATTTAGCCAACGCCCTTAATTTTTATGTGGACTAATTTGCCCGCATTTTGACTTTATCATATATTTTATTAACATTAATCAGATTTAATAATAGCCACTATAATAGGTAGATCTGTGGTCCAGATTTGGTCATATGTACTCATATGATAGGGGGTCCTATATAACCCTCTCCATATATATATATATATATATATATATATATATATATATATATAGGGAGGAGATCCTATGAGACCATAGCTATAGGTAAGAACATAAGACTCAATCCACACCATCCAAAAAATAAAATAAAAGGCAAGGATTTAATGGGATTTTCTAATAATAAAAAAATAGTGGGGACCAGATAGGGGTACAATAAGAACATCAAATTCTGCCAAATAACCGTTGCCCTGAATTCAGTGAATGAAATCTTACCATAGTCAGCATTTTTTTCCTCCACGATCAAACCAGAGAGAAAAATTAACATTCCTACGTAAAAATAGAACCTGCAAAATAGAGAGAAAAATCGACATTCAAACCAGGAAAAACACCAATATTGAAAATCAAGCATCAAACACAAATCATAACATCATCGAAACACAAGAAAATCGCCATACACATCAACAGAATTGAGATTGCGATGTCATGAACACAGGATCCCCCCCCCCACGATCCATTCACATCAAAGTAATAATTTCACACCAATTTATCCGTAAAAATATGTGGTTCGAATGCATATAGTGTTGAACAATCAATAAAATTATGACATCAGTATCACAGAAGGGATGTGTAATTATAACAAATATTGTGTATGTTTACTATAATATTTTGTACATATAACTTTTGAATTCTGTAACACATAGACAAATCCCTCAGGCAGAAAGAGGCAAATCAGGGAATGGTATTCGATTACGATATTGATGAAGATGAACAACTAACGCAACTCTTTTAGGCGGACCAAACATCTATAATGAACTATGCCGCATTCTGTAATGCAATATCCTTTGATGCTACGTACAATACCAACAGGTAATGTACTTCACTGCACTAATTTATCTTGCATATATAGCATTAGAATAATGCACACTTATAATTACATATATGTACGTTTAGTTGTATAAATCTATGTGTCGGTTCATTTTATTATGTTGATCTGTGTAAATAGTTATGTAAATATGTGTACATAGTAATGTAATTTTGTATTATAGTAATAACCCTGTAATATATTTACCTAGTTACATAGATATGTACATTTATAATCTTAAAAATGTATATATAGTTATTGAAGTATACTAAAAATTGATTTGTTACACAGGTATAAGATGGTGTTCGCTCCGTTCACCGGAGTAGATAACCATAAAAGGTGTGTAACATTTGCATCTAGTCTTATTTTGAAAGAGGATGAGGAGTCTTATACGGGTTCCAAAGTCAAAGAGAGAACGCCATAAAAGCAAGCACAAAATTTAAAAGAAAATGTGGGGCGTGTGGTGAGGTTGGGACACATAACAACTGTCTGACCCACACCAGCGCCTCCTGAGAGCAGTGTGTATTTGTTATTCATTTCAATTTTTTTAGTGTAATATATACGACATTGGCAAACAAAATATACATTATCGAATGTTAGAATATACATATCCAATATACTATGGTAATTTATGAGTGTTGTACATAATCCTATGTATAAACATACAATATCTACAACCTATTTATACATTATATGTGTTTAAACTCTACATTGTTTTTAAGTGACAACATCAAGATCAATATATGCACAAGTATTTAAAAATACATATTCTTATGCGTAATTGTACAAATTTTCTATAACTACTTATACAGTTTTATTGACTACGTCTACAAAACACATTTGATATATATTGTATCAATTTAAAACATAATCTTATGCGTAAATATACAAAATTTCATAACTACATAACCAAAAAATATGGCCTACTTAACTATACATAATTTTGTGCATAAGTACACAAAATGTTGTAACTACGAATACACTATTAACGTTATATGACAACATTCGGACCAAGTGTACGTGTAAAATGTTATATTAATTAAAAAGAAAACAACCCATATTTGATCCATTCATATCCATAATTCAACAAAACATCTAAGTCATATACAAATCTCCCTAGGAATTAAAGTATAAATGGCTCCCAAAGAAAAAAAACACAAAACATAGTAAATTAACTATAAAAAAAGATGAGCATAAATCTAAATTGTATATTGTCTATTAGAAACAGAACTACAATACTATTTTCCCCGTCCAAAACTTTATGGCTTCTTCCATACACCTGTCCTTTAGCTCATTCTTTGTGGTGGAGGATTATTGCGGAGAGTACTTCGTGCGCAAAGTTAGGCGATTGAGACGAATTGTTCTTCTCCAAACCACAGTCCCATCCATTGGTGACACCGCCCGTAGCTCTCCATATGCATCATGGCATATATACCACAATCAACTTTGTTTGTGGTATCTCTTCAAGGCATGCATAGTCTAGACCGGGTGCATTTACGGACAACACTCGCCATTTGCAGACATCCTTTAGTCTCTAGGTAGTCCGAAAACATCCGAACCTGCAGATATACCATAGAAAAGAACTTCAAACTTCATAGACTATATATTACAGATAATCATATCATACTAACTATCGATAGATAATTTAATACTTAAGTACACATCATTACATACCTATTTAAACACCCAGCAAAAATATAAACGTACACAAAGCATTTCAAATATTTAAACATTTTAACACTAATAAATACACAACATGCATATCTGATTGAACAACAAAACGAAAACACATTATTCCATAGCTAAATATACATTATTCTATAGCTAAATACACATAATTCCACAACATATATACATGCTCACACAAGTAACAAAATAAAGTGTTCTATAACTAAATACACATTATTATATAACTAAACACACATTAATATACACCTAAAATACATTACCGTGCAACTGAGCATACATTATTAAAAACATAAAAGTACATTAACACAAAGGCTAAATAACAAAATTACGTAACTAAATATACATAATTACGTAACTATATATACATTATTACACAACTAACAACTCGCTGCACGAAGGTGCAAAATCGACCATGATAAATCGAAACTAGAAATCAAAACAAATATAAACTACAAGCACACAATATAAGAACAACAAAAATTACAAGAAAAAAACATTCATCAACCCTATCGGCAAGAATGAATGCAATATATATTTATACCCTAAAATTGAACAGAATGAAAACAATAAAATCGACCATAAAAACACAAAAAAGAACCTAACAACAAAAACACCAAAATTGATCAAAGAAACTTACACTCAAATTGAACCCTAGAAGCTTGCGTTGAACCCTATCCACGAGTAGTCACCAAAAATCAGAGATGTTTGAAACCAGAAACTTCAGGTGATCGTTATTTTAAAACAGAGAGATAGAGGAAGCAGTTTAGGTATGATGAGATGAAGCAAATTTTCGATTTTTTTACAGAGGGAGATAGAGATGGAGATGGAGGAGAGAAGCAATTTCGTATTTTTTGAAAAGAGTAAGAAGAGAAAATCACGGGGTGATGAGATATCAGATCCAGTTACCAAAATTCGAAAATTAGGGATTTATAAATATATCCTTTAACTTAAAGGACAAATTACTTTCCTACCCTTGCGTGCAACCACCCATGCCTAAAATGGAGAGTAAAATCTGGACCATTGATTATTAAATCAAATGGTCAGATGTGGTCTCATATTCTTACCTAAAGGGCTTGGTCTCATTTGATCATATCCATACATATATGTATATATATATATATATACACATGTATTTGATTTTTTTTCTAGTATTACACATCCACAAAAATAAATAATTTATCCTAGCTACTTCTAAAAAGATTATTGTTATTGAAATTAACTTTGTATTATTTATATTATATATGTTACACGTAATCAATGGATAACATTTATAATTCAAGTTACGTTATAGGAAAACTAATTTTGTGAAATTATTTTCATAACTAGACGTTAATATAATGAAATTTACTTTTGTGAATGTTTAATAGACAAAAACAAAACATACATATACAAAAAAAAATGATGAGGTAAAATGTAAAATCATATAAAGTTTAGGCGACAAAGCGCAATAACTATCGTACATATCGAGCACATGATAGAATCTAGGGAAGATATTATGGCGGCGGCGAGCTCATGGGTAAAGTGTAAAATCCGGTAAAGTTTGTATATAGTTATAAAGTGGGGAAAAAAAAACTAAAAGTTCAGGTAGAAAAATGTAAAAATTGTCATAGTTTTGGGGGTAAAATGTTTTTATATGATTTATCCTTTATGACAAATTATAAAATTCATATCTGAGATTTAAAAATTAGTCAAATTAAAAATACACAAATATTTTTTCTTTTGAACTGATCAACAATATTATGTAGAATTAAGGTTGTCTCCAATGAGATTAATAAATGCATGTCAATTTCCAATTTGAGGATTGTATCTAACTGGATGAGATCTTCTATTCCAAAATCGTGTTTCGTCTCTTATTGCACCGCACGGATGATTGACACGTGTATATATAATACTTACCATATTAGAACTTTACAATTTCCACTTGATTTATGCTTGGAAATTAACATGGTAAGTGTAATACACGTGTCTATCATCCACACGGTTAAAATATGAGATGAAACACGATTTTGGAATAGAAGATTCCATCCGCTATCTAACCCGAGCTCATACATGTGTCAATTGTCTTTTTATTTTATTTTTTCCTTTTTTGGAAATATATGTGTGTCAATCTTAAATGAAGTACATGCATCAATAATTATCTCCAAACATGATAATAAAAGACGACACACAAAGCAAAGAGAACTAGAAGTGCAGTACAATATCTGTTCAATTCAGGCTGTTGTGGGTTGTGGCAATATTTACGATTTTTGCTTAAAAATTTATCGCAAGAAAATAAATATTGGGGGTGGGATTTTTTTTCTTCCTTAAAACTAGTACATGCATAAAGATTTTTTTTTAATTTATTAAGAAGGAAAAAAATTAAATTTAATAATTATATAAATAAACCATATATAAAATTTTAGATCCGCCCCTGTAGACATAACCCAAACTTGACGTAAATATATATAAGTTGTCAATGTTGACAAATCAGTGTACATGTATATAATAACACGACAAAGTAGCAAAAAGAAAAATTAATATTGTCAGTTTATACACAACTTCCTGTGACTCCCCTCCTCTTTAATGATGACAAATTACAAATAATTTGTCACTATTATTAAACCTTCAAAAATCACTGTCATGAACATATGTACAAATTACAATAGTCTCCAACCGGGGCCATATCTTGCGCCACAATTTCGTTGCTCCAACCCAGCGCTATCTTCAAATTTCTCTTCTTTTTTTTTTCTTTTTATATAGTTTTGTGCGTATTGAAATATGTTATATGTTTTTGTTGAATGGCTATCTACTTTTGAATATATTATAATTTGTGTTTGTGATTAATTATTCAATATAAATAATAATATTACTAAATATGAATTTACAATAATATGTTAATGAAATAGTTTTTATATTGAAATAGTCAGAATATTCAAGGAACATTCCTTTTAATATAAAATTTGAAATAGAAGGATTGGAGATGGATGGTAAGTTTGGTGCAGAAATTGTCCTATTTTATTACAAAAATGGCAGTAAAATCTGTGACTGTGAACATGACCGGCAAAATTGCTTTTTTGGTCCGTTAAGTTGGCTCGATTTCGCTTTTAGTCCTTTAATTTTTATGGGTTGCGTTTGGCAAACACTAACTTTTCTAAACCTGCACAGTTAGTTCGATTTCAAAATTTTCGGGGATATCTTATCCCTAAAATTCTGAGTTGGGCCATTTTTCCATTAAATGACTATTTTGCCCCCTTTTTTTGGAGGGAACCTTGGTCATGTACTTTTTTATTGTTTTTAGTTTTCCTTAATTTTTATTTAAAGTTGAAAAATATAAATTATATGTTTGACAATTGTTTTTTAATTTGATTTAAAGAAAATAATATGAACATATATTTATAATTTTCAACTAAATAAAATTAAAAAAATAAAACAAAAAAAAGGAAAAAATATGTATTTACAATTTTCAACTATATGTAAAAATTAAAAAAAATAGAAAACAAAAAAAAAACATATATATCTATAATTTTCAACCGTAAATCAAAATTAAAGAAAAATAGAAAACAAAAAACAAATAGAAAAAATACAGACTTATAATTTTCTATTGTAAACTAAAATTAAAGAAAAAATAGAAAACAACAAAATAGGAAAAATATATATTTACAATTTTCTATTATAAATAAAAATTAAAAAAATAGAAAACCAAAAATATAAACCAAAAAAAAAAAATAATAAATTTCTTTTATTTTTGTTTTCTATTTTTATTAAATATTGAAAAATATAAAAATATATGTTCGATTATTTTATTTAATTTAATTTAAGTTTGTTTATTTATTTTTTTATTTAATTTATTATTATTTTTCTATTTTTTCTTTAATTTTAATTTAGAGTTGAAAATAATAGATATATATGTTTTTTTTTTGTTTTCTATTTTTTAAAATTTTTATATATAGTTAAAAATTGTAAATACAAGTTTTTTCTGTTTTGTTTTATTTGTTTTTTTTCTTTAAAAACTTATTTACTGTTGAAAATTCTGAATATATGCTCAGATTACTATGTTTAAATTAAATTAAAAAAAAGTCGAACATATATTTTAATTTGTTAACTTTATATAAAATTATAAATATAGGTTCATATTTTTTCTTTACTTCAATTTAATCTTTTATTTATTTTTGTTATTTAATTTTTTTTGAGATATTAAACAAGTCGTGTGATATGCACATGACCAAGGTTTTCCTCCAAAAAAAGGGGCAAAATAGTCATTTCATGGAAAAGTGGCCCAACTCAGCATTCTAGGGATAAGATATCCTCGAAATTTTAAAATCGGACTAAATGTGCAGATTTAGAAAGGTTAGTGTTTGCCAAACGCAACCCATAAAAATTAAAGGACTAAAAGCGAAATTGAGCCAACTTAACGGACCAAAAAAGCAATTTTGCCGAACATGACCCAAACTTGACTTAAATGTATATAAGTTGTCAATGTTGACAAATCTGTTATTGAGGATATGATGCTATAATCAAGCCATTACCAGCCGTCCATCCACAATGGTCAAGAAGTAATAAGCACCAGACACAGATTGTGTCTTGTATGGCCCCCAGATATCACAGTGAATAAGATCAAAACACTTTTCAGATTTATTCGTATTATTAGGAAACGACAACCGAGTACTCTTTGCTCTATAACAGGCATCACAAAAGAAAATTTTTCTATGATTAAAGAATAATCCAGGAATGAAATTAAACCGACTAGTGGGAAGGTGGCCCAATCGCTGATGCCACAAGCCTGCGTTTATTTTGCTATTAACCACCAATGCCTTGCCATCTCTCTTCTGCTCCAAGTAATAGAGACCATCCCGCATTCTACCTAGTCCAATCAGCTTCTTCGAGTGTAAGTCCTGTATGACACAAGATTCAGGTCTTTTAGTCCTGTATGACACAAGATTCAGGTCCAAAAGTGAGAGTGCAGTTTAGATCCTTGGTTAATTTGCTAACAGACAATAAATGAAAGTTAAAGTCAGGAACCCCCAAGACACGGTCAAGAGTCATATTCTCATCTATAATTACGCGCCCGACCGCCTTAATGGGAACCATTTTACCATTGGGAATCTGAATAGCATTTGTGGTTGATTTTGACTCAATGTTCGTCAAGTGACATAGCTCATTGACTACGTGATCTGTGGCCCCGCTATCAATAACCCAAGGTCTATCACCCCGAATAAGTTCTCTTGGACCTGTTTCAATTGGCTTACCTTGGTCATGTAGGGACTTGGCGTGTGAAGGCTTACCAGAGAAGCAATTTAGAGCGTTGGTTGCTTGACTTGAACTAGGGGTAGAATCCATATGCTGGTTATCATGCATATGATTTGTTTTGCCAAATTGCTGAAGGAGCTCTGCCATTTGAATAATGGACGATACCTGTTGACTTGAAAGTGAAGCTCCCAGATTTGTTGCAGCAGTGCCGACAAATGGTTGCTCTGTTCTGAAATGATTTTCGCCCTTGTTGTGGTTTGATTTTCGTCCAACCCGTGATCTCCTTTGACCCCAATCCGGTGGGTAGCCCACAATTTCAAAACAATTTTCTTTCACATGTCCTGCTTTGTTGCAATGAGAGCATTTTGGTTTGTCTCGTCCCATCCTTTGTCCACCGCTGCCTCCATTTTGTTTTATGGTTGGTGCATTGCTACTGGTAAGGTTGACAGCTGCCAAGGCTGAAGTTTCAAAAGAAGGGGCACGTCCGAAAGTAATGGAATTTTGTTTTTCTTCTTGCGAAACAATTGCATAACTTCTTCCAAGATTAGGTAGTGGATCAACACTCAAGATTTGAGATCTAACGGTTCCGAAGGATTCATCGAGTCCCATGAGAAAATCGGAAACCATCTCCTTTTCGCGCATGTTTTCGATTCTTTTGGTCAGACCGCATTCACACTTCTTGCAGGTACAAGTTGGGATGGGATTAAAAGATTGTAACTCACTCCAAGTAGCCTTCAGTTTCCCATAGTAGGAAGATACAGATGCTTTTTCTTGTCGTAAAAGAGCAATATTGCGCCTCAGCTCGTAGATTCTGGCATCTATTCCTTGGGTGAATCGATCTTGCAGATCTAGCCACACTTCTCTGGCTGTTTCAGCATAAGAGGCACCTCTTTGAAGTTCTTATGACAGGGCGTTCATCAACCATGATAGAACGATGACGTTGCATTGCTCCCATGATTGGTAGTCCTGCGAGTCTTCATCTGGCTTCTTTATGGTTCCATTAAGAAAACCTGCTTTATTCTTTGAACGGAGGGCATTTAATATGTTCTTCCTCCATGCAAAATAATTCTCACCATTTTCACTCAATGGCTGGGTGACAAAAATCAAACCAGGATGGTCTGATGGGTGCAAAAAATATGGAGATTTTGTGTCAACAAGATTATGTGCATTTGAAGTGATTATTGAAGAGCTTTCCATACCCTTTATTTTATTTTCTTCCATTATCGACTTGGCTCTGGTACCATGAAGACAATGAAACTCTGTATCATTTCTTATATTTTTCAAATGTACAAAGAAAGGGAGTATATATACTGGTAATAAAACAAACTACCTAAAATATACATATTCTATTTTATAACACTTCCTAAAACTATGGCTATAATCTGGTTTACAGACAAGAATAAAGGACATAACAGAGGTAAGAATCAATATTTGATTATAGAGAATCAATATTGATTGTGGCTTGATTTTAGCTGGATGGACGGCTGGTAATGGCTTGATTATATAGCATCATATCCTCAATATCTGTGACTCTAATATGAGCAACAACTTTCATTGTCAATGTAACATAATAGCAATAATATCAGTTTATATACCGATCAAAAAAAAAAAATAATATCAGTTTATACACAATTTCCTGTGAATTCCCTCCTCTTTAATGATGACAAATTACAAATAATTTGTGATCACTATTATATATTAAGCCTTCAAAAATCACTGTCATGAACGTAACATATACATAATAGCTATAAGTATGAAACCATGACATAATCACATTAAATTTTTGAAAATTTATACCGCAAAGTGACAATATTCCATGACGAAAGAGGTATTACAGAAAATTCAAGCAAGTCAACTGTGTTTTATTAGTTTATTCGTCTAACAATTGATTTGGATATTGAAAGACCAAGAAGATAGTACACTAATCTACAAAGGAGTTGTTGGTGCACTACAAATTACAATATGTCAATAACTCAAATCACAATTTTTCTTTTGTAAAATTTTCCCACTTGAAGGGTCCACATTCAAATTATGCTTATATATATATTTTTTTTTGGGACAAATTATGCTTATATCTGATTGTGAGTGGTGATGAAGACCAAGACTTAGAATACAAAATACCTGATGTGAGTGGGCTAGCTACAGCCCAACAACTTATACGGTGTATCCCACTTGGAAGTATTTAAGTTATACGAATTTTGGGTATGATCAAAGCCCTAAACAAATTTGAATACCTCTACAAGAGTAGGAAACATCAACGAAGTTGATATATATATATATATATATATTGTTATCGTCGCAGGCGTGAAAACATTTTCTCAATATCTTTTTTTAACAAAAACAAATGGTAGTATCATATACCGAGATTAAGGGTTGGGTTTTCATTTTTGCACTTTATCATATGAACTATTTTTTGTTACACTTACCGAACTATGTAAAAAAATTCACTTTGTCCTATATGGCAAGTTTTACCCCTTAAATTTTATTTTTCTTAAAATAATAAAAATGATTCATTACGATCATCCAACCCCTCATGCTTCCCTATAAAAAATTAATAATCTCTTAAATTCATACATTGTTTGACTGGAATATAGTTAAGTATTCTTGTTTAGTGACGAATACTTTGTGTGCTTACTTCTTTCTTTCAATTTCATTTCTTCTATTAAAGAAGCATAACTGAAAACAAAAATTGATATAAAATATGTTGAAAAGGAAAAAAGACATTGTTGATATATTATCTTAATTTAATAACAAAGTGAACATTTTTATCACAAAACTTGCACTTAATGTTATTGCAATCCACCTGTTTTGAGTATTATATTTAAAAATTAATTATGTTTTACAATAAACTGAAAAAGTCAAATTTCAATTGCTAGTACCATCTCTAAGGGCTCGTTTAGTTGGATGTTATGCTAGGGATATTAACTACTTTTGTTATAAATCATGCATATTATTTTGTTTGATTCAATATTGTTGGGCCCATGAAAAAGACAAGGCTCGGTCTCTTATCAAATGAATTTAATGATATCATATCCCACTATAGGAGTGGGATACATTTCCCATTCTTTTCTCTTGCAAACCAAAATTACCCCCTTACCCCTCTGATGTCCTTGTATATTGTGAAAATGGTAAATAAATTATAAGTTAGGGCTACGAAGGTCATATCCACCTTAATAAATGTTATTATCCAACATGAACCAAACACATTATTAATAAAATCATTTGTGTCCTATGACCCAATCCATCAAACAAACACAATAATAGAACGTATTGTATCCACACGATAAGGCTGAAAAATAAAATAGAAATTAATCATGCACGTTACCATCATGCAATCAAACGAGCCCTAATTGTATTATATACATTTCTAAAACTTATGCATTCTAATTATCAAAATTAGGATTTATGTTATTTTTATTTATTTTAGATAATTTATTTTTTAAGTTTTTTTTTATTAATATATACAAAATGGGAAAATCGATTTCCCGCGAGGATCCTGTTCCCGAATGGAGATTCCCCATCTCCGTCCTAGATACCTAAAAGTTAGGAATGGGTAAGGGGATGATATTCGGGATGGGATTAGGGGATGGAATGGTATACCCAATATCAGCTTCGTCTTCACCCATTGTCATCCCACTATGTAAGCCCATTATAAAATCTCAAGCCCAGGATGATATGGGATTATTGTTGGATAACTAATATCATTGTTCGCCTTATTTTTAGCTTCACCACAAGTGTACGGTGTAGTTTATAAAATATGGACTAATAAATTATTGCGCTAAGTATTGAACTAAAATAGCCTTATTTTTATTTAGACGATTTAGTCCAAGCCAAAGTTATTATTAATATTCCTATAAGACGATCACAATGGTATTTTATCCCCCCTCTCAAGATGTATATAAAGTGTAGATTGAAATATCTATGCTAGCATCTCTACTCAACAATAGATACACAACTCCCAAAAGCACAAAAGATAAAATGTCCTCACAAATAGTCACAAACCTCTCGATTATGAAAATATTCATGTCAAGTACTCAAGATCTAATATTGAAACTCATCTCTCAAATTATGAATCAATATATCAAACATGTTAAATCATTGGCAAGTGATGAAACAAGAATAAGCATAAAGTACTCAAATAGGCTTCAAGACAATAACTTCAACTAAGATTAAAACATCCAACAAGAGTTCAATTAATCTACTTCCAAAACCCGGAAATCACAAGAAGATTAGCTACACATGATGTTCAAACAACTTATAGACAAATTGTTCAATGTCATACTAAGCTCAAAGAAAGATTAAGATACAAGAGAAGCAAGAAAAACTTAGGATAGTCGATAATCTCGCGATATATCTTCGATCCTCAAGCTCCAATGCGACCCGATTCTTCCCTTGATGCCTCCTTGAAAGAGTAGTCTTTTGTATTGTGTTCTAAGTCCAAGAATGTCAAAATATCCCCTGGTGTGCACCCCCAAAAGTCCTTTTATACCTTTTTAAAAAGTCTAGGGCAAAGTGTTGTCATTTTGTGACATTCCAGCACAGACGCACGGGTCGTGCGTTTCATGCACGGGTTACTCGTGCATCATCCCGTAGGCATTTCCTGTTTTTTCACCAACCCACGCACGGGTCGTGCGTGATGCCGTATGGCCTTTTGAAACTCTTCAGTTGCGCACATGGATCGTGCATCCACGCATGGCTTACCCATGCGCCATGTCGTATGCTCAACCTGCTCTCACCAGGTATGCACGGGTCGCGTCCATGCACACGCCCTGCCCGTGCGTGCCCTGTTTTTGCCTATTTTGTCCAACTTATTCTAATCTTGGCTTCTAATCCCGTATGTTCACTCGATTTTGGTATTTCAACTTCGCAATGCTCGTATTTGTCACCAAATTGCTTCAAATATCATTAATTTCCTTTAAAATGAGCAAAACATAACATTTTTCCCACAAACAGTGAATATAAACCATTTCATATTAGTTATGCATGTCTAACCACGATTTTAGTCATAAATATGCCCCAAAATACATGTAAAAACTCACACCTATCAAAACCCCCAAATTTAAACTGTTGGCCATCCCGGTCAACGCTTTTGAAAAGAAGATAAAACACAACTGGAGCAATGAAAGGAAAAACGCCCAACAACTCCATAAAATCCGTATTGTTCATCATAGGTGTCAAGCAAAAAAAAATCAAACTCAAATATCTAACATAGAGCACACATCAAATAAATCATGGTAAATGCTTTGGATCACTTTTCTCAAAGATTAAGTGTATACTCTCATCTCGAATGAATTAAGGGACGTGTTTACGCTCAAATCAATTCAATGTCGCAAAATTACCATAGGCTAGAATGTATGCAATTTGTGAATAAAAAAGGACTTTCTCATTTGGTTGTAATGAAGGCTCTTTGATTAGGGTAGGAAATTTTGGTAAAGTGACTCAACATCGAGCATATAGACCGGTGAGCATATCAATCATCTACATTAAAATCCCATATGCTACTCCTATCATCCCGTATTTTCATCACATTTACTTGTCTCCATCTCCTTTCTTTCTTTTGAGAATCACCTCAAATTACAATTCTCAGCCCCTAAGTTCATTTGATATAAAACTCTTTTATAAAGCCGATTTTTGTTCGACTTTTATAAGAGTTTTCAACAATTCATTTCTCCTCCTTTTTCTTCCTCTCATGTTCCCATCAACCAACTCTAGCTAACACCACCTTCTAAAAGTTTGATTTTACCCATTCATCCTTATTCAATCCCTTTACTCAATGTTATATGCTCAAGTATTGGGTAAGATATATATCAAGTTAATGCTTGAATTGTGACTATCAAACATTAGACAATAGACTCAAGTTGGGTAAACTAGGGGTTTCAATATCATAATTAGGTAAGCAAAAGTCTTGAAGGGCTAACAAAAATGGTCTTTTATCATTTTCACAATTTGCATATAACATGTGACCTTGACAGAGATATCAAAGCAAGTTCTAGAATTCCAACAACATGAATGATACACTCAAATCAACAACAAGACTGCATCTGTTGGAAGCAATAAAAGCTCAAAAGCTCACAGGCTTGTACATATGTAATTCAAAGCATCAAACCCAGTTTTTCATATCAACATGCTCAATGTTATCTGTTCATGGCTCGATCAAACTCATGTTCAACACCCAATCCAAACAATACAAAATTTTCAACAAAATATAAGCATCAAGTCGTATCACACCCGGTCAACTCACTCCTTAAAATCTATGAAAACAGTAAGCATGCTAAAACTGTAAACGTGCTACTAATGCAAATGCAACTCAAAATGCTTCTATATGCAACTAAATGAAACACACAAAATGCAAACTTTTTTTTTCATCCACACTTTTCATATCAAAATACTACCTCTCCCCCAAACTTGAAGGAAATTATATTGCACGGAAGGGAAGGATAGAATTTCAATAGTGAAAAGTGGGGATATACCTGATTTACTGTGGAGGTGGCGGCGGAAAGTGGTCCTGAGAGATGTGTCACTCGTGTATCTGATACATCATTTGCATCATCTCCAGGTGCCTCTGCTCCTGCTCCAAAGTCCTCTAATCGTATTCCGTCCTGAATGCACAGAAATCCTCCCGATGTTGCCGCAAGTCAACCCTATGCTGCCACAAGTCTTCACCGAAGGCATATAACATGTCATGAAAATCATGCCCTCGTTGTTGCTCTCCACCATATGAGGGTCCGGGGTGGTCGCCGCTATATGAGGATCCGGGGTGCTCTCCACCATGTGAAGGTCCGGGGATGTCATACCATATTTGAGGAGGTTGAGGCTCAAATCCCTTTTATTGCCTGTTGAACTCCTCTTCTTCGGCCACCATATCCTCTTCATCAAGGAACCCTTCAACTCTTCGCCTCTTTCTTGCGTTTATGCCTCAATAACTCTGATATGTGCTTCAGAGTTAAGCAGGAAATTAGTCGTGTCATCAAGAGTATCCACGGTAGTGTATCTAGGGTTCGGCAATGGAAATGTGTCTCCTCGCTTTTGTTGGAGAAAGAACATGTCGTCTTCTTCTGTAATAAACCTCATGTGGCACAACGATGCCATGTTAACCCTTGTGCTGCCCGGTATTGGCTCTAAGCCTCTAAAAGTAATATTAAAATATTGGGCAATAGTGGTGATCAATCCCCCTATAAAGATAGCACCACCGCCCCGCTTGGCTATATGTTCAACCTGTTCAGCAAAGTAGGCGGTTGTATTATAAGGTGTAGTCGTCAGCATACACCACAACGAAGGATGAAGTCACTCTCTGTATATACCGGAAGACTGGATTTCGGACCCAAGAAGATTTGGCAGTTCGTGCCTCGTATAACATAGGGTCCGTTTTCGGTGTTTGCACGAGCATTCGCCAGAAGTCATCATCATCGGCGAAGTTATACTGTTTGTGTAGTCATTTTTCTTAAAGACAACAAGGTTATTATGTCGATAACATTTTTTCATGTTCTAAAATTCGTCTTTTTTTTGTGCTATATGATTTGATTTGATTCGGAAGAAGGCGCAATGGTGGGAACCTCAAAGATTGTGTTCAGTTCAATAATAGATAATTGTCTCTGTTATCTCCCAACTGGAATTCCATCCCGATTAGTTCATTACTTATATCTTTGAACACCTTCACCGTACTGAAAAACTCGAGTGTGTACTTTTTATATGTCGGCCACCTTCTCGTCATGAAATTAGTCCACCCCACTTTTTCAAATAAAAGCCATACATCATCATGTATCCCAAGACTTTGGGTACTTTCGTCGTCGGCGTAGCGTGATGGTTGTATCGGGCGGTTGACTAATCTATTCCACCGCTCTAAGTCATCGTTTGCAGTAAATACAACTCCGTAAGCCACGGGGCTATCGGGTTGTACCTCTTGCAGTGGTTCCTCCCTGGGACGTCGTCTCCTACTTTGGGGGTTTCTTCTGTCCGCCATTAATTGTGAATTTGTACCTGGTAACAACATATATTTGCATCCCAAACTAGACCAATTACAAGCACAAATATGATGAATTGAAGCCCAACTAAACAAATAGGGTGTAATGACTCTCCTTTATCAATTTAAGCAACAATCTAGCTCCAAACTATCAACATTCATATAATTGTAAAGGGTCATAGTCGTAACACCATAACCATAATGGCACATGTGAAATTCATCATCAATACAACTCAATAATGCCCCAATTCAACATGGTCACAATGGGTTCGATAATTTGTCTCAAAGAAAAATTCAACTTAGAGTATGGCAAACTATCACAACATGCACCCAATATGATCCTTCAATCATACATTACAAGAATTTCGAAAGAAAACATGAAATCCTTACTGAAAATCCTGAAATTGAGCAAAGGATGAAAGTGTGAGCCCTAGGTGCAATTCCAACCAATTCCTCAATCCAAACTCCAATTTAATGCAAATTATAAGTGCAAGATGCTAGGAGAATGAATTATACGAGAGAAAATTGATGAAAATTAAGAACTATGAGCAATGTGTGAAGGGAGGGGCAATTTTCTTGTTTGTGTGTTGAAGGTGTTGTGAAAATTATGCTCACAATGTTTAATTGAGCCAATTGCACGATATACGTCTCTGTATTTTATCCACACGCGGGTCATCATGCTCTAGACAAATTAAGTTGATTTTATTTAAATCGTTGCATGGGCCACCGTGCGCGATGCCGTCAAAAGCCCACTCAAGTTTCCTTTTGTTAAATATTTTTCATCAAACGCACGGATCGTGTGCCTGGCACACGGGTAACCCATGCGTGATGCCAAATTTTAGCAACCTCACTAGACCCCAGCTAGTTAGTTTATCAATTTCTCAAAATTTTAGGCATGCACGGGCATGCGCAATTTTAGTGCATGGGCGCATTTTGTCTTTCATTTGAAAAACATGCGGTTATAACTCAAATAACTTGAGTGCGGTTAAACATTTTGGTTTAACAACTTAAAGAATTTTTTTACAACACCAAAACTCATGTTTATTTCCTGTTTTTGTTTTGAATGAATAAAAATAAAAGAAACACACACAAAATGAATATCACACTATAAACCATTGGGTTAACTCCCAACAAGCGCTATATTTAACGTCTTTAGTTCGACGCCTGTTTTAGTTCCGTCACGGGTCTCCCAAGGTGAGGGATGTCTTCTCCTCTTGGTTACCTCTATGGAAGTAGTGTTTAATCCTCTGGCCATTTACCATGAATGTTTCACCATCTTGGGTTAACAATTCCACGATTCCTGGAGGATTTAATACCTTCTTTATCACAAATGGTCCCGACCACCTAGACTTAAGTTTTCCCGGGAAAAGTTTAAGATGCGAGTTGTACAAGAGAACTGGTTCCCCTAGTAAAAATTTTCGATTCTTGGTCATTCTGTCGTGCCATCTTTGGTGCGTTCTTTGTATATTCAGGAATTTTCATAAGCTTCATCCCGAAATTCTTCCATCTCATTTAAATGAAGCAACCTCTCTTCACCTGCCTTTTTGAAGTCCAAATTCAGTTTCTTTACCACCCAAAACACCTTATGCTCTAATTCCACCGGCAAGTGACACGATTTCCCAAAGACGAGCTCATATGGGGATGTGCCCAACAATGTCTTATATGCTGTCCGGTATGCCCATAGAGCATCATCCAATTTCAACGCTCAATCTTTTCGATTTATGTTCACCGTCTTTTCAAGAATCTATTTTATCTCGCGGTTGACTACTTCGGCTTGCCCATTGGCTTGCGGATGATATGCCAATGCAACTTTATGTTTTACCCCATATTTTGTCAATAAGTTGCTCATCAATTTATTTATAAAATGCGACCCTCCATCACTAATTAAAACTCTTGGAGTTCCAAATCGAGTAAATATATTTTTCTTTAAGAACCGCATCACAACCTGGGCGTCATTTGTTTGTGAAGGAATCACTTCTACCCAACGGGATACATACTCTACTGCGAGTAGAAAATATTGATAGCCCGAAGATGATGGAAATGGGCCCATGAAGTCAATCCCCCACACATCAAATCATTCGACTTCTATTACATTGGTCATCGGCATCTCATGTCGCCTAGAAATGTTCCCCATCCGCTGACACCTGTCACATTATTGCACATAAAAATAGCAATCATTAAATAAAGTAGGCCAGTATTACCCACTTCGTAATACCTTTGCTCCCGTGCGAGTCAGACCAAAATGTCCCCCAGAAGGTGAGGAATGACATTGTTGTAGAACTCCCTCCCACTCTTCTTGAGGCACACATCGTCTGATGATTTTATCTGCGCACCTCTTAAAGAGTAGGGGGTCGTCCCACATATAGAACTTGACATCGTGGAAGAACTTCTTTTTATGATATGATGATAAATTTGGAGGCAAAACTCCTGCAGCCAAATAGTTAACAATATATGCATACCACATGAACTTTACTTCTGCCATTAGTACCGTTCATCTGGAAATTCCTCCTTGATCAATTATGTACCTCTTTTCTCCTCCTCTTGATGTTCAATTCTAGATAAGTGGTCTGCCACCACATTCTCACATCCCTTTCGGTCTCAGATTTTCACATCAAATTCTTGCAATAGAAGAATCCACCTAACCAGTCTTGGTTTCGTATCTTTCTTTTCAAAAAGATATTTGATAGTCGCATGGTCAGTGTGGACTATCGTTTCGTTCCAATCAAGTAGGATCAAAATTTATCAAATGCGAAAACAATTGCCAACATCTCTTTCTCGGTGGTGGTATAATTCTGTTGAGCACTATCCAATGTTCTACTTGCGTAGTAGATGGATCTAAATAACTTTTTTCTTTTTTGACCGAGAACAGCCCCTACCGCAAAATCACTGGCATCACACATCAATTCGAACGGTGACTTCCATCTGGGCCTACAAGAATAGGTGCGGTCACCAACGCCTTCTTCAAGATTTCAAATGCCTGCAAATAATCATCGGAAAAATTGAAAGCAGTATCTTTTTCTAACAATTGACTTAAAGGTTTAGTGATTTTTGAAAAGTCACGAATAAACATTCTATAGAATCCGGCAAGCCCCAAGAAACTCTTGATGGCTTTTTCATTTGTAGGAGGTGGTAGTTTCTCAATGGCCACAATCTTTGCTCTATCCAGTTCTAAACATGCGGAGAAACTCGGTGACCAAGTACAATACCATCACGTACCATAAAATGGCACTTTTCCCAATTTAGGACAAGATTGGTCTCTTCGCATCTCTGTAACACTAAAGAAAGATTGTGAAGGCAATGATCAAAAGAATCACCAAATACAGAAAAATCATCCATAAACACCTCCATAACGTTCTCAATAAGATCATGGAAAATAGGCATCATACATCATTGAAAAGTAGCGGGCGCATTACTGCGCATTACATAGTCCAAATGGCATTCGGCGAAATGCAAATGTGCCGTAAGGACATGTAAATGTTGTTTTTTCTTGGTCTTTGGTGCAATCATGATTTGGTTGTACCCGGAATAACCATCCAGAAAGTAATAATAATGATAACCCGCTAAACGATCTAACATCATATCAATAAAGGGGGGGGAAAAATGATATTTTCGAGTGGCATCATTAAGCTTTCTATAATCAATACAAATACGCCACCCAATAACAATCCTAGTAGCAATCAATTCTTCATTCTCATTTTTCACAACCGTTACCCCCTTTCTTTGGCACCATTTGTACCAGACTTACCCAAGAACTATCAGATAAAGCATATATGATCCCATCATTTAACCATTTCAAAACTTCTTTCCTAACAACTTCTTGCATAATAGGGTTTAATCGCCTTTCATTTTGCATTGAGGGTTTATAAACATCTTCCATCCGAATTTTATGCATGACAATTGATGAACTTATGCCTTTTAAATCAGTTATGGACCATCCTAGGGCAGACTTATATTTTCTCAACACCCTAAGCAATTTATCAAGTTGAGTTGAAGTTAGAATAGATGATACGATTACCGGATTCACGTTATTTGCCCCAAGGAATGTGTATTGGAGGTGCTCGGGTAGTGGCTTGAGTTATGGAGTTGAATTTGTTGTTTCAGTGTCACGCACGGGATGGCCGTGCTCAGGCGCACGGGCCGTTCCTGCTCCCCTGTTCACAGAGACCTCTTCGGCACCACACACGGGTTACCCGTGCTCTAGCGCATGGGTCGTGCGTTCTTCAGGTTTTTTGGCATTTGCTTCAGCGCCACGCACGGGTTGCCCATGCACTGGCGCACGGGTTGTGCGTGGCTGCAGACTTGGTTCTTTGAAATCCATCTTTGCGTTTTCACCTCTCGCGCTTTTCGCTAGTTCTTGCATATTATCTAAAGCACAAATATAGTCGTACAGGTCTTGGTTATCGAAATCAAGTATTAGACTCGACGTCGAACATGAATGTGTTAAACCTAACTCTAAATCATCCCTCGACAATGTATGATCAACATAATCCTCAATGCATGAACTAACTATGTCTAAGAAATTACAACTCTCCACAGTATCATGAAATTGCATAGACTTATATATAGAAAATAAAACATGCTCATCATTAACCGTAATGTGAGCTCTCCTTTTTGTACATCTATTAAGGCTTTCCCAGTAGCAAGGAATGGACGTCCAAGTATCAGTGGGACGTCACGATCTTCTTCCATCTCTAGAACCAAGAAATCCACAGGGAATATGAATTTGTCAACTTTTACAAGCACATCTTCTATAATTCCCTTAGGATATGTGAGTGACCGGTCTGCAAGTTGTAACGTCACCGTGGTTGGCTTCGTTTCTCCTAGTCCAAGTTTCTTGAAAATGGACAAGGGCATCAAGTTAATACTTGCTCCTAGATCACACAATGTTTTATTAAAGAAATTACCACCAATTGCACAAGGGATAGTGAAACTCCCCGGATATTTTAGTTTTTGTGGTAGTTTCCTTTGGATTAACGCGCTACATTCTTCCGTCAAATTCACTGTTTCAAAGATTGTCATCTTCCTCTTTTTTGACATAACAACCTTAAGAAATTTCACATAATTTGGCATTTTCTCTAGTGCATCTGCAAAAGAAATGTTAATGTGCAATTTCTTAAATATATCAAGGAATTTTGCAAATTGATCATCAAGCTTTTTATTTTGAAATCTTTGAGGGAAAGGAAGAGAGATAGGCAATTTATATACATTAGAGTTAGAAGAAGATTTAAGCTTCTCAACCCCTGTTTGTTCATCTTACTGTCTCTCGGTTTCTCCCTCGACCTCAATATCATCATCCATCACCGATTCAACATCTCCCAACTTAGATGATCCACTTTCGGGACCATGCACGATCGGACCGTGCTCGGATGCACGGGTTGTGCGTCCATCCGAATTTTCCAAATTTTCCTTTTCTTTCGGTCCCTCATATTCCATACCACTTCTTAGACGAATGGCTTTACAATGCTCTTTCGGATTAACTTCAGTGTTACTCGAAAATTGACCCTTGTGATGTTGCCCACCAACAATTGTAGCTAATTGGCCCATTTGAGTCTCAAGGTTTTTCATCGTACTGGCCAACTGTGTCACTTGTAGCTCCATCTTGTCCATCCTTGAGTTGTGCCTTGTGAAGCGGCTCCTCGTTTCACTCATGAATGAACTTTGTAGGTCCCAAGGGGTGTGAGTGTAAGGTTTAGAGGGGGGGTTGAATAAACCTTACCAACTTTTCGATTTAGTCCTTTTTAAAATTCAGAGTTGGTACTACACAGTTGTGTCCTTGGTGGACAGCTAATTTAGTTAATCAGTAGAGTTAGTCACTCAAGACTCAATCGATTTGTTGATGGAATAACTCATTTATTAAGATGAATTAGCTCAATGGTAGTTTGTTTTATTGGAAGACTTAACACCCTTAATTATGGTTAAGCAAAGATTTAATGCTTGGTTTAGTACTTAGAAATTATCAAGTGGATAGCAAATTTATCAGCAGAGTTAAACAAATAAGATACATGAATTAAAGTGATGAAATGTAAATGACACGATAAGATTTTTATAGAGGTTCGAAGATGGGGTAATTCTTCTACTCCTCTCTTCTCCAATCTCCTGGAGGAATCCACTACGTATTGATCAGTGTACAAAGTGGTAACAGTCCAGATACAAGTCTTGATCACACAGCTGACTTGATCCTTTGGAACTCAGTCTGGAGATGCCTTGATCACTCGGCTAGCTTCTCGTATGACTCGGCTTCTTCACAGGCGGTTTGCTTTACTACTACTGACTCACTTGCTCAAGCTCTTTGGATTTGATCACGAAGCCCTCCAAAAACTCGAGACTGGTTCGACCTTGAACCTTCCTACAATCCTACGTGGAATGTAGACCCCTTGATTCTTCAATAATTTCCTCTTCAACTGATTGAAGTTTTCTTTCCTTCACATGTGAGTGTTGGATTGATGAGCTTCGTAATGTAGGCTTGAGGATTAATCTTGAATGATTTGAGAATATTTTTGATTCTGATTCAAATAATTTCTTGAATGTTTGTGGTTGGGTAATCTTCTCTCGCAGTCATTCCTCGGCCTTTTATAGTGATCTTTCAAAAATCGCCCGTTGAAGAGATAGGCTTATTTTTGAAAGTCACTTGTGGACGTTGGCTTGTCTTGTTGCAGTCCTTGAATTTGCCACTTCCTTGTATAAAATGTTCTTGACTTTTGAGTTCGACACGGTGTAGTGCTTCCCATTGGTTTATTCCTTTTGCACGCTTCGGGTCGAGCACTTCGAGAAAGATAGCATGGAGATATTACTTGTTTAAGTAATTCTCTTGATTTACGTGCAACGGATCTCTTTCGATTATCTCGACTTGATTTGCATTTCCTTGCTTTCCCCAGGTGACTTAGAGTCGCCTTCCAATCATGGATGACTCTCATGTCACTCGACTTGAGACTTGGCTATGTTTAGTCGACTTGATTGATACTCCACTCAGCTGCATCTCGAGATGTTCCTTGATCGAGTCCCTGTTTTTTTCTTCTTTACCATACTCATTTGTCTTGCGGTGAGTCTTCCTTCTAGTCTTCAGTTGTCTTTTTGCATGTTTAGTCATAGTTGACTTAACTCAGCTTGACCAGCCCTATTTATTACAATACAGTCTACAGCAAAAAATGGGGTGCCAACTTCCTATTCTAAGTTTTACATGGCATTCATCAAAATCTAAACAATAAATTTCCCAACAAACTTGATTGATTTATGAATGAGGCGAGAGCATCTTCCAAAGATGATTTGCCTTCTGCATTAGTACCCCCATTCGATGCATTAAATCCCGGTGGTGGTTGCATCACATTCTCGGTATTAGCATAGGAAAAATTTTCATGGTTTCTCAAGCCTGGGTGGTAGTGTGTTGGGGTTGAATTGTTCCGAAATTGTTGAAATTCCGGTTATTCTTAACTAACCCCACCATAGGATATAGAGGAAATTCACTACTCGTGCTTGCACTTGCTTCTGCCCCTTTCGCAAGAACACTCAAATGATTTGTCAATGCCGCCATTTGCGCCGTCAATACCTTAATTGGGTCTGAATCCGAAATTTCAGCCACTCGTTTTACATTGGACCTCTCGGATGGCCATTGATAACTGTTCATGGCCATTTCTTCAAGAAGATTTAGGGCGTCTTGCGGAAACCTCGCCAATAATGTTCCTCCCACTGCGGCATCAACAAAAGACCTCGTTTGCCCCATCAAATCATTGTAAAAGAAACACAATTGTTGATCCTCTAGAAAACCGTGTTGTGGACATCTTCTTAGTAAATCCCAGAATCGTTCCCAAGCCTCGTACAAAGGCCTGGAGTCAAACTGTCTAAATTGAGTGATTTCACTTTTGAGCTGCAAAGTTTTGCTCGGTGGGAAGAATTTAAAAAAAACTTTTGGCTCAAATCGTCCCATGTGCTTACACTTCCTTGCGTCAAAGTACCGAACCAACTCCTTGCCTTATACCTCAAAGAGAATAGGAATAGGCGCAATCTTATGGCATCATCCGAGACTCCATTCATTTTTATTGTGTTGCAAATTTGGATAAAGTGTGCAAGGTGAGAATTGGGATCCTCGGTTGTGAAACCCCCAAACTGATTTTGTTGCACCATGTTTATTAATGCCGGCTTAAGCTCGAAGTTGTTGGCATTTATCGGTATATGAGCAATACCACCGTAATTAAGATTCGTTTGTGGTCGAAAGTAATCACGGATGGCATGTTGTTGGATCGGTATTGGTAACTCGTTGATCCCATTGTTATCCCTATTTTCATCTTCCAAATCCCCCATAATTGGATTTTGTTGTCTTTCAGCCCGTCTAGTAGTTGCACTAATTCTCCTTGCGAAAGCCTCAACTTTCGGTATGAGCGGTATTAATTCTCCTCGCCTAGAGTGAGTGTTCATGCATGACCTGGACCAAACTAAAAGAAACAAGTCAAATAATGTAGGATTAAAATCAAACAAAATATAAAGAAAGAAACAAAAAATGTCTAAATTAAAAATAATTCTATATATCGCAATATTAACACCAAAAATTGTATTATTCCCCGGCAACGACGCCAAAAACTTGTTGGCCTTATTTTTAGCTTCACCGCAAGTGTACGGTGTAGTTTATAAAATATGGTAAGCAATGTCATATCCACGGAGACTAATAAATAATTGAGCTAAGTATTGAACTAAAATAGCCTTATTTTTATTTAGACGATTAAAATTGGATGATTGTTTTGAGATTAAGACAAACTAGATTACAAAAATGCAAGGTAAAGATAATAATAATAATAATGAAAGTGTCAAGAGAATAAAATGGATTCCCGGGTTATGGTTTCGATTAATATCTCTCTTGTTGTCCGATTTAATCAAAGCCAAAGTTATTATCAATATTCCTATAAGACGATCACAACGGTATTTTATCCCCCTTCTCGAGATGTATATAAAGTATAGATTGAAATATCTATGCTAGCATCTCTACTCAACAATAGATACATAACTCCCAAAAGCACAAAAGATCAAATGTCCTCACAAATAGTCACAAACCTCTCGATTATGCAATTATTCATGTCAAGTACTCAAGATCTAATATTGAAACTAATCTCTCGGATTATGAATCAATATATCAAACATGTTAAAACATTGGCCAAGTGATGAAACAAGAATAAGCATAAAGTACTCAAAGGCTTCAAGACAATAACTTCAACTAAGATTAAAACATCCAACAAGAGTTCAATTAATCTACTTCCAAAATCCGGAAATCACAAGAAGATTAGCTACACATGATGTTCAAACAACTTATAGACAAATTGTTCAATGTCATACTAAGCTCAAATGAAAGATTAAGATACAAGAGAAGCAACAAAAACTTAGGATAGTCAATAATCTCGCGATATATCTTTGATCCTCAAGCTCCAATGCCACCCGATTTTTCCCTTGATGCCTCATTGAAAGAGTAGTCTTTTGTCTTGTGTTCTAAGTCCTTTTATACCTTTTTCAAAAGTATAGGGCAAAGTGCTGTCATTTTGTGACATTCCAGCACAGATGCACGGGGTTACCCGTGCGTCATCCCGTAGACATTTCCTGCTTTTTCACCAACCCACGCATGGGTTACCTGTGCGTGATGCCGTATGGCCTTTTGAAACTCTTCATTTGCGCACGGGTCGTGCGTCCACGCACGACTTACCCGTGCGCCATGTCGTATGCTCAGCCTGCTCTCCCCAGGTACGCACGGTCGCGTCCATACGCACGCCCTGCCCGTGTGTGCCCTGTTTTTGCCTATTTTGTCCTACTTCTTCTAATCTTGGCTTCTAATCCCGTATGTTCACTCGATTCTTGGTGTTTCAACTTCGCGATGCTTATATGTGTCACCAAATTGCTTCAAATATCATTAATTTCCTGCAAAACGAGTAAAGCGTAACATCTTTCCCACAAAGAGTGAATATAAACCATTTCATATGAGTTATGCATGTTTAACCACGATTTTAGTCATAAATATGCCTCAAAATACATGCAAAAACTCACACCTATCAATCATCTCATAGATTTGATGAATAATCGCTTTCTTTTGAATAAAACTTTTTGAATATATTTTTACCATAGGACTTATTATTTGTACCTTTTATTATAACTAGTAAGGTGAACGTGTGTTGCACGTGAACCAAATAATTTTATTAATTTAACTCAAATTAAATCTATAAATTGGAATCAATTTTTATTATATTATTTGTATTTATAATAAATGTCATTCATATATTTTGATCTTAAAAGAAAGTTTGCAAAAACTAAATTTAAACTTATTTATCGGTGAAATATGGTTAAGACATTTTGAACTAAAAAAATATAATACTTAAATGATATTATCGCTCAACAAAGTACAATGGATATTAAAAAACTGATGAGTAATCTATATATAAATTTAAAAATTCAAGACGAATTTTAAATTAATGCATCTTGTTTATTTTTTGAGTGTCTACTTCTTCTTCATACTTAACTTTGAGATTCTTTTGCAATTTTTTTTCTACATTCTAAAAATCTATCCAATAGAGCATATCCAAAGTATAATCCATCATTCAGAGCTTTACAATAAAATTATGGAATATAGAATATAATAATCCAGAAGTGTGTCAAATAACCGTAAAACATAGCTATAGCATTTTTATAAAAATGGCATAACAAAAAACCTCCCCACTTTTTAGTTGTCATGTTCTATGCATTGTAAGTCCAAGCGGCTACGATAATCTAGAGGGGGTGAATAGATTATCTCCATCTTTTCGATTTTACCCTCTTTTTCGAACCGAAAGCTTAAAGACAATAATGAAGGTGCGGAATGTAAATAGCACACGTCGATTTATAGTAGTTCAACCCACCTAGGGCCTAATCTACTACCACCCCAGTATATCCGGGATGGATTTCAAAAAGAAAAAAAAATTTATTAATTACCAAAATTAATACAAATTCAACTTACAACACCTTGAAGAGCACCACACTCTTCTTCAACACCACCTTTGGAGATTACCACAATCTCCCTTTGAAGATTACCACAATCTTCCTTCAACGGCACCTTGTGAAGATTACCACAATCTTCAACCTTGAAGAATACCAAATTCTTCAACACCTCAATAAGAAGATCACCACAATCTTCTTGCACCTATCACCTAGATCATCCAAGTGTGTTCTTGCCACAAGAACACTCACAAGGATATCTTGTGTTTGAATGATAACCAAAAATCAAGATTACAACTCAATAAGGAATATTACATTATGAGTGCAATTTGTAATCAAGAATAGCCTAGACCTCAAAGATGTAAAAGTGATAAGCTAGGCAAATTTACAACAAGAATAATAATAATGAAGAACAAATATTTGCTTGAAGTGTATCTTGTTGTGTTGTATCTCAATTGTTGTATTGGTTGCTCCAAAACTTCCTCTATTTATAGGAGATGATTGATCAAGCATAGGCTCTCTTGGGGATTGAAAATCTGAGAAAAATACAATTAAAATCAAGAATATTTGTTAGAAATCAATCCCACATTTTAAGGAAATTTGTCTGTTTGTCAAACGGTCATATTTTTGTTGTCAAAGCATAGGGCGGCGACCGGCCGCACAGAAATAAAAGTTTGAAACGAAACAAAGGAAATTTACACAGGGCGACCGGTCAACGTGTACCTCGATCGGTCGTCCCTGACTTCAACTGGTCCCCCTTAATGTATTGTTGAGAAAATTAAGTTCTATTTCAAAAACAAACTTGCAGTACCGGTCGACCCACAGGCGGCCGGTCGACTGCATGATTTTTCTTCCGTCTCATTTTTTCAAAAATCATCTTCAGTACGGGTTGCCCTATAGGGCGACGGTCGATCAAGAGACAGAAATGTTGTCCAATTTTTGTCGAAAATAAAACTCAAGAAATACTCAGAAAAATTTAGTAAAAACATTTTAACCAATCGGGAGTATTTAGACAACATTTAGAAACCTAGTTTTGAAGTAGAAACATATAAACACAAATTCATTAAAAGTGTTGTCCAATTTTATACGAAATAAAGCTTGAAGAAATACTCGGAAAATATTAAAACCATTTTAAATCATTTAGGAGTATTTGGACAACAATTAAAAACATTGTTTTGGTGTAAAAATAAAATCTTCAAAATTAAGATAAATACATGTATCAAACAATCTCCCCCTTTTTGATGATTACAAACCAAAACAATTTTTACACAAAATAGGAGAACAATTTTAGAAATGATTTTCCGGTAAAAACATTTAACCGTTTGAAAGCAACCAAAATTTCCAAAATATAAAAGCAACCAAGTAGGGGAGTAAATATATTCAATAATAAGTACAAGCTCCCCCTATCAACAAGCACATCAAGAATAATGTAAAAACAATTATCCATAAGCTAAAAGCTTAGCTTTTACAAATTGTTCAAGAGCTTATAAGCTCCCCCTGTCACAAAACATCATTAGACAAGTATATAAGTACATCAAGCAACAATTGGACTAAAAAAAGATCACAACCTATGGCTTTTATGAGCCATAGCTTATAGCTTTTATAACAAGCTTTTATTAGCTTCTTTGAGCTAATGAGCCATTTTCTGTTTCTCCCCTTTGGAATCATCAAAAAGAATGTTAGGATGATAAAAACATCATATAATTACATCAAAGTGCGCCAAAGATACGATTTATCGACCATTGAAAGAATTAAGCCTAGAATCCAAAAGAGAATGGGAGAGATGTACCATAAGAAAACCATAAGCTCATTAGTTGCCAAAAACATGATATCAAAAAGAATTCAAGACATTTAAAAAAGAGAATCATGTAGGTGATGAGTTTTCATTGAAGCAATATATCGAACACTTGGTGGGCGTCGAAGTTTGAAGAGAATGTATATAGCCCTTGAAAAAATGTATTAAGCCAAGTTTTTCATATCATCACCAAAAACAATTTTCAACATATATCTAACAAATAATAGGCCTAAACAAGGTAAATTCTCAAGGGTTCGACCCAATTGAGATAATTTTAGCAAAAAGATAAAGGCATTACGAATGCCATCAAAAAATTAAAGAGCCATCAAGAATACATGTCAAGCATCAAACAATGCATATTAGACATTACAAATGTCCCAAATAATCCAAAACAAAAATGATCAAGACATGTCAAATGCATTGAAGCAAAAATTAAAAAAAAAAAACACTTTTACCATCAAGTACTTCATACCAACATCAAACAATGCTAAATTAGAGTATTTTTACCATCAAATACTCCTTCAATATCATGATCACCCACAAGTCATGATCAACTTGCAAGTTTAACCCTTTCAAGAAAACAAGCAAATCTCATTAGTGCAAAGTTCGTAGAGATACAAAGCAACATGAAAGGAAATGATAAAAAGGTAAAGGGGTGGGGACATCAATCCTCGTCCGAAGAGAAGCAAGTTTAAAGGGGATAAAATCTTTGATGAATTTCTTCAACTTGCCGATTGACTGTTTCAAACTAGAATTTTCTTTCTTCACAACCCGGAGCTCTTTCCTAAAAGAGGCTACATCTCTAAATGTATCTCTTTCCACTTTTTCCATTCTCTCTTTGAGATTTAAATCTTCAACATCTTGCTCGTTTTCATCTTCTTCTTCGTTTCCTTCATTTTCTTTCTCCCTAATTTCTTGTTCCTCTTCTTCATCCCCCACATTTTCTTCTTCCTCATCTTCTTGTTCATCAACATTACCTCTTCCGATATTTTCAACCTCATTGTCATTAAAGAAATCATCCCGAGGTTGTTGTTGATGTCGGGCACGTCCCCTAGCGGCTTTGGTGGGAACCCGTGGTAAATGTCATCGCATTCTTACCATTTGTAGAATATTAGCATTATCAAAATCATTGTGAGGAATTTCGGTATTCATCTCATTTTCTTGGTATCCCGATAAGTATAATAGTTGGCAAATCAAATTTCCCAAGGTATATTTTTTCTTAGTATGCCTTCTTGATTCCGACAAACAATACACCAAAATTGCCCCATAATTTACTCTTTCTCCTCGAACAATCTTATAGGTGAGAAAGAGTTCGAGATTACTTGGAAGTTTTACTTCTTTTCCACAAACACAATAGGAGCAAATAATAGATATAATCCGATAATTTGGCGGCATTGCCGAGTATGTCACTTCGGGATATACTCCTAAAAAGGTTTTCACCTCATCTAGTGAAACACCAAAAAGATTATCATCCCAATGAGTGCAATCCACATTAACCACTGCATCATTCGGCACATTAAAATGATTGCAAATATGGGCCAATGTCCATGAAAAATGCCTACCATTAATAAATGTGTGAAGTTCCAACGGATTATCTACCGTAGCATCAACAATCCACATATTTGCATAAAAAAGTTTTATAAGCTCATCATCATAATGCAAACACGGATTATTTAGATAAATCCTTTTTCATGCAATTAATATCCTCAACAAGAGTACTATTTTCTTTTTCAAGGTTTCTAACCTTGTCAAGTGTGGTGGTGTGAGCACATGATAGTGATTCATAGGAAGTAAATAAACTATCCTTATCATTTTTCAAAACATTGAATTCCTTTTTCAAATTTGTGTACTTAACAAGTAAATTTTGGAATTCATTTTGAAGATCATCAAAATAATTTTGCAAATCACTATAATTATTTTGAATAACAATATCATAAGAAGTAGAGGGTTTAAGACATACCTCGTTTTTCTTCTTCGATGCCCATAAAACATTGTTCGACTCATAGTTTGAAGTTGTAAAAGGCATTCCTTATATTTGAATTTGTATTCCTTTGAGAAGTAGATGCTTTTGTTTGACTTCTTTCATTTGCAAATACTCCATAGATGGCTTCTAATTTTTGCCATACTTCATGTGCCGATCAATTCCTACAATATGTTCATATTCCAAATTAGTAAATGAACAATACAAAATATTTAGAGCTTTACCGTTTAAGGAGATGATTTTTTCTCTTCATCATTGAGCTCTTTGAAGCCTTTGGAGGTGTGTGGTGTGTTTATCATTGGAATGATTTCTCCATTTATGACGACGTTCCAAATATCGAACCCGCAACCTTGTAAATAACATTCCATTCTTTCTTTCCAAAATATATAATTTTTGGAATCAAATCGAGTGGCTTGGTGGTGGAGGTGCGGTAAGGTGAGCTTCGTTTGTAGCCGAACGATCGTTCTCTTCACTCGCGATGTGAAACGAGCTTGCCAAAGAGTTTGGCTCGATACCACTTGTAATTCCAATCGGCTCACGATAATCTAGAGGGTGAATAGATTATCTCCATCTTTTCGATTTTACCCTCTTTTTCGAACTAAAAAGCTCAAAGACAATAATGAAGGTGCGGAATGTAAAAAGCACATGTCGATTTATAGTAGTTCAACCCACCTAGGGCCTAATCTACTACCACCCCAAAGTATATCAGGGATGGATTTCAAAAGAAAAAGAATTTTATTAATTACCAATATTAATACAAATTCAACTTACAACACCTTGAAGAGCACCACACTCTTCTTCAACACCACCTTTGGAGATTACCACAATCTCCTTTGAAGATTACCACAATCTTCCTTCAGCGGCACCTTGTGAAGATTACCACAATCTTCAACCTTGAAGAATACCAAATTCTTCAACACCTCAATAAGAAGATCACCACAATCTTTGCACCTATCACCTAGAACATCCAAGTGTGTTCTTACCACAAGAACACTCACAAGGATATCTTGTGTTTGAATGATAACCAAAAATCAAGATTACAACTCAATAAGGAATATTACAATATGAGTGCAATGTGTAATCAAGAATAGCCTAGACCTCAAAGATGTAAAAGTGATAAGCTGGCAAATTTACAACAAGAATAATAACAATGAAGAACACATATTTGCTTGAAGTGTATCTTGTTGTGTTGTATCTCAATTGTTGTATTGGTTGCTCCAAAACTTCCTCTATTTATAGGAGATGATTGATCAAGCATAGACTCCTCTTGGGATTGAAAATCTCTGAGAAAAATACAATTAAAATCAAGAATATAGTGTTAGAAATCAATCCCACATTTTAAGGAAATTTGTCTGTTTGTCAAACGGTCATATTTTTGTTGTCGAGGCATAGGGCGACCAGCCGCACGAAATAGAAGTTTGAAACGAAACACATGAAATTTACAGGGGACCGGTCGACGTGTACCTCGACAAGTCATCACGACTTCAACCGGTCCCCCCTTAATGTATTGTTGAGAAAATTAAGTTCGTTTCAAAAACAAACTTGCAGTGCGGTCGACCCCGACTCCGGGCGACACAGCCGACTGCATGATTTTTCTTCCGTCTCATTTTCTATTTCAAAATCATCTTCAGTACGGGTTGCCTATAGAGCGGCCATAGAGGTCGAAAGGCAGAAATGTTGTCCAATTTTTGTCGAAAATAAAACTCAAGAAATACTCAAGAAAAATTTAGTAAAAACATTTTAACCAATCGGGAGTATTTAGACAACATTTAGAAACCTAGTTTTGAAGTAGAAACATATAAACGCAAATTCATTAAAAGTGTTGTCCAATTTTATCGAAATAAAACTTGAAGAAATACTCAGGAAAATATTAAAACCATTTTAAATCATTTAGGAGTATTTGGACAACAATTAAAAACATTGTTTTGGTGTAAAAATAAAATCATCAAAATTAAGATAAATACATGTATCAAACAATCTCCCCCTTTTTGATGATTACAAACCAAAACAATTTTACACAAAATAGGAGAAAAATTTTAGAAATGATTTTCCGGTTAAAACATTTAATAGTTTGAAAGCAACCAAAATTTCCAAAATATAAAAGCAACCAAGTAGGGAGTAAATATATTCAATAATAAATACAAGCTACCCCTATCAACAAGCACATCAAGAATAATGTAAAAGCAATTATCTATAAGCTAAAAGCTTAGCTTTTACAAATTGTTCAAGAGCTTATAAGCTCCACTGTCACAAAACATCATTAGACAAGTATATAAGTCCATCAAGCAACAATTGGACTAAAAGATCACAACCTATGGCTTTTATGAGCCATAGCTTATAGCTTTTTATAACAAGCTTTTATTAGATTCTTTGAGCTAATGAGCCATTTTCCTGTTTCTCCCCTTTGGAATCATCAAAAGAATGTTAGGATGATAAAAACATCATATAATTACATCAAAGTGCGCCAAAGATACGATTTATCAACCATTGAAAGAATTAAGCCTAGAATCCAAAAGAGAATGGGAGAGATGTACCATAAGAAAACCATAAGCTCATTAGTTGCCAAAAACATGATCTCAAAAAGAATTCAAGACATTTAAAAAGAGAATCATGTAGGTGATGAGTTTTTCATTGAAGCAATATATCGAACACAGCGGCGTCGAAGTTTGAAGAGAATGTATATAGCCCTTGAAAAAAGGTATTAAGCCAAGTTTTTCATATCATCACCAAAAACAATTTCCAACATATATCTAACAAATAATAGGCCTAAAGAAGGTAAATTCTCAAGGGTTCGACCCAATTGAGATAATTTTAGCCAAAAAGATAAAGGCATTACGAATGCCATCAAAAAATTAAAGAGCCATCAAGAATACATGTCAAGCATCAAACAATGCATATTAGACATTACAAATGTCCCAAATAATCCAAAACAAAAATGATCAAGACATGTCAAATGCATTGAAGCAAAAATTAAAAAACAAAAACACTTTTACCATCAAGTACTTCATACCAACATCAAACAATGCTAAATTAGAGTATTTTTACCATCAAATACTCCTTCAATATCATGATCACCCACAAGTCATGATCAACTTGCAAGTTTAACCCTTTCAAGAAAACAAGCAAATCTCATTAGTGCAAAGTTCGTAGAGATACAAAGCAACATGAAAGGAAATGATAAAAGGTAAAGGGGTGGGGACATCAATCTCGTCCGAAGAGAAGCAAGTTAGGGGATAAAATCTTTGATGAATTTCTTCAACGTGTCGACGATCGTTTCAAACTAGAATTTTCTTTCTTCACAACCCGGAGCTCTTTCCTAAGAGAGGCTACATCTCTAAATGTATCTCTTTCCACTTTTTCCATTCTCTCTTTGAGACTTAAATCTTCAACATCTTGCTCGTGTTCATCTTCTTCTTCGTTTCCTTCATTTTCTTTCTCCCCAACTTCTTGTTCCTCTTCTTCATCCCCCACATTTTCTTCTTCCTCATCTTCTTGTTCATCAACATTACCTCTTCCGATATTTTCAACCTCATTGTCATTAAAGAAATCATCCCGAGGTTGTTGTTGATGTCGGGCACGTCCCCTAGCGGCTTTGGTGGGAACCCGTGGTAAATGTCATCGCATTCTTACCATTTGTAGAATATTAGCATTATCAAAATCATTATGACGAATTTCGGTATTCATCTCATTTTTTGTGTATCCCAATAAGTATAATAGTCGGCAAATCAAATTTCCCAAGGTATATTTTTTCTTAGTATGCCTTCTTGATTCCGACAAACAATACACCAAAATTGCCCCATAATTTACTCTTTCTCCTCGAACAGTCTTATAGGTGAGAAAGAGTTCAAGATTACTTGGAAGTTTTACTTGTTTTCCACAAACACAATAGGAGCAAATAATAGATATAATCCGATAATTTGGCGGCATTGTCGAGTATGTCACTTCGGGATATACTCCTAAAAAGGTTTTCACCTCATCTAGTGAAACACCAAAAAGATTATCATCCCAATGAGTGCAATCCACATTAACCACTCCATCATTCGGCACATTAAAATGATTGCAAATATCGGCCAATGTCCATGAAAAATGCCTACCATTAACAAATGTGTGAAGTTCCAACGGATTATCTACCGTAGCATCAACAATCCACATATTTGCATAAAAATATTTTATAAGCTCATCATCATAATGAAAACACGGATTATCCCATAATGAAACCCAACCTTGAATTTCAAAAGAAGCCCTAATGTCCGGAAATTCATCATGAAATGCTAAAAATCGAACCATACGAGTGCACGCAATTTTCTTGTCATTCAACCCAATGTTTTCATAGTGTTCCTCCACAAGTTTATTTAGAAAACGAAATCTATTAGCTCTAGAGGGAGGCTCGTAAAGAAGTAATAACTTACTAGAGTCCCAATGAATGTTCGACTTTGAAATCCCTCTTTAATTCGACAATCTCTCTTCCGTAGTAGGTTTTGATTATCTCCTTGTGGAATATCAACTTGTTGGGGGTTGGAGGAAGATTCTCCCCTTTGCTTCATTCTCCTCTTTTGAGGATTTCGTTCGGTAGAATTTCTTATAGGAGCCATATATGAAATATTCTTGCAAAAAAAGATGGATTAGCAACAAGAATTACAAGAATTGATGAAGAAATGAAGATTTTAGGAGAAGGGGGTGATTTGCGCTAATAAGGGTTTTGGGAGAGATTTTCTGCGTCTGTTTCAAAATGAGAGGCAGAACATTTATGTCTTGAAAAATTGCCCTGGGCGACTGGTCGAGGTAGGGTGCGACCGGTCGACGTGCAGGGCGACCGGTCGCCCTTGCTTTGACCGTCCCAGTGCAATTTTTCATTCTTCAGGTTTTTCAAAAATTCGATTTTTCTCCCCAAAAGTTTTAAAACTTTGCGAAAAAATAATTATGGACCGAGTCCAACAATTATGAGTTTCGAGAAAAACACATATACGAGAAAAACGAGATTAACCGAGTAGTGCACTTTTAAGAAAGATTTGCAAAATCATTTAGGGGTACTTAAGGGGTTGAAATGAAATAACTTGAAGAATATGTGCATAGACATAAAATCGAGTTCTAGTAAAAATACGAGTGAACGTACCTCGATGGTTTACGAGACTTGATGACGAAATAGCCAATGAGATATATATCCTACACAATTCTTAAACAAAATTTGCACAAAAGCACAAGTGTAGGCAAGTAATAGGAGATATCAAGAAAAATGCATATGCTATAAAAATACATAAGAGATAATAAACCACATAAGTCTAATTGAATGCACAAGAGTTTTAAAAACATCATATAAGGTCTTCTTTTTCAAAAATATTTTAAAAGCACAAATATATATTGAAGACCTTAATTAAACAAAAAATACTTGAAAACTCATTTTGCAATTAAGACACAAATAAAAGCATGCAAAATAACAAGATAAAATGCATAATTAACAAGATAGATACGGGTTACCAATTACGCCATTTCCATGGGTTGTGCCATTCCCATTGTTGATGATATCTTCCCTCGAGAAGTTACTTTTTGATGATGACTTCTTTGATTACTCCATTTCAAGGTTTGTTGCCTTCCCATTGTTGAAAGTCTATTCTTCTTTGAAAATCATCTTGTTGATGATGTATTTGCCATTTCAAGGATTGTGTTCTTCCATTTTTGATTATACCCTCTTCTTGAAATGGCTTTGTCGAAAATAGTTTCTCCTTCTTTGATCAAATGAAACGGTCATTTGATGCCTTCTTGGCGGTATGAATTTTCTTCGATCATTATTTCGCCGGGTACCTAATACAACATTATTTTGTGGTACCCTCAAGTGTTTGGGTCCTTTAGAATTAGCTTTGAGACTTTTAGGTCTCCAATAATGATTAGAGCTATTTCTAGCCCGGCAAGTATTAGCCGTATGACCCTTTTTACCGCACTAGAAGCATGTAATAATTCTAGGAGCATAATGACCAACATGCTTAGAAACTTGATTCTTTTTCATATGATTAACAACATTCAGCTTATGATCAAGTTCTAGTTTCGAATTATCACAACAATCAACAATTTCATCGGTACTCAAGTCGGATTTAGATAAATCCTTTTTCATGCAATTAATATCCTCAACAAGAGTACTATTTTCTTTTTCAAGGTTTCTAACCTTGTCAAGTGTGGTGGTGTGAGCACATGATAGTAATTCATAGGAAGTAAATAAACTATCCTTATCATTTTTCAAAACATTGAATTCTTTTTCAAATTTGTGTACTTAACAAGTAAATTTTGGAATTCATTTTGAAGATCATCAAAATAATTTTTCAAATCACTATAATTATTTTGAATAACAATATCATAAGAAGTAGAGGGTTTAAGACATACCTCGTTTTCTTCTTCGATGCCCATAAAACATTGTTCGACTCATAGTTTGAAGTTGTAAAAGGCATTCTTATATTTGAATTTGTATTCCTTTGAGAAGTAGATGCTTTTGTTTGACTTCTTTCATTTGCAAATACTCCATAGATGGCTTCTAATATTTGCCATACTTCATGTGCCGATCGAATTTCTACAATATGTTCATATTCCAAATTAGTAAATGAACAATACAAAATATTTAGAGCTTTACCGTTTAAGGAGATGATTTTCTTCTCTTCATCATTGAGCTCTTTGAAGCCTTTGGAGGTGTGTGGTGTGTTTATCATTGGAATGATTTCTCCATTTATGACGACCTTCCAAATATCGAACCCGCAACCTTGTAAATAACATTCCATTCTTTCTTTCCAAAATATATAATTTTTGGAATCAAATCGAGGTGGCTTGGTGGTGGAGGTGCCGGTAAGAAGAGCTTCGTTTGTAGCCGACGATCGTTTCTCTTCACTCGCGATGTGAAACGAGCTTGCCAAAGAGTTTGGCTCTGATACCACTTGTAATTCCAATCGGCTACGATAATCTAGAGGGGGTGAATAGATTATCTCCATCTTTACGATTTTACCCTCTTTTTCGAACCGAAAGCTCAAAGACAATAATGAAGGTGCGGAATGTAAATAGCACAGGTCGATTTATAGTAGTTCAACCCACCTAGGGCCTAATCTACTACCACCCCAGTATATCCGGGATGGATTTCAAAAAGAAAAAGAATTTTATTAATTACCAAAATTAATACAAATTCAACTTACAACACCTTGAAGAGCACCACACTCTTCTTCAACACCACCTTTGGAGATTACCACAATCTTCCTTCAACGGCACCTTGTGAAGATTACCACAATCTTCAACCTTGAAGAATACCAAATTCTTCAACACCTCAATAAGAAGATCACCACAATCTTCTTGCACCTATCACCTAGATCATCCAAGTGTGTTCTTACCACAAGAACACTCACAAGGATATCTTGTGTTTGAATGATAACCAAAAATCAAGATTACAACTCAATAAGGAATATTACAATATGAGTGCAATGTGTAATCAAGAATAGCCTAGACCTCAAAGATGTGAAAGTGATAAGCTAGACAAATTTACAACAAGAATAATAACAATGAAGAACAAATATTTGCTTGAAGTGTATCTTGTTGTGTTGTATCTCAATTGTTGTATTGGTTGCTCCAAAACTTCCTCTATTTATAGGAGATGATTGATCAAGCATAGACTCCTCTTGGGATTGAAAATCTACAGAAAAATACAATTAAAATCAAGAATATAGCTATTAGAAATCAATCCCACATTTTAAGGAAATTTGTCTGCTGTCAAACGGTCATATGTTTGTTGTCAAAGCATAGGGCGACTGGCCGCACAGAAATAGAAGTTTGAAACGAAACACATGAAATTTACACAGGGCGACCGGTCGACGTGTACCTCGACCGGTCATCCCTGACTTCAACCGGTCCCCCTTAATGTATTGTTGAGAAAATTAAGTTCTGTTTCAAAAACAAACTTGCAGGTACCGGTCGACCCCTGGGCGACCTGTCGACCTGCATGATTTTTCTTCCGTCTCATTTTCTATTTCAAAAATCATCTTCAGGTACGGGTTGCCCTATAGGGCGACCGGTCGACCAAGAGACAGAAATGTTGTCCAATTTTTGTCGAAAATAAAACTCAAGAAATACTCCGAAAAATTTAGTAAAAACATTTTAACCAATCGGGAGTATTTAGACAACATTTAGAAACCTAGTTTTGAAGTAGAAACATATAAACGCAAATTCATTAAAAGTGTTGTCCAATTTTATCTGAAATAAAACTTGAAGAAATACTCCGGAAAATATTAAAACCATTTTAAATCATTTAGGAGTATTTGGACAACAATTAAAAACATTGTTTTGGTGTAAAAATAAAATCATCAAAATTAAGATAAATACATGTATCAAACAATCTCCCCCTTTTTGATGATTGCAAACCAAAACAATTTTTACACAAAATAGGAGAAAAATTTTAGAAATGATTTTCCGGTTAAAACATTTAACCGTTTGAAAGCAACCAAAATTTCCAAAATATAAAAGCAACCAAGTAGGGGAGTAAATATATTCAATAATAAATACAAGCTACCCCTATCAACAAGCACATCAAGAATAATGTAAAAGCAATTATCTATAAGCTAAAAGCTTAGCTTTTACAAATTGTTCAAGAGCTTATAAGATCCATTGTCACAAAACATCATTAGACAAGTATATAAGTCCATCAAGCAACAATTGGACTAAAAAAAGATCACAACCTATGGCTTTTATGAGCCATAGCTTATAGCTTTTATAACAAGCTTTTATTAGATTCTTTGAGCTAATGAGCCATTTTCCTGTTTCTCCCCCTTTGGAATCATCAAAAAGAATGTTAGGATGATAAAAACATCATATAATTACATCAAAGTGCGCCAAAGATACGATTTATCAACCATTGAAAGAATTAAGCCTAGAATCCAAAAGAGAATGGGAGAGATGTACCATAAGAAAACCATAAGCTCATTAGTTGCCAAAAACATGATCTCAAAAAGAATTCAAGACATTTAAAAAAGAGAATCATGTAGGTGATGAGTTTTTCATTGAAGCAATATATCGAACACTTGGCGAGCGTCGAAGTTTGAAGAGAATGTATATAGCCCTTGAAAAAAGGTATTAAGCCAAGTTTTTCATATCATCACCAAAAACAATTTCCAACATATATCTAACAAATAATAGGCCTAAAGAAGGTAAATTCTCAAGGGTTCGACCCAATTGAGATAATTTTAGCCAAAAAGATAAAGGCATTACGAATGCCATCAAAAAATTAAAGAGCCATCAAGAATACATGTCAAGCATCAAACAATGCATATTAGACATTACAAATGTCCCAAATAATCCAAAACAAAAATGATCAAGACATGTCAAATGCATTGAAGCAAAAATTAAAAAACAAAAACACTTTTACCATCAAGTACTTCATACCAACATCAAACAATGCTAAATTAGAGTATTTTTACCATCAAATACTCCTTCAATATCATGATCACCCACAAGTCATGATCAACTTGCAAGTTTAACCCTTTCAAGAAAACAAGCAAATCTCATTAGTGCAAAGTTCGTAGAGATACAAAGCAACATGAAAGGAAATGATAAAAAGGTAAAGGGGTGGGGACATCAATCCTCGTCCGAAGAGAAGCAAGTTCCGGGGATAAAATCTTTGATGAATTTCTTCAACTTGCCGATTGACTGTTTCAAACTAGAATTTTCTTTCTTCACAACCCGGAGCTCTTTCCTAAAAGAGGCTACATCTCTAAATGTATCTCTTTCCACTTTTTCCATTCTCTCTTTGAGACTTAAATCTTCAACATCTTGCTCGTTTTCATCTTCTTCTTCGTTTCCTTCATTTTCTTTCTCCCCAATTTCTTGTTCCTCTTCTTCATCCCCCACATTTTCTTCTTCCTCATCTTCTTGTTCATCAACATTACCTCTTCCGATATTTTCAACCTCATTGTCATTAAAGAAATCATCCCGAGGTTGTTGTTGATGTCGGGCACGTCCTCTAGCGGCTTTGGTGGGAACCCGTGGTAAATGTCATCGCATTCTTACCATTTGTAGAATATTAGCATTATCAAAATCATTGTGAGGAATTTTGGTATTCATCTCATTTTCTTGGTATCCCGATAAGTATAATAGTTGGCAAATCAAATTTCCCAAGGTATATTTTTCTTAGTATGCCTTCTTGATTCCGACAAACAATACACCAAAATTGCCCCATAATTTACTCTTTCTCCTCGAACAATCTTATAGGTGAGAAAGAGTTCGAGATTACTTGGAAGTTTTACTTCTTTTCCACAAACACAATAGAGCAAATAATAGATATAATCCGATAATTTGGCGGCATTGCATTGAGTATGTCACCGGGATATACTCCTAAAAAGGTTTTCACCTCATCTAGTGAAACACCAAAAAGATTATCATCCCAATGAGTGCAATCCACATTAACCACTGCATCATTGGCACATTAAAATGATTGCAAATATGGGCCAATGTCCATGAAAAATGCCTACCATTAATAAATGTGTGAAGTTCCAACGGATTATCTACCGTAGCATCAACAATCCACATATTTGCATAAAAAAGTTTTATAAGCTCATCATCATAATGCAAACACGGATTATTTAGATAAATCCTTTTTCATGCAATTAATATCCTCAACAAGAGTACTATTTTCTTTTTCAAGGTTTCTAACCTTGTCAAGTGTGGTGGTGTGAGCACATGATAGTGATTCATAGGAAGTAAATAAACTATCCTTATCATTTTTCAAAACATTGAATTCCTTTTTCAAATTTGTGTACTTAACAAGTAAATTTTGGAATTCATTTTTAAGATCATCAAAATAATTTTGCAAATCACTATAATTATTTTGAATAACAATATCATAAGAAGTAGAGGGTTTAAGACATACCTCGTTTTCTTCTTCGATGCCCATAAAACATTGTTCGACTCATAGTTTGAAGTTGTAAAAGGCTTGTTCCTTATATTTGAATTTGTATTCCTTTGAGAAGTAGATGCTTTTGTTTGACTTCTTTCATTTGCAAATACTCCATAGATGGCTTCTAATTTTTGCCATACTTCATGTGCCGATCGAATTCCTACAATATGTTCATATTCCAAATTAGTAAATGAACAATACAAAATATTTAGAGCTTTACCGTTTAAGGAGATGATTTTCTTCTCTTCATCATTGAGCTCTTTGAAGCCTTTGGAGGTGTATGGTGTGTTTATCATTGGAATGATTTCTCCATTTATGACGACGTTCCAAATATCGAACCCGCAACCTTGTAAATAACATTCCATTCTTTCTTTCCAAAATATATAATTTTTGGAATCAAATCGAGGTGGCTTGGTGGTGGAGGTGCCGGTAAGGTGAGCTTCGTTTGTAGCCGACGATCGTTTCTCTTCACTCGCGATGTGAAACGAGCTTGCCAAAGAGTTTGGCTCTGATACCACTTGTAATTCCAATCGGCTACGATAATCTAGAGGGGGGTGAATAGATTATCTCCATCTTTTCGATTTTACCCTCTTTTTCGAACCGAAAGCTCAAAGACAATAATGAAGGTGCGGAATGTAAATAGCACATGTCGATTTATAGTAGTTCAACCCACCTAGGGCCTAATCTACTACCACCCCAAGTATATCGGGATGGATTTCAAAAAGAAAAAGAATTTTATTAATTACCAAAATTAATACAAATTCAACTTACAACACCTTGAAGAGCACCACACTCTTCTTCAACACCACCTTTGGAGATTACCACAATCTTCCTTCAACGGCACCTTGTGAAGATTACCACAATCTTCAACCTTGAAGAATACCAAATTCTTCAACACCTCAATAAGAAGATCACCACAATCTTCTTACACCTATCACCTAGAACATCCAAGTGTGTTCTTACCACAAGAACACTCACAAGGATATCTTGTGTTTGAATGATAACCAAAAATCAAGATTACAACTCAATAAGGAATATTACAATATGAGTGCAATGTGTAATTAAGAATAGCCTAGACCTCAAAGATGTAAAAGTGATAAGCTAGGCAAATTTACAACAAGAATAATAACAATGAAGAACAAATATTTGCTTGAAGTGTATCTTGTTGTGTTGTATCTCAATTGTTGTATTGGTTGCTCCAAAACTTCCTCTATTTATAGGAGATGATTGATCAAGCATAGACTCCTCTTGGGATTGAAAATCTACAGAAAAATACAATTAAAATCAAGAATATAGCTGTTAGAAATCAATCCCACATTTTAAGGAAATTTGTCTGCTGTCAAACGGTCATATTTTTGTTGTCAAAGCATAGGGCGACCGGCCGCACAGAAATAGAAGTTTGAAACGAAACACATGAAATTTACACAGGGCGACCGGTCGACGTGTACCTCGACCGGTCATCCCTGACTTCAACCGGTCCCCCTTAATTTATTGTTGAGAAAATTAAGTTCTGTTTCAAAAACAAACTTGCAGTCTAGTCGGTCGACCCTGGGCGACAATTGCCGACCTGCATGATTTTTCTTCCGTCTCATTTTCTATTTCAAAAATCATCTTCAGGTATGGGTTGCCCTATAGGGCGACCGGTCGACCAAGAGACAGAAATGTTGTCCAATTTTTGTCGAAAATAAAACTCAAGAAATACTCCGAAAAATTTAGTAAAAACATTTTAACCAATCGGGAGTATTTAGACAACATTTAGAAACCTAGTTTTGAAGTAGAAACATATAAACGCAAATTCATTAAAAGTGTTGTCCAATTTTATCTGAAATAAAACTTGAAGAAATACTCCAGAAAATATTAAAACCATTTTAAATCATTTAGGAGTATTTGGACAACAATTAAAAACATTGTTTTGGTGTAAAAATAAAATCATCAAAATTAAGATAAATACATGTATCAAACAATCTCCCCCTTTTTGATGATTACAAACCAAAACAATTTTTACACAAAATAGGAGAAAAATTTTAGAAATGATTTTCCGGTTAAAACATTTAACCGTTTGAAAGCAACCAAAATTTCCAAAATATAAAAGCAACCAAGTAGGGGAGTAAATATATTCAATAATAAATACAAGCTACCCCTATCAACAAGCACATCAAGAATAATGTAAAAACAATTATCTATAAGCTAAAAGCTTAGCTTTTACAAATTGTTCAAGAGCTTATAAGCTCCACCTGTCACAAAACATCATTAGACAAGTATATAAGTCCATCAAGCAACAATTGGACTAAAAAAAGATCACAACCTATGGCTTTTATGAGCCATAGCTTATAGCTTTTATAACAAGCTTTTATTAGATTCTTTGAGCTAATGAGCCATTTTCCTGTTTCTCCCCCTTTGGAATCATCAAAAAGAATGTTAGGATGATAAAAACATCATATAATTACATCAAAGTGCGCCAAAGATACGATTTATCAACCATTGAAAGAATTAAGCCTAGAATCCAAAAGAGAATGGGAGAGATGTACCATAAGAAAACCATAAGCTCATTAGTTGCCAAAAACATGATCTCAAAAAAGAATTCAAGACATTTAAAAAGAGAATCATGTAGGTGATGAGTTTTTCATTGAAGCAATATATCGAACAAAGAGCGTCAAGTTTGAAGAGAATGTATATAGCCCTTGAAAAAAGGTATTAAGCCAAGTTTTTCATATCATCACCAAAAACAATTTCCAACATATATCTAACAAATAATAGGCCTAAAGAAGGTAAATTCTCAAGGGTTCGACCCAATTGAGATAATTTTAGCAAAAAGATAAAGGCATTACGAATGCCATCAAAAATTAAAGAGCCATCAAGAATACATGTCAAGCATCAAACAATGCATATTAGACATTACAAATGTCCCAAATAATCCAAAACAAAAATGATCAAGACATGTCAAATGCATTGAAGCAAAAATTAAAAAACAAAAACACTTTTACCATCAAGTACTTCATACCAACATCAAACAATGCTAAATTAGAGTATTTTTACCATCAAATACTCCTTCAATATCATGATCACCCACAAGTCATGATCAACTTGCAAGTTTAACCCTTTCAAGAAAACAAGCAAATCTCATTAGTGCAAAGTTCGTAGAGATACAAAGCAACATGAAAGGAAATGATAAACAGGTAAAGGGGTGGGGACATCAATCCTCGTCCGAAGAGAAGCAAGTTCCGGGGATAAAATCTTTGATGAATTTCTTCAACGTGTCGATTGACTGTTTCAAACTAGAATTTTCTTTCTTCACAACCCGGAGCTCTTTCCTAAGAGAGGCTACATCTCTAAATGTATCTCTTTCCACTTTTTCCATTCTCTCTTTGAGACTTAAATCTTCAACATCTTGCTCGTGTTCATCTTCTTCTTCGTTTCCTTCATTTTCTTTCTCCCAACTTCTTGTTCCTCTTCTTCATCCCCCACATTTTTCTTCTTCCTCATCTTCTTGTTCATCAACATTACCTCTTCCGATATTTTCAACCTCATTGTCATTAAAGAAATCATCCCGAGGGTTGTTGTTGATGTCGCACGCCCTAGCGGCTTTGGTGGGAACCCGTGGTAAATGTCATCGCATTCTTACCATTTGTAGAATATTAGCATTATCAAAATCATTATGACGAATTTCGGTATTCATCTCATTTTTCGGGTATCCCAATAAGTATAATAGTCGGCAAATCAAATTTCCCAAGGTATATTTTTTCTTAGTATGCCTTCTTGATTCCGACAAACAATACACCAAAATTGCCCCATAATTTACTCTTTCTCCTCGAACAATCTTATAGGTGAGAAAGAGTTCAAGATTACTTGGAAGTTTTACTTGTTTTCCACAAACACAATAGGAGCAAATAATAGATATAATCCGATAATTTGGCGGCATTGTCGAGTATGTCACTTCGGGATATACTCCTAAAAAGGTTTTCACCTCATCTAGTGAAACACAAAAAGATTATCATCAATGAGTGCAATCCACATTAACCACTCCATCATTCGGCACATTAAAATGATTGCAAATATCGGCCAATGTCCATGAAAAATGCCTACCATTAACAAATGTGTGAAGTTCCAACGGATTATCTACCGTAGCATCAACAATCCACATATTTGCATAAAAATATTTTATAAGCTCATCATCATAATGAAAACACGGATTATCCCATAATGAAACCCAACCTTGAATTTCAAAAGAAGCCCTAATGTCCGGAAATTCATCATGAAATGCTAAAAATCGAACCATACGAGTGCACGCAATTTTCTTGTCATTCAACCCAATGTTTTCATAGTGTTCCTCCGCAAGTTTATTTAGAAAACGAAATCTATTAGCTCTAGAGGGAGGCTCGTAAAGAAGTGATAACTTACTAGAGTCCCAATGAATGTTCAACTTTGAAATCCCGGCTCTTAATTCGACAATCTCCTCTTCCGTAAGCCGGTTTTGATTATCTCCTTGTGGAATATCAACTTGTTGGGGGTTGGAGGAAGATTCTCCCCTTTGCTTCATTCTCCTCTTTTGAGGATTTCGTTCGGTAGAATTTCTTATAGGAGCCATATATGAAATATTCTTGCAAAAAAAGATGGATTAGCAACAAGAATTACAAGAATTGATGAAGAAATGAAGATTTTAGGAGAAGGGGGTGATTTGCGCTAATAAGGGTTTTGGGAGAGATTTTCTGCGTCTGTTTCAAAATGAGAGGCGTAACATTTATGTCTTGAAAAATTGCCCGGGCGCAGGCGGGTCGAGGTACATTTGAGCATTTGATTAAAGGCTTATTATTATCCATATATAGAATTTTATATATGAATATTTATAATTTTACTTTTGAACTCTTAAGAAGGGAATAAATATAAGTTTTCAAATCTTACTCAAATTATTGTTTTTTTTGTCTCTTGATATTCCATCACAACTTTTTATTTATTAATTGTATGTATGTATATTATTATTCATAGATAGAATTTTATTTAACAAAATAAAATATAATATGAAAAAAATAAGAAAAAAGGTTAAAAGTAAAGAGGATTAAAAAAATGGTATGTCCGTCATTGCAAAATTTAGAAGAAAAATATGAAAAATGTTATTTAGATCTTTGTTAAACATTTACAATAAAATCTAATTGCACTTGAAAAATACACATTTTAAAAATTAAATTGTTAAAGAGAGGGACATCTTTTAAAATGCATAACTATGAAAATTACGTCTGACCAAAATTTAAATTATTACTTTAATAATACATATATATGTACACTACAAAATGTTAGATCAAAATCATAATTATTTTTTTATATATAAAAATTAAAGTATAGTGTTTAGATCTTCAAAGAGACTCAAGATTTAAAGGTGACTAAAATCAATTACTTTTGTTAATGAAATTAATATTTAAATTATAATGAACAATTTATTTTCAAAATCATGTTTGTTTTTTAAATAAGAAGGAATATATTACTTTGATCCATAAATAAACTTTTTGGTAAATTTTTCCACTCAAATATAATGTTGTGGTCACCGCCTAAAATTCAAATATCAAGTAAGTTTTATACTTATTGTGCATAACTTAATACAATATTTTTAAGTAAAAGATTAGCATATCAACATGTAGGTTACAAAATATGTACTTATGATATAAATGTCAGATTTTTTTTTTAGTTTTTCTTTAAATTTTCAGGTTTTGATTCTTATTTTCATATTATATTATATTTTTTTGTTAAGTCAGATTATTTCACTACCTAAATAATTTAATACATATCTTTTTACCTAAAATTATATAATTTATTAAGGATGTATGCAAGTTTTAAGCAAACCTATGTATTGTCATAAATATTAAAATGTACATATGTAAATAATTTTTCTTCAATATTTCTTCTATCATTCTTACAATAGTGTATATATATATACACCATTTTAACTGTATTTTATTTAAATATATTTTAATTTATTATATTAGTTTTTTTTAAAATCAAAGTCTATTTATTGATGCAGTTTTTTTCAACCAATACACCTCTATATAAGTAATAAATAAATAAAAAAACTACCATAAAATAGAAAGACTAAATAGGAACAATAATTTCAATCTAAATTAAAATTCCTGACATGTAAAATAGAATAAGATTATTAAAAGTCATATTGACTTCTTATTTATAATTTAAAAATAAAATCTTTTGCTACAATAAAATAACTTATTTTTTTATACAAACTTGTTAGACCTTTCATCCTATTAATTAAAAATTTATTGTGCCAAGAAAAATAAAATTAAAATTAAAAAATAAATTTTCCTGCTCTTTATACCTCTATATTAAAATATAATTTATAATTGCATTTCGTTAAATTTGAGAACAAATATTTATCCTTTTAAGTATCTTTTATAGTTAATTTCATGTTTTTATTATCATATTTATTGGGCTATTTAACTAAAAGAATATACAATGATATATTATTAAAATTGATAAATGAATCTAAATTATAGGATTTGAAAGGTCAAATGGTGCATCCATAAAAAAAATTAAGTGCATAAATAAATGTTAAAGAAAAATTAGTTCTCAATTTTCAATTTAGCCTCAAAATTCTTAGTATTAATTGTTTTATATTGTTATTGTACTTTTCACTGTAAAATCATTTTTCTTTATTTAGTTTTACAATAGAGATATATATACCAACCCTTAAAAAAGTAAAAAAATTATAAATAGTTGTGGATAATCAAAATTAAACAGATATTACTCATCTCATCCACTTCACTTTGAGATTTCAAATATCATTTTGTTAGTTTCAAATAAATTTTAGAGTATATACTTATAATATATTTATTTTGTGAATTTAATTTTACATTGTCACAATGATCGAAATTTTTTTTATCGAAAGAAGAATACATGAATAAATAAACTAATAATTGAATCTAAATCATGTTGAATCGTATATCCATTATTATGGGAAAAAACATACATAAAGATTAATGAATAGATCTTAGAGACAAAATAATATTTATTCAATATTTTAATATAAATTTATATTTAACTCAACTTAAAAACTAATTATTTTTTTATGGGAAAAGAATAAAATTCCTTGAAATTTTCAATAGTCGCAAATTTCCACCTTCCCATACCTAAAAAATGTATCATTTACTCCATCCAAAAATAATAATATCTCACAATTTAGGGTGTGATAGATGATAAATTTATTATAGTATGGATATTCTCAACCAATAGACGAGAAAATTAGAGAAACACGATTAAGATGGTTTGGACATGTTTATAGGAGACCTTTAGATGCACCTGTGCGACGTTTAGAAGGTAGAGAATCACTCACACAAATCAAAAGAGGAAGAGGTAGGCCTAAAAAGACTTGGAAAAAAGCTATTAAACATGACATGTTATACATAGAAATAAACGAAAATATGGCTTATGACCGTACACGATGGCGCGATATGATCCATAGCCGACCCCACGTAGTGGGATTAAGGCTTAGCTTGTTGTTGTTGTTGTTGTATGGATATTCTCAACCAATAGTGAAGTTTAGAAAATGTATTTTGTCCTGCTATTTATTTTGAATAAAATAATATTAAATATTTTTTATTTATTGTTTCTCTTCATTTTGCTGTAAATTCATACTCTTTTTTTCTTTTTTGATGTATTTAATTATTTAGAAAATTAAAGAAAGATATTGTAAATGTACATTTTGCATAGCACTCAACTTTAAATGGCTAAAATTCTCTCATATGAAGTCTTTTATATATGTCTATGACTTATGGTTGGAAAGCTCTCAATATCTAGGATAATATAAAATAAATATTATCTAAAAATTTAAATTATTCTAAGAATTAAAATTGAAATAAATCATATAAGAAGGGTTTGGAATATAAAGAGACACTTGTCAATATTATTAAACAAATAAAATCAAAATCAAATGAAAAACTACTTAATTACCCTTAAAGCTAACTTTACCTTGAGGACATTTTTGGCAAATCAAAATATTCAAGAAACCTTAAAATCTATTCACACTTTTATAATAGGTATAGATTTAAATCAAAATTGATTTATTAGAAATTTTATTTAATGATAAATTAGGCAAGGCGTAACAATCCGTATGTTTGTTTTGGTGTAAATTAGTTTTCTGTAGGTTTCTTGTTGGTATTCTGCATATTCAGATTCTTTTAGAAGACTGCTCATATTCTGCATTTGTTTTAATAAAAGTATTTCAACTATATTCATCCTCATCTCTGAATTACTGGCCAAAAAAAAAAGATAAAGAAAAAGTTCAACCACTCAAATATCATTTTGTAACAATTATCAAATTATTTACAATGTCATCATCTTACCATCCAAACATTACACTTCCCAACACAGGAGTTATCTTCACTTACAAAACTTTAAACACACAAAAAACAATCATCTGTGAATTACCAGAAAAAGTCCAAAAATAAATATAAAATAAACACAAATATTTGTTGAATGGAAGCTTAATTGAAATCCATGCTGAAGCACTCAAAGTCTGAAGAAGAAGTCCTCTGCACCTGCCAATTTGAAACACAAAACTGGTGATTAAAACTCAAACAATGAGTAGGGTAAACTTTGTGAAGCTACCCACCTATAAACAAAATATATTTTGTTGCAACTGATGATTGATTAAGAGACATATTTATAGGAATTAAAATCCCCTGTGCACCAAGTGAACTACAAGATAAAAACATTCTAAAGGTCAAATATAGTTTTGTTTTTCTTCCTTTTAAACTTAAACAATTCTAATTTAATAGTACCTGCAGAAAGTATACGAGTACTCTTGATTTGGTGCTTGTTTTCAGGAAATTAGTGTAATATATTGCCAGCACTTAACTAATTTTAATAAATTTCGACATAGGGAATATGGGCAATCTTGTGCCAGTCCGTCCCCTTTCTCTCTCGCACCGCTTTGCCAATTCTGGGCAATCAAACGCATAGAGATATTTGAGATTTGGCATTCCTTGGATACTAGCCGGAAGCGATGCAAGCTTTGGGCATCCACTAATATACAGATTTTCAAGAGATGCAAAATTGGCCAACCAGTCTGGCTATGAATCGAGCTGAGGAAGGTTTGATAGGACTAGATTTTGTAAGGATGAGACGTGTTGTAAGGCATTGGGTAGGCACACCATCTTTGGAAGCTCATAGAACCCGACTCTTGTAAGGGACTTGAGGTGTTTAATCTCTTCTGGCAGCTCTACTAATTCTGACCAACCAACTATATACAACGTCTCCAGAGCATTGAGGTATTGCAACCACCCATCTTCTGGCCGCACACACACTTCATCTGTTTGATCAATCTCTAACTTCTTGAGATTAGTGAGACTTTTTAGCGTCTCAATCGGAATACACGTCATATTCTTGTCGATTTTCACCTCGAGAAATGTAAGAGTCACTAGCTTAGAGACTGAAGCCAGAGCTGAGCTAGTGCATCTCAATGTGTGCATCATTTTGAAGGATAAGAGTGGTGGAAATTTAAAACAAGGGCAACGTTCAATCCTTAGATCTAGAAGATTTGGGAAAACTTCTCTCATCACTTGGTCCTTAAAGAACCCTCTGAGATTGGGGAGATCATACAAATTCAGTTGTTCTAGAGATGGGAAATCTACACTTACTACATCTCCACCTTGAACGTCATCCTCAACAATGTATTCTATCCCCAGATTTGCTAACCTCAATATCTTAAGTTGAGGTAACTCTCTCAGGTGTGGAAGACGCAAACAATTTTGGCATCCCTTTATACTAATCTCAACTACTTTCTTTAGAGTTGAATTTGTCCTCCAAGATGGAAAACACCGACCATTGAAGCCGATTATCTGTAAAGTTTCAACATTTGGGTGAGGTTCAAGTTCTTCCAACACCTTTTCATCAACATCTTCCATTAGTCTGGATCCATTATTACCTTCCCATATTAAGCTCAAATACCGAAGGTCTTTTTTCTTACCAATATTTGCTTTCTTTGCATCCATGGGGTTCTTCACCCTCTCCAAATGATGAATTTCAAGTTTCCCACCAAGGTTCAGGCGTTGTAATTCCTCAAGTTGATTACCTCTATTTTGACCCACTATAAACAGACTCAATGTTCTAAGGTTGGTAAGTTCGCTAAATTTAGAGGGCATCTCACTCAATGACATGCAATTTTCCAAACAAAGGTGGCGGAGACTTTTCAAGTATCTCATGCTCTTAGGTAAAGCAACAAGCCTTTGACATCGATACAAATCCAAAATTTTCAAATTCCAAAGACTACATAATGAGTCGGAAGAGTACGAATTCCATTTCCTGACAAATTCAATTGTCGCAAATGTTTTAAGTTGCCTACTGCAGATGGCAATTCGTTTATTCCTGAATAACTTGCTTCAAGTATTCTCAAACGACTAAAGTTCTTTAAGATGTAAGACATGTACTCCATCTCAGGTCGACTACTCTGTGGAAAGGCCTCATACTTCTTTGCCAAATTTACCTGACGAATTTTGTCATTAGATGCACTTCTAACATTTTTGGTTCCAGGAACTTTGTTCTCCATGATTGACTGGGCGAGATCATGAACAAGATCGTGCAAAATGAACACGTTTCCTTCTCTCTCTGGGACATCTTGCAAGAGGGATCTCAAGACTAGCTCATTACATACTTTGTCACCAACATCTTCCACCTCTAGTATCCCATTTGAGGAAATATATCCATGAGCCATCCAATGAAAGATCAATTTTTTTTTGTCAATTGGATAGTCCTTGGGAAAGACTGCACAATAAGCGAAGCATTGCCTCAATGCTAAAGGAAGATGATGATAACTCAATCTCAAGGCTGGTAATATCAAAGTTTCTTCTTGTGGTAAATCCAATATTTTGCTTTCTTTTACATAAATCCAGTCCTTTTCTGTTCTCTTAAATCGCAGAAGACCACCAAGTGCCTTAGCAGCTAAAGGCACACCTGCACACTTATTCACTATCTCCTTTCCTATGACTTCAAGGTTTGGATATTTTTTTTCCTCCTGACCAAATGCACGTCCCCTTAGAAGCAACCAACAATGCTCTTCCGATAACCCTGTCAAGTTATGGGCTGGAAGTGTTCCCATTACATCAGCAACCTTTTTTTGGCGTGTGGTGACAATAATTGAAGCACCAGCAGAGCCACAAGCCAAAACATTTCTCAATGCATACCACTTCTCTTGATGATCGTTCCAAATATCGTCCAACACAAGCAAATATCTTTTTTGGTTCAGCAACTCCCGGAGGCAGCGTTGTAAAGTATCCAATTGGACTAATTCTGAAGCACTCCCAGTCCCAGTTAAAGATTCAATCATGGCTTTGATCAAAGTCTTGAGATCAAAATTGCCAGAGACACAAATCCAAAACTTTTTGTCAAAATGCTCAACTACCCTTTGATCGTTGAATACTAGTTGAGCAAGCGTCGTCTTGCCAAGGCCTCCAATACCAATTATGGGCAAGATGGAGATTTCTTGATTATCCTTGACATGGTTCACCAGGATGTCCACAATTTTCTCTTTATCTTCTTCCCTTCCATAAACATGATGAGACTCGTCCAAAATGGAACCAGTCTCACGTGTGGCGACAACCTCACGTGCCCTATCAATAGGCATGTCACGCAGATGAAACTTCTCACGCTCTGCAGCAACAACGTCCAATTTTTCTGTAACCTGTTTCATCTTTCTTCCGATCTTACGTCGAAACAGAATTTTTTTCAAGCTATAACGACTTGATCTTCGGTGCTCCATTATTGAGACTTGTGTTGCACACTCATCCAATATGTCATCAATCTCATAGGCAAGGTCATTGAGCTTGCCCAACCAATTTTGAATGGGCTTGCTTTCAAGTTGCTTCTGCTCGGCATCTTCCAGCACAGCTTGGATGGTGGTGAGGGTACTTGAAAGCTTATTCATCTCCACATCCACACCCATAATCAATCCAATCTCCCCTTTGATCAACGAGCTCAGATTGTCCAGGACAACCTGAAGGAATGCCTCTGCCATACTGAATTAATCGAAATTCAGAGCAACTTTTAGAAGGGAAAAAAAAAAGAAAATCTGATTGTAATTTGGAATTTGAGAATATGAGAATGCGAAGTATCGATGGAAGCAACTGCTAGTCTTCATGTGTCAAAGTAAACCGTCTTCTTTTATTTTTATTTTCAGAGTGTGCATATAATCCAAATAAGAAAATACCTGGTACCTGCTCATGTATAAAACAGCCAATTTTGTGGCCCTTTGGCCAATAATTTAAGTGGAGGGTTCCTAATCCTTTATCATCGACAAATAATTAATATAATTATTTGAGGGCATTGTCTTATTTGCAAATGTCGTAGCATTTCTTTGAGTGTATTCATATATTATTCTTCAGAATATTTTTGTTTTAAATTCTTTTTAGAAGGACCAATTCAACTCCCCAAGCAATGTTCTTATTTAAATTGGCCAATAATTTAAGAGGGCGGTTCCTAATACTTTATCTTCTTTCAAATAATTAATTGAGGACATTGTCTTGTTTTGTAATGTAGTACCATTTCTTATTTAGAAAACAAAAAGTTTTCATCCATTATCATTGTCACGATTCAACACGAAGTTTCATATGCAACGATGGAAACAATATTGATTGTGGACTAAGATGCCGTGTACTTGATTGTGTTCCCACAGATACGTATTTTAGCTTACCTTTGTACGAAGTATTTATTAGTGGTGTCTTGCAGGACGACTTGTAGATTATCAAATCCGTCGATATTCAAACTGAAAAATATCCAAACCAAATATATATGTTAACTTTTTGACTTTTCCTAAATCGAACCATCCGAAAATTTTCATGGTAAAATTCCTGATATTTTTCAAATATCCTACCAAGAACCATACTGAACCGTATCGAACTGAATATCTAAAACTAGAATCGATTTTATATAATTTTTTTATATATACATATATACTATTTTTATCAGTTTATCTTATTTAAATTTTGTTATTGCATTAGCTACACATTCCTTCGAAATTAAATATTATCTATATATATATACATAATAAGATATTATTCTTAGAATAGTAACTCTTACTTTCCATCCCATTTTCCAATTTCTAAAAATAATAATTTTTTTTGCTTTTCGGATTTAACTAATAAAATGAGATTTTATTATCTTTGGTGGTCAGCTTTCTTTAAATAAATCACTTTTTAAAGTTATATAAAAGATAGAGTTATATAAACTTTTCATATCGTGTGTGTGTCTTTTGCATTAATTATTATATTTTTTTACTTTTTATTTTAAAGTTTAATATTTTTTTCTGTTTAATATCTATTTTTGACGTATAATATATCCAATTAATCGTCTTTTTACAGTCTTTAGTTTGACACATATATTGCATGTATAAAATAAAAAAATAAACATAATAAATAATCCAATCCATTAATTCAACAAATCTAAAGATTCAATTTTTTTTTTAATTTTTTTATTTGTTTAGTTTTCACCCAATTGCGGGCATAACTGTCACTTTATTTGTAAAATAAAGCAGTTACTTTTGGTAACTGTTCATCCTAGTGATTTTTATGGGATTTGATTTTATAATTGTTCCCGCTTTTCATTCACTTGTGGTTTACTCACAATGATGTACAATTAGTTATACAATGATGCGCAATTCAGTATAAAATGATGCACAGTTCAATTATGGAAATGTGATCTTTATCACATCCATGATTGTAGGGCGTAATTATGGGAAGATGGTTACACCACTTTGTCTTTATGATTTTTTTAGATGATGTACAATTAGTTATACAATGATGCACTGTTAGATATAAAATGGCACACAGTTCAATATTAAATGGTGCACATTTCAGCTATTAAACTGGTGCACAGTTCAGTTATGGAAATGTGATATTAATCAATCCCTTGATTGCAGGGGCATGATTTATGGGAAGATGGTTACACCATTTCGTCTTTATAGTTCTTTTAGATGATGTACAATTAGTTATACAATGGTACCTTTGTTAGATATAAAATGGTGTACAGTTCATTTATTAAATGAGAAGATGGTTACACTATTTCGTCTTTATAGTTCTTTTAGATGATGTACAATTATTATACAATGGTACACTGTTAGATATAAAATGATATACGGTTCAGTCATTAAATGTGGAAGATGGTTACATCATTTTGTCTTTATAGTTCCTTTAGATGATGTACAATTAGTTATACAATGATGCACTATTAGATATAAAATGGTATATAGTCAGTTATTAAATGGTGTACGATTCAACTTTTAAAATAGTGCACAGTTCAGTTATGAAAACATGACATTAATAAATGGATGGGATCAATCCACATTGCCACACGGTAAGAGGTTGTCACACGAGATCCCATATATATATATATATATATATATATATATATATATATAAGGATTGGTTCAAATGAGACCAACCCCTTTAGGTTAGTCCATAGGAATACTTATGAACTCTTGATTTAGAATTTTAAATGGTGTAGATCATTCTAGTTATTTTAGGCTAATAAGGGTATACTTGTACTTTCTGTATCATCAATTTATTAAATAGGCGGTTAATATCTTTAATTGCTATTTTTATGGCAAATACAATCTTACCTTTTCGATTGGCGATTTTTAGGGAGAAAAAACGCATCACTTTTATACCTGGTTTTGTTTTATCATATATTTAGTTCAGTAAAATTGTGTACATAGTTCAGTGGACTTATATACTTAGTCATGTTAGTCCAAGTGGCTACGATAATCTAGAGGGGGGTGAATAGATTATGCCGATTTTTCGCAAATCACCCTCTTTTTCGAATCAACAAGTAAATGACAAGAATGTAAATGCGGAAATTAAACAACACTCGTTGATTTAAAGAGGTTCAACCCACCTAGGCCTAATCCTCTACCACCCCAAAGATCTCCGGGATGGATTTCAAAAAAAAAAATTATTAATTACCACAATTAATACAACACCTTGAGGATCACCACAATCCTCTTACAACACCTTCAAGGAGATTACCACAATCTTCCTTCACCACCTTTGAAGAGTACCACACTCTTCAAACACACTATCACCTAGACCACCCAAGTGTATTTTTACCACAAGAATACTCACAAGGATGTCTTGTGTTGAATGATGGACAAAATTCAAGATTACAACTCTATGAAACCAATACAAAGATTGAGTGCAAATGTAATCAAGAATCAAAAAAAATTCAGTGAATTTGTATACTTAGTTATGTGGATTTGTATACTTAGTTCAATGGAATTGTATACTTAGTTATATAAGTAATTCAGTGGAATTGTTTTTTCAAAAAAAATTCAGTGGAATTGTGTATTTAGTTCAGTATAATTGTATACTTAGTTAAATATTTGTGTATACTTAGTAATATTTTAATGTATAGTTAGTTCAATGTAATTGTATACTTAGTTAAATATTTCTTATACTTAGTAATGTTTTAATGTACAGGTAGTTTTAGTGTAATTGTATACGTAGTTAATTGTTTATGTATACTTAGTAATATTTTAATGTATAGTTATTTTAGTGGAATTGTATACTTTTTCTTAATTGTTGCATGATTTTGTTGCCATATTTGTAGAAGGGAGAGAAAGGAAAGGTGAATCGCGTGATTATGGGGACGTGATCAATGCAGATCACGTTCCTAATTTGTAGGAGCGGTTACCATATTTAGTTCATTGGATTCCTATTTTACCCCTTCTAATGTATACTTTCATATGAATTGTTGTATATATTTGTTCGATCTTGGCCATTGATTTATTTTTTTGATGGTGTAGATCTGGTCCTATGATCTTACCTAGGAGGGTGGTCTCACAGGATCTCCTCCCTATATATATAATAATAATAATAATAATAATAATAATAATAATAATAATAATAATAATAATAATAAGAGACTATTCTTAGAATAGTAACTCTTACTATTCCCGCCCATTATTCAGTTTTAAAAATAATAATTTTTTTTTGTTTTCGGATTTAACTAATAAAATGAGATTTTACCATCTTTGGTGGTCAACTTTCTTTAAATAAATCATTTTTTAAAGTTATATAAAAGATAGAGTTATATAAGCTTTCCATATCTGTTTGTATACTGCATTAATTATTATATTTGTCATTTTCTTTTTATTTTAAACTTTAATAATTTTTTTCATTTTATATCCGTTTTTGACGTAATATATCTAATTAATCATCTTTTTACAGTCTTCAGTTTGACACATATATTGCATAGATAAAATTAAAAAAATAAACATAAAAAATAAAAGAAAATATATGATACATTTACTCATTATTGTATAATGGGCTTTCAAATTATGCATTTGAGCTACTGGACATCAATTTGTATATTCATGTATTTTGACTATCTATAATACATGTACAATTTATATTTGAACTCATTTCATTTCTTCATAATTATATAGAATTATATTTAAATTAATTAAATTTAATCAAAAAATATTTATTTAAATTGAAGAAAATATCTCAACATATGTATCCAAATATTATTTATATATAATATATATCCATACATAGCATTATAATTATATATTCATATAAGAAGAAACCAAAATTTATTTAATATGAAATTATATTCAAAATAATGTATATAGAAAATTACTTCTTACATTTATTAACATATTTTTCATGTTAATAGATATTTAATATTTATCAGTGTATTTTGATATTCAACTTTTAAAGTTGTACGCTTTGACTTAGAGCTGTCAAAACGGGCCAGGCCCGTCGGGCTGGCCCGCCCCGCCCCGCCCCATCTAAGGTAGGGGGCGGGTTGGGTCGGCGGGCCGGCGGGCTAGCCCGCCAAAAAATAAAAAAAAAAAAGAAAAAAATGAAAAATTAGATAAAATAGACAAAAAAAAATAGGATAATTGATTTTTTATATTTTTATCTCTTATAAAAGTATATATAATATTTTTATAAAATATTTACTTGTTATCCATTAGTATATTTAATTCATTAAAATTAATAATATGAATAAAAAAATATTTTTATTATTTTTTTTATTTTTTTTTTAATTTTTGGCGGGCCGGCAGCTCAAGGCGGGTTGGGTTGGGTTGAGATTTTCTCGGCCCGCCCCGCCGGCCCGTTTTGGCACCTCTACTTTGACTATTAGATATGAAGTTGTTTGTTTGATATTTTTTGATATATGTACATATATAAAAACTAGTAAAGTGAACGTGTGTTGCACGTGAACCAAATAATTTTATTAATTAATTCAAATTAAATCTATAAATTGGAATCAATTTTTATTATATTAGTTGTATTATAATAAATGCCATTCATGTATTTGATCTTAAAAGAAAGTTTGCAAAAGACTAAATTTAAATTTATTTGTTAGTGAAATATGGTTAAGACATTTTGAACTGAAAAATATGGTACTTAAATGATATTATCGCTCAACAAAGTACAATGGATATTAAAAAACTAATGAGTAATCTATATAAAAATTAAAAAAGTATATATTCAAGAACTTGTTTTAAATTAATGCATCTCTTATTTATTTTTTGAGTGTCTATTTCTTTTTCATACTTAGCTTTGAGATTTTTTTTGTAATTTTTTAATGCACTTTTAGCCCGAGCATCATTGGTTGACGTATGGATATATTTCTCTTTTACTCAATTTTCTAATGTGTGTTATCTTTTAAATCAATTTGACTACAAGATTCAGTTTTTCATTCACCACAGGTGCCTTTTTTGTTAAGAACGATGATAAAGTAAAATTCCATTTTTATGTTTAGAAGGTTAGCTCCCGTAATATTTTAACTCATGTTCTCTTTTTTTATTATTTAAGTACATATGTTGGGAGGGGAGGAATGATGGGAATCAAATCCCACACCTCTAGCTGGGATGAGAGTTTTCACCACTCGACCATTATCTAATTTTTCTCATGTTCTCCATGATTAAATTAATTATTTATATAATAGAAACGAAGATAAAATAGACTAATCAATTTTAATTTAAAATAGTCAATAAGTTGATTCGATTTGAAAGAACAGTCACATTTATATATCAAATAAATGACAGAGCCACATCATAGAGAATCAAAATTATTGAGTGCCTAACAATATTTATGTTCCATTCTATTATCATTAAGAGCATGTACGAAATCATAAATTTATCATTTCCAAATAATTTTTTATTATTGAGTATGCTGATGTGACTAATTGCTGTTCTAATTTTGTATCAAAAATTAGTTATGTAATATAGTAATGATAAACTTAACAACAATACAAATTATTAATTAATACATTGAGATAAACAATATGAAGAACCTCAGTTACGTCTTTTATGTTGTTTTCTTTCAAAAAATCACTTACATTCTAAAAATACATCCAATGTAGCACATCCAAAGTATAATCTATTATTCAGAGCTTTACACGAAACTATAGAATATAGAATATAATAATCCAGAAATGTATCAAATTACCGTAAAACATAGGTTAAGCTATAACATTTTTAAAGAATGGCATAACAAAAAACCTCCTCACTTTTTAGTTGTCGTGTTCTATGCATGTGCCTTTTTCAAGCAAAATATAGGTCTCAATTTATTATGGATTTTTTTTGTAATCAGAAAATACATCATATATAAATTGATAGGCCTTTCTTTTTATTGTCTTAAGCGTAAAAACAATTATTTTATTCATTTTATCTTTCTCGACGAGCATCTTTCAATGTAGCATAAAATTTAAAGTATAACACATGTTTTTGAATGCTTAAAATGTTAAAAATAAATATCTTCATAAATTTCAATCGACCTAATATTAAACCAGCTTTACCAGATGATAAATTTGATGTTGAAGAATGTCAATAATACATTGAGCATTTGATTAAATGGTTAATTATTATCCATATATAGAATTTTATATATAATTGTTCAGAATTTTACTTTTGAACTTTAAAGAAGGAAATAATATAATTTTCAAATCTGACTCAAATTATTGTTCTTTTCTGTCTTTTGATATTCCATCACAATTTTTTACTTATTAATTGTATGTCTCTATATTGTTATTAATAGATAGAATTTTATTTAACAAAATAAAATATAATATGAAAAACAAATAAGAAGAAAGGTTAAAAGTAAAGAGGATTAAAAAATGGTATGTTCGTCATTGTAAAATTTAGAAGAAAAACTTGAAAAATGCTATTTAGATCTTTGTCAATTTAACATTTACCATAAAATCTAGTTGCACTTGAAAAATACACATTTTAAAAATTAAATTGTTCAAAGAGGGGGACATGTTTTCAAATGCATAACTATGAAAATAACGTGTGACCAAAATTTAAATTATTACTTTAATAATACATATATATGTACACTACAAAATGTTGGATCAAAATTATAATTATTTTTTTATATATAAAAATTAATGTATATTGCTTATATCTTCAAAGAGACTCAAAATTTAAAGGTGACTAAAATCAATTACTTTTGTTAATGAAATTAATATTTAAATTACAATGAACAATTTATTTTCAAAATCATGTCTATTTTTTAAATAAGAAGACATATATTACTTTGATCCATAAATAAACTTTTTGATAATGATTTTTTACCTAACTTATATAATTTATTAAGGGTGTATGTAAGTTTTAAGCAAAGCTAAGTATTGTCATAAATGTTAAAATGTACACATGTAAATGATTTTTCTTCAATATTTCTTCTACCATTCTTACAATAGTATATATATATATATACCATTTTTAACTATATTTTATTTAAATCTATTTAATTTGTTATATTGGTTTTTATTTTTTTAAATCAAAGTCTATTTATTGATGTAATTGTTTTCAACCAATACACCTCTATATAAGTAATAAATAAAAGAAAACTACCATAAAATAGAAAAGACTAAACAGGAACAATAATTTCAATCTAAATTAAAATGCCTGATATGTAAAATAGAATAATATTATTAAAAGTCATATTGACTTCTTATTTATAATTCAAAAATAAAATATTTTGCATCAGTATTACTTATTTCCTGTTTTTATCCAAACTTGTTATACCATTCATCCTATTAATTAAAAATTTATCGTGGCAAGAAAAATAAAATCAAAATTAAAAAATATATTTTCCTGCTCTCTATACCTTCATATTAAAACATAATTTATATTTACATTTTTTTAAGTTTAAGAACCAATATTTATCCTTTTAAATATCTTTTATAGTTAAATTCACGTTTTTATTATCATATTTACTGGGTTTATTTGACTAAAAGAATATACAATGATATATTATTAAAATTAATAAATGAATCTAAAGTATAGGATTTGAAAGGTCAAATGATGCATCCATAAAAAAACTAAGTACATAAATAAATGTTAAAGAAAAATTAGTTCTCTTACATTGTTTCTTCTTGGAACCAATTTTTCAATTTAGCCTCAAAATTCTTAGTATTAATGTTTTATATTGTTATTGTAATTTTTGCTGAAAATTTATTTTTCTTTCATTTTTTTATTTATTTAGTTTTACAATAAAAAATATATATGCCAACGCTTAAAAAAAGTAAAAAATTATAAATATACAGTTGTGGATAATCAAAATTAAATAAATATTACTCATCTCCACTTCACTTTGAGATTTAAAATCTCATTCCATTAATTTCAAACACATAACTCTTAGCGAGTTTATTTCATTTTTAAATTTTAGAATATATACTTGTAATATATTTGTTTTGCAAATTTAACTTTACATTGTCACGATGATCTAGTTTTTTTATCAACAGAATACAGGAAAAACATACATAAAGATTAATGAATAGATCTTAGAAACAAAATAATAATTAATCAAAATTTTAGTAAAAATTTATATATAACTTATCTTAAAAACTAATTATTTTTTATGGGAAAATCATAAAATTCCTTGAAACTTTCAATGGTCGCAAATTCCCATCTTCCCATACCTAAAAAATGTATCATTTACTCCAACCAAAAATAATATTATCTCACAATTTAGGGTGTGTGGTAAATGATAAATTTATTATTGTATAGATATTCTCAACCAATAGTGAAGTTTAGAAAATGTATTTTGTCCTGCTTATTTATTTTGAGTAAAATAAAATTAATTATTTTTTATTTATATTTTCTCTTCATTTTGTTGTAAATTCATACTCTTTTTTTCTTTTTTGATGTAATTAATTATTTAGAAAATTAAAGAAGATATTATAAATGTACTTTTTGCAGAGCACTCAACTTTAAATGGCTAAAATTCTCTCATAGAAGTCTTTTATATATGTTGATGACATATGATTGGAAAACTCGATATCTAGTATAATATAAAATGAATATTATCTAAAAATTTAAAATATTTTAGGAATTAAAATTGAAATAAATCATATAAGAAGGGTTTCGAATATAAAGAGACACTTGTCAATATTACTAAACAAATAAAATCAAAACAATATGAAAAACTACTTGATTACCCTTAAATCTAATTTTACCATGAGGACAATTTTGGCAAATGAAAATTTTCAAGAAACCTTAAAACTTATTCACACTTTTATAATAAGTATAGATATAGATATAGATAGAATTATTTTTATTTTTTGAATGTTTCATTTTCTCCTAAAACTATGCTGCTAAAATTATAAATACTCTACATAGGTTGCTGGGGTTTTGCTTTGAAGCTAGTTTTATTGCATCAATTGTGCGGTCAGTCACAACTTCGTGCATGCCAGCTATGCACTATCCAGCAGTCAACCACTCTATCTGCATATCCATACAATGTGAAGGTTCTGGAAGAGAAGATGATTAATCTCCAAGGATGAAAGTACTCAAAAAAGAATATCTAAAGATAACCCTTATCAAATTAATTGGGTGAAAATGAAGATGAAAAATAAGGGGTAAAAATTTTGGGTCCAAAAAGGAATATTATCTTTATCACAATCACTTCACCGGTAACTCAACTTTGTAACCATTTCATCCTCAACGGTTAAAACTTTCTTCACCTTATGTACATTAAACTATTCTCTCAATTTTATACTGCCATAGAGAATTGTTTACTTTTGATAAATTGCCAATGAAGAAATGAAAAGGTAAGAAAATCAGTTGCACCCCACACCAATGTCTAGATTTTACCTTTAGATATGTCAATAACTAGGAACCATACCTGCTTCCTTGTTTGAATGAGGAGGCATCCCACAGGAACTTTTACTTCCAATTTTTTGCCCATTTCTTAGCCAAATATTTAGTCATGGGAATCTACTCCTGCCATGAATTGTAAGAAAGTTGAGGTCATAATGATATCCAGCAAACACAGTGCCTATTTGACCATGACGTCTTAGATCGCTTCCTGTTGAAGCAAGTAGGTGCGATCCCTGGAAGTGACGAGCGAATATTCTTCCGTAAGAGGTATATTAGGTGAAAAAGCAAGGCGTGAACAATTCATGAGAACAGCAATAAAGAGAATACTCCTCAAAGAGGGCCTCTAAATTTCAAAACGCAAACGATTTGCATGAAATTCAGAAACCACCAAGAACGAGTTTCATGCTATTAGGGGGGAGAAAAACTGAATGACTTTAAGGCTGTCAATCATAGGAATACCAAGAAGACAGGGTTGGAATTATTACGACAATGGAATTATGGATGTCATTTCAGTCTCATTTTTTATCCCAAGGCGGAAGAGAAAATGCAACAAAGGTGAGTTATTCCTTACTAACTGCAGGAGTCACTGACGAATTGAAAAATATAACTGAATCAATCAAATAACACAAAATAGTTGTATGCAAGAGTGCACAATGGAAGCACACCAAAAAAACAATCCGTAGGATTCGCTCCACAAATACAAAGGCCTTGATTTATTTGCCTAATTGCCTCTCAGTCAACATTTACCGAAAGTATACTTCATGACAAAAATGGCAAGAAGGGCTATATGTCTAAGTTGGAGAAACATTGTACCTTATTCATGTATCATGGCAGAAAAACAATATCGCCGAAAACAATAAAATATTTGATTGAAAGAGAACCGGATCGGATGAGGGGAGTTTGTTGTGCCTTTTTAACATCTTACAACTCATAGAAAATTGAGTTTCTTCGCAGCTGACAAGTCTTCTAAAAATGTGTTTTCTTCCCCAGAAGAGAATAATAATAGTGCATGTTAAACCACACTATTACGCCACTAAGATTGCAGAATATGAAGGGCTGGAAAACACTACTGAGAGCTCTTCAAGAATATGCATTACATACTATCAAGGCTCTTCATAAAGCTCTCATCTTCCTGATCGGAGGACGATTGAGAACTATACCAACATAATCCAAGAGTCATGAAGTTAGCCCATCATAGGAGACGAGAATTTACTTGTCACTCCTAACAGAGATTACCTGATGAATAATAGGATTACTAAGAAATTTTTTCATCACCCAAAGATCTATTGATCAAGAGAATTTCTAGTTTAACTCATGATCCTTCACGTGTTAAGCCATGGTCCATGTCGCAAGAACCATTTCAATAGACTGCATAATCTGATAGGAATTTAGCAGATACCCACATCCATTATTTCAATAGAAAGTGAAGGGAAGGAGTCAACTTTTCTTGTAGGTTTACTTATTTTACTATTCCAAAATAAACATTACTCTATTTGTATATCAAACATATCAAACTTTTGGTTCACCATGGGTCTTCCACTCTCAGGGTCAAAAATTCGTCAAAAGTGATATAATAGGTGTTTTGCAAACCCAAGTATTGGTTCTACGGGACAACTTACATAAGACCAAGCAAGACACAAGACAAACATTTGAACAAGGAAAGTTATATATCTGAAATTAGGCAGAAATGTATGATCACTTTGCAGCAAAAACAAATTTATGTTAGGCCATATCATCATCTCCGGGTGGGTGGAGGCCCAAAACATAAAATCAACACTTAATTTATCTTCAACAGATCTGATCAGCATGTATTCCTCATTACCAAGTTGGATAAAGAAATTAAATATGGACAAAAACAACAGTAACCTGCTTCATAAGAGAAATGAACGCGTCCTTTTGCAAGCCAAAGCCAACTGCAGCAATTTCAGCTACAGCCTGACAAAGAATGGCATAACATGAGAAAAATGAATAGCCATGAAAAAACAAGGAAATCTGATGCTCACATCTATAGCAGACAATGTTTTATATCCCCATGAATCCATGGTATCTTTCCATTGAGGAAATCCCTCTGGTATGACGGACTCTGAGTTTTCTTTCAAAATGAAGACGTGTCAGCTTAAGAAGCCTAATAGCATCAATCATAGCACACGTTACTAAGTTGACCTTAAAGCGGGTATTTGATGGTCGTGGTCCAACCCTCCACATATACCATACCGCCACTTCGGGTCTGGTCCAAGGAGTGGATGGTTGAAACTCTATTGGCACTGCTCTTAGGGTCTCTTGCATTTCTTTATCCACTAAACTGCATGGTACATCAACTTCTTCAGGTGTTGCTCCAACCTGAGTAAACATAACATCAACTTTGCAATTTTAGTGAGTGATACCCTGCCAAGAAACTCAACAAGTAACCTCCTGCAGCAAACAAATTTATCAACTGCATCCATGCCTTCTGTGTCTAGATTGAACTCAAAAGGAAAAACAAAATCAAGAGAAATAATATAAGAAAAAAAAAAAAAAAAAGAAGCTCAGTAGATCTGGTTTTTCATTGCAAATGTTTACTTAATTAAGTCTACACTATGCAATTTCTTCTATAAATCAAACATGAATGCAGGGAGCATTTTATATGCAAACTTGTAAATACAAACGCATACAGCAAGATAGTTACACAATACAACATTAAGGTAGAAAAATTAAATGAACAAATTGCTAAGTACATTTTAGCAGAAGACAAACAGAATTCTGAAAAAGTACCCTGAAAAATATGAAGCTCAATATGCACTAATGATAAAAATTACAGCCAATTTCTTTGTTCCTGTGTCTTAACAACAGTATTTCCAGGTTTCCCAGATTTGTCATTTGCCTGCAAATCCTCCAGTGTGTAAACTTCCCAGCAACCATTCCTCCAATACGTGTGATAAACTTCAGGAATATGTGCAACTTTCCAGTATTGATCACCGGATTTTTCTGGAGAGAGTGGAAAAATAAACTCGTCTGGCATATCAAAGAATTCAAGAACTTTCAGATTACTCAACCGCTCGATTCCCACAGGCACATTCTCCAACATTTTGCATCTCTGGATAATAAGCTTCTCAAGAAGAGGAGTTGCACCCTCCTCAATTATGACCACCTTCAACACTTCTAATTTGTCGAGACCAAGTAGCTTCAACTTCTGAAACTTGCCTGCCTTAAAACATAGCTTCTCTCCAATATAAGCCTCAAGAAACTCAATATGGACAAGATTAGGCAAGTCTTGCAGGTATTCAAGCGGATCATCCCTTAATCGACTCCATCTCAAATATACTTTAACCAGGCTACGAAGAGATTGTACCCAATGAGGAAACATCGCCAATTGACCTCCTAAGTAAAGCCGCTGAAGAAAAGGAGGCGGCGAATGGAGGTACTGAAGATCGAAAATCTCTCCCTCCAATGCCCTTAGACCTAATGAAGAAAGCTTGTCGAGATATTCAATGGCCGAGCATAAGACCACGCAATCTTCATTACTCAGCTTCGTAATGCTTATTCTCTTCAGTTCAGTCAGTGTTGCTATCTCTTTAAGCACACGGCTCCCAGGATAAACCTCGATAAAACAGAGTTTTTGTAGGGATTTCAAACATCCTATTCCTTTTAATGCTTTGAAACCGTGTACATAGTTGTAAGGCATATACGCGCCAGGAAGATGACGGTAGACTAAAAGCTGGCGAAGATATTGAGCTTTAGAATCCCGACTGGAAGTTCGGTGATGAACGTCCCTTTAAGATCCAACATCTCTAGCTTCTGAAGATTCTTTATAGAATCCGGGAAGCCTTTTGATCCGAGTATTTCTTAAACATAGATACCTCAAATGTAATAATTCAAGAATGACCTCAGGAAATTCTCCAAAGTCAGTCCTGTTAAATCTAAAACTTTCAGCATTTTACTGCTTTTGAGCAAATGCAAGATGCTTGAAATGGAATTAGAGTCTATCACACCAAATGACAGAAGAGAACAGAGTCTAGCGCCATACCGTTCGACCTCACTATTCTCCAACGCCCCATGGATCGATAATCGTCGGACCCTTTTAGGCCACGCCATGTTCCTTTCTATGGTGGTTGTCGCAAAATTTTGGTCTCGATTTCGAGAGAATGATCTCGGTAAAAGTCATGGATGCAGCTGATTTTCACACTTCCATCGTCGTTTGTCTTAACGGGACGAAGTAAGCTTCTGTTGATGAGCTCGTTGAGATAGCCTTGTGCGACTTGTTCGACCGTTCTTCCCTCTTTTCGCCTCACGAAGCCTTCAGCTATCCACTGTCTGACTAGCACATTGTGCTCGATCAAATGATCCTCGGGATAGTTGCTCAAGTACATAAAACATGGTTTGAGATAGTAAGGCAGATAGTTAAAGCTGAGTAACAAAATGTTTCTCATACTTTCGAGCTGATCATTGGCTTCCAACTCAGAGCCGAGGCCGTAATTAAGCATTTTCCATTCATCGATGTTCATCTCCTTCTTCGTAGACAACACCCCACTAATTGCGACAATCGCAAGCGGCAAACCCCCACACCTTCTCAAGATATTCTCACAAATATCGATCAAATGATTAGGACAAGAATTCCTATTAAACGCCTTCTGGCAGAAGAGAATCCAAGATTCCTCTTCTGATAAGGGATTCAACTGATACACATATCCATCAGTCTCAACACTACATGAGGAAGCTACATCCATTAGACGTGTCGTGAGGATGACTCGACTCCCTTGATCTTCATTAGGCAACGCGTATTTGATTGCTTCCCACGCCTGAATGCTCCAAACATCGTCGAAAACGAGCAAATACCTTCTCTGCCGCAGGAAATCCTTGATTATTGCCTTCAGCCTGCTTCCATTCATTGTGCTCATTTCCTGCGGAACTGGCATTTTCATTTGATCAAACAGTTGGTGGATTGTATCTCTCAAGAGCTCCTCCAACTTGAATGACTGAGAAACCGTAATCCAGGCGTGGTTATGGAAATATTTCTTCACCACTGAATCATCATACACCTTCTTGACGAGAGTCGTCTTCCCCAAACCACCCATCCCCGCCACCGCCACCACTTTCAGCCTGGAAACCCCTCTACAAGCCACGTAACAAGTTGTTTTTTGGGATTTTCAATTCCCACCAGCTCGCCTTCTTCCAGTAAAAGCGCATCGCCTCGACGATCAACGCCGCCAGCGCTGCCGCCATTGCCGGACAAACTCGAGCTCTGATTCGGGGCGCTGAATTTGTAGCGATATCTCCGGTGACCCACCGCGATGTCCGTCATCCTGGATTTGATGCTCTGGATTTCAGAAGCGATTTCATACTGAGTTTTGAGTTTCCCGACGGAGAAAATCAGCCTGTCGAGAAAACCGCAGCATCCGACAAGGCCACAACCGTTTGTAGAGTGGAGCTGGAGCATGAACTCATCTACGATGTCTTCGGTTTCGTAAGCAACATCTCGTACCTGCTTAACCCAGACTTTGAGCTCTGGATCGCTATCTTCAGCAGCATCGGCAACTCTAAGGAAAGCTGTCATTCTTTCAAGTTCATCTCTGACGTACTCGATTTCTTGCTTCACATCTTTTATCAGGTTCACTTTTTCTTCCTGTAAGGTTGTGATCTTGTCAAGAACAAACCCAACTGCACACTCTGCCATCGCTTTTTCTCTGTTCAAGTTAAAAGGGATTGAACGAAAGGTGTCTTGGATACCAAATTAATGGTCACTTCGAACAACCTGAATTTGTTTTCAGAACCATTTATGGGGTTGTAGTTTTCAATAAAAAGAGGGAAGTGGGACTTGTTACGATGAGGTGTAGAGGTATTCAGAATGAGATGGGTGTGAAGAATAGAGGGGTGGCACCATGGATTTATAGTGCAACTTGCAAGCCCAGCTACAGTTGAAATACTTACCAAAGGGAAAAGCGCCAATTCCTCAAGTTTAATTTTTACCAAATAATTTTCAACATATAAAATTAAGAGGAAATTGTGGAAAATACCATGTTGGATATGTCAAACTGACCTAAAAGATAAGAAACTATGACCTTGTTTGTTTATGTTTCCAAGCCCCCATTTCCAATTTACAACTATTCATAGAAACGAAATCATGTTTGTTTATAAATTTTCCAATAGAAATCATCATTTTCACTTTCCATTTTTCACACAAAATAACATCTCAAACCTATAATTTCAATTCTCAACCCTATCACTACCTACACCACTCATCAATCACTATTCTCATTTTCTTTATCCAAATATATATGTGGGACCCTCCATTATTAACTTTATCTATTTAAAATATTACTATATATATCTAATGGGACTCACCAAATTCTACAATCTTACAAATATAATATTATATATTCAATTAAAATATTCAACCACCATCAACTTTTCAAATTATTATATACATAAAATACTACTTCAAAACTACACGACCAAACATAATCTCATTTTCAAACCTACATAAAACTCATTTTCATTCATTCATCCAAACATAATTTTTTTTCACACGAAAAACCAATAAATTCTCAAAATTCACTTTCCAATACTAAAACTAACTAGAAATGGTGGTCCATTAAAACATAACCATACAAGGCCTATCTTTTCAACCTATTTTTGTTGGTCTTTCTTTTACCCAAATGCCCTTAATTCTCCTAAAATTAGGTGAGTTCCTTTATTTTCCTCTCTCTTTCTTCTCCTTTCTTTGCCGACACAAAAGTTTCAGATCTAAAGCTCCCTCTCTTTCTTATTTCTCCCACTTTCTTATCTTTATTTCTGCTTTCGTCTCTCTTTGATGCCCTTTTCTCATATTAGTTTGAATTAAATTAATTCTCGCTACTGCTCGTTGACAGTAGAATTTTTTTTTTTTGTTTTGAGACTTAGAATTTTTGTTGCAAAATATGATCCAACATGTATTAAATTGTTTGTGATTTCGATGTCTGGTGCGAAACTTAGTTAGTTGGTTTATCATTGGTGTGGTGTTTTTTCTTGTGCGGACGACTCAAACAAACAAGTTTTCTATTCGGAAATAAATAACACGGAATCACGGGTATTCAAGGCACTAGAATTTTCAAAATTGTAGGTTTCAAGCGGATTTTTGTTATTAACCTAAATATTATGAATATTTTCATAGTTTCATTTTTTATGGTTTGTAACATATTTATTTTTATTTTCTATCAATATATACTAGTTTGAATTAATTAATGAAATTATTGTTGTTCTAAAAAAATTGACAAGTTTATGGCTGGGCAATAAGGGGTTCCTACTTTTTTTTTTGAGAGAATAACGGGTTCCTACTTTGAATAAGCGAAAAGACTAAGGGTGTGATTGGATATGCTTTCATTTTGAAATTTTTTTTTCGCTAGAGAATAGTGAAAAAAAAATTCTGATAAAAGTTTTTGGAAAATTTTGAGTGTGAATGGATATGTAATGATGAAATTTGATTTGATTTAAAAATAGTAAAATAATGACTAGATGTGATTGGTAGTTAGAAATGTGTGAGTGAGTGAATAGTAAAATTTGTGGGATAATCTATAATAATGATTAGTTTTTTTGTGAAAAAATGTGTAGATGTGATTGGTGAAAGAAAAAAATGAGAAAAAGTGAAAGTGAGATAATAATATATTTTCCAAAATTTTCACAAACAATCGCATTTTGGTCAAAAAAATTCTCCAACGGAATGAAAATAAAATCTCGTTCATATCCAATCGCAGCCTAAACCAACTTGGTCCTTTTTTTTCTTTTAATATATAGTATATATATTAATGATTTTCCTTTTCTAACTTAAATACTTTTTTACAAAAGAAACCTTATCTTATAATGATTAATGTAAATAATTACTCTCATTTCACTATCTCTAATAAGGTAATAATACAAAAATACATGTTCTTTTTTCGGCTAAATGACAACTCTAATTTTATGACAAAACAAGTATTAGTTTCTATCATATTCATCTACAATCGTGCTTGTTTCGATAATTATGTCATTTTGAGACAAATCACTCTAACCAAGAAGTTTTGTGTGTATCTTTTTAATTTCTAAAAAGAGAGGTCAATTTTTTTTACTAAAAGTCATAAAAATCCAGAATGAATATGAAGTGGATTTGGGACGAAATTTGAGACCCGTCCCAGGAATCAATGGGGATTTGGGAGTTGATTTTTGCTTTTAAATGAGTAATTACTTTCAATATCTCATTTGTTGATTTATTGCACTTTAAATGACTCTTTTGATTGCTAGTTTCTCAAAAATAATAAATTTGAAATAAAGAGTCAAAGTGTGTTGGAAAATATAAAAAATATTACTCTTTAAATTTAAAAATATTCTTTATTTTACGAAAGATGCTCTTTAAATTTAAAAAGTCTCTCAGGAATGATCTAAGTAACCAAGTTAAAATAAAAATAATACGGTATATATAACCGCGTACAGCCGTACATCAGTTGATCCGTTACTCTACTAGACTAGACAAGCCAAAGTTTTAAAATTTGAAACTCGTTTAACTTTGAATCACATTAATGATCGGGTTTGAAATTTGAATCTGCCTAAACAAAATGAGTTGTATATGGGTCCGAAGAACCCACCCCAACCCAATAAAAACCCAGCTTGTTTCGGCATCATTCCATATAAACAAAAAAACAAAGAATAATAATAATAATAATAATAATAATAATAATAATAATAATAATAATAATAATGACAGAATCTTAATATACACATTTCTTTTATAGGAAAATGAGCTGTAAATCAAAGTGACAAGAAAATGAAAGAGGAGGCGGCAAAACAAGAGACCAAAGAGAAGCAATCGAGAAGAAGACAATTAAAAGTTAATATTCTCTTCTCTTTATCTGCACGAAGAAATATACAAGTCAGAAAATTAGATTGTGCAAACCTGTGAACAATTCTCCTAAAATTTTCGCTCAAAAATATTTTTTGTCTCAACATGCGATTGCATTTGTGAAATTATGAAAAATTACACTATTGTTTTATTATCAGTTTTTCAATCATCGATCATTTCTGATTATAACTTTACTAGAAAGAAACATATTAAAACAATTATCATCAGTCCATTTTCATATCACAAATGTTTTTCTTATTTTTTCAATCGCTGTTTTACTAAAAATATTATTTTCACATCAATAAACTATCATCATTACATTCATCTCATATCCAATCACACTAACAAATTTAGTTTTTATTTTCTCAAATAATCTTTTCACACTATTATCTTCAAACATGAAAAAGAACGGACAGAAAGTCAAGCTCACAGCACACTATGTATTTACCAAGGAAATTTCTCATGAAAAATACGAAGAGTCCAACTAGTCTTGAGGTTGTCTAATGTTCTGAAATCTGAACGATGAAATGTAAAATTGAGGTTGTTGTGGCAATATTTACAAGTGGTTTTCCTAGATCATCCTTGTGTTTTTTACATGCATAACCAAACTTGACTTAAGTTATGAACGCATTAATAATTGTCCATTATGTATTGATGGGGATTGTATGGTTGATGAGCGTTGAATACCCAAAGTGAGAGTGATGGCAAATATTAAGTTGACAAATCTGTCCAATTACAGATTTTGCTGAATTGGCTGATGGTGAGCGGTGAAGACCAAGACTTGAATTGAACAAGGCTTGATGTGGGTGGCTACACAAGTACTTGTAAAAGTGTTGAAGCGTTGGATATGATCTGGACACAGAGAAACTTGAATACCTCTTGAAGAGAAGGAAAAATCAACCCTTTTCAGATATTTTTTTCTTGTGGTTTCACTCTCAAGAAGAGGGTATTTGTTGGATAAATACAAAACTCAACGAAATATTCAAGGAGTACTTGTAATTTTGAAAAATTAACTGATTTTTTTTTTTTTGTAATTAGGCTAAACCTCAGGGGTAGTATGAGTATTTATCCCTGTTAAACTTTCTGTTATTTTCTCAACATCCCTCTAGATAGAAAGTTTTAGATTTCTAACGTAATCAAGAAAGTTACATTGAGGTTGATTTTTTTTTTTTTTAAGTACAATGGGGGGAACTTGGGGAGGGGACACACGCACCCGTGTGGGATCGAACCCGGGTCATTCACCCTTACAACACATGTCTCAACCACTAGAGCACTAGGTTGATTGATTGAGTACGCTATCAATTGGAAAATCTTGTGAAATAACTAGTTATAATTATACATGGAGTACTTGTTTGCCACACTAGAATCTGGGATGAGCTTTGTTGATTTGGAACTAATTAATACATAATGATGCTTCGTACCAACATTCCTACTATTTTTACATAATATCAATTGCTTATATTTGGAGTTCCAAAATCCACTGTCACTATCAAGTATCAAGTGCCTTTTAGGATCAAACAGGCAAAAAAGCCACTAGCATTTAATTAGTGTTTGAACCGACAAGCACGCCACAGTAGATTTCACATCAACATACACCAAAACCAGGTGGCTTAGCCCACCTGGCCATCACAAGAATTATGGTGATTATGGGGTGAAGGTTAGGGGTTCAAATCAAATTATTTCCATCAAATTATTTGTGGGGTGGAGGTCGGGGTTCTTATCCCTACTCCATCAAATTAAGGGCATATGCGGTTTGGTGAAGATTTGGTGGGAACTCATACTTGAATAGCATCCGTGTGGGTTCGATTCGGGAAAGATCGTTATTAGTAGATTGGGGTCGAACATAATTGTTCTCTTTACCGGGAGGATCTGGTTGTACGTCGCCAGACCCCCGGTGGAACATCGGCGGTGCGTGCACATCCGCAGTTTATCTTGGCAAAGAAAGCAATGAGGAGCCGGAGTTGTTGTCTCAGTATAGTGGCTGCAGGAAAGTTCGAAGTTATCAAAAAAAAAAAAGAGCAACAGGACTTGAAGTCCTGTTGGAAAAAATACCCAAATTGCAATAATACAATACCTTTTACCAGCTTTTCTTCCAGTCCAAGAAAGGCCAAATTCATCGAAGTTACACCACCTTTTCTTCCAGTCCAAGAAAGGCCAAATTCATCGAAGTTACACCACTTAAAATTCTCAGAAGACTCGTACTCCCATAAACTTTGCACTTTCATGTTCATTCTAAAAGTTGCACCTATGGCATTGGCGTGACTGACTACTATCTTTGCACCTCTCGAGGTTTGAATCCATCTTACATTTTACACCAACCGTTAGTTGATCTGACAGAATTTGCCGACATCAGCTAATATTCTACAATTACATCCCATAAACTTTTCTAAATATCACAAATAGCCCCAATATTTATCATTTTTTTCTTGTTGTTTGTAGTATTTAGAAACTTGAGAGATGAAATTGTAAAATATAAGACAAAAAGTTTGAGCTATTTGTAATATTTAGAAAAGTTGAGAGATGAAATTGTAAAATGTTTGATGACATCAACTAATTCCGTCAGTTCAACTAACGATTTGGGTAAAAATATAAGGCGAAATCAAACCTTAAGGGAGTATCTATAATTTTGAAACTTCTCTAATTTTTTTGTAATAACCCAAGCCAGGTTAGAAAGGGACATGAATGAGAAACAGAGAGAGGCATCTAACAGATTCATAGTGCTGACATTTCTGTTTTCTAGCCGCAAAAATAATAAAACCACTGAATCGTAAGTAGTTATCGTGTAAGTGGCTATCTGGAAACCAACTGGAAAATCAATGGAAGGACATTTTACACACTATCTTGAGTAATAAATAATCAGGCATCTCCATTGTTTCCTTTCAGATTAATAACTGCGAGCTCCTGTTCTACAAACTCTCCAGCACACATGGGAGGATATTTGCAGGCTAGGGGTGAGTCCGCAAAGTGGTCCAAATGTTTCAGCACTGCATCTGATGCGATGTGTGCAAAAAGCTAGATAAGAAAGAACAATACTCAAATGTTAGCAAGTAATTTAAATTAAAACGACCATTGCAAAGCAAAAAAAAAAAAAAAAGATGATCTTAACAACATGGCTAGACTCACCGTTGAGGATACTCTCCATAGGCTGCGGTTTTGTTCCGAAGCTAATTTTATTGCATCAATCGTGCGGTCAGTCACAACAACTTCATGCATGCCAGCTATGCACTCTCCAGCAGTCAACCACTCAATCTGCATATCCGTACAATGTGAAGGTTTTGAAGATAAGATGACTAATCTCCAAGGATGAAGGATTCCTAAAGAAAGATCTAGAGATGACTCTTCTCAAATTATTGATAAGTTAATTGGGTGAAATTAAAGATGAAAAATAAGGGGTAAAATATTTTTAGTCCAAAAAGAACTATTATCTTTATGGCGATCACCTGTAACTCAATATTGTAGCCATTTCATCCTCTAACGGTTACAACTTTCTCCATTAGGTACAGTAAACTTTTATTTCAGTTTATACTGCCATCGAGAATTGCTTAGCTTTTGTCTTTTGATAAATGGCCAACAGAGAAATGAAAAGGTATGACAATCAGCTGCCCCAAACGATACTGTAGATTTTACCTTTATATATATCAATACCTAGGAATCATACCTGCTTTCCTGTTTGAATGAGGAGGCATCCCACAGGAACTTTTACTTCCATTTTTTTGCCCATTTCTCAGCCAAATATTTAGTCCTGGGAATCTACTCCTGCCATGAATTGTAAGAAAGTTGAGGTCATAATGATATCCAGCAAACACAGTGCCTATTTGACCATGACGTCTTAGATCACTTCCTGTTGGAGCAAGTAGGTGCGGTCCCTGGAAGTGACAAGCAAATATTTTTCCGTAAGAGTATGTCAGGTGAAGAAGCAAGGTGTGCACAATGAGAACAGCAATAGATAATACTGTAAAAGCCTCGAAGAGGACCTCTAAATTTAAAAACGCAAAGGATTTGCATGAAATTGAGAAAACACCAAGAAAGAGCTTCATGCTATTAAAGAAAAGTGAATGGCTTTAAGGCTGTCAATCATAGAAATGCCAAGAGGACAGGGCTGGAAGTATTGGGACAGTGGATGTGATTTGAGTCTCATCTTTATCCCAAGGAAGCGGAAGAGAAATGCCAGAAAGGTGAGTTCATCATTCCTAACTGCAGGAGCCGAAGACGAATTAAAAATACAACTGAATCAATCAAATAGCACAAATTAGTTGTATGCAAAAGTGCACAATGGAAGCACACCAAAAAATATTCAGTAGGATTTGCTTCACAAATATAACGGTCTTGCTTTATTTGCCACTCAATCAACATTTACCGAAATCCTTCACGACAAAAATTGGGAATAAGGACTATATTTCCGTGAATCATAAACATAAAACATTGTACCTTATTTATGCTCTTCACGGCAGAGAAATATTATCGTAAATAAAAAAAATCTTTAACTGAGAGAACCGGATCGGATGATGGGAGTTTGTTGTACCTTTTTATCATCTTACAACTCAGAAAATTGAGTTTCTGAGCAGCTGACAAGTCTTCTGAAAATGTGTTTTTTCCCCAGAGGAGAAAAATAATAGTGCATTGTTAACAGAAACCACACTATTACGCCACTAAGATTGCAGAAAATGAAGAGATAGAAAACAATATTCAGAGCTCTTTCAACAATATGCATAACATGCTATCAAGGGTCACCATAAAGCTCTCATCTTCTTGATAGAGGACGGTTGAGAGCTATACCAACATAATCCAAGAGCCATGAAGTTAGCCCATCAAAGGAGAAGAGAATTTACTTGTCAATCCTAAATGATATGAACTCTTTGTTGGGTTCCTCTGCTGAGAGAGAGAGAGAGAGAGAGAGAGAGAGAGAGAGAGAGGTTTCAGCAGTTGGGTTCCTCTGCTTTGCAGGGCAGCAACTGCACAGAGAGAGAGAAGAAGAACATTGGATGTGACAACAAGATAGGCTTTTTGTTGGAGGAAAAAAGAGTTTTATATGGAATCTGACTTTCATGTGCAATCTGAACTTCAGAGGTGTAAAATTTTCTTTTTGAGGTTTCATAATACAAAAACTATTGCACCACAAGAGATTGAGGAAAGCTTTCCCAATCTGATTGTTTTCTCCGAGCAAGAATGTCATAGCATGGATCATCCTAAAAAGAGCTTAACCGGTGAATAATAGGATTACTAAGTAATTTTTGATTACCCAAAGACCTTTTGATCAAGAGTATTTCTAGTTTACCTCATGATCCTTTATGTGTTAAACCATAGTCTATGTTGCAAGAACCATTTCAAATTTCAGTAGACTGCATAATCTGATAGGAATAGAGCAGATACCCACATCCAATGTTTCGATAGAAACTCAAGGAAAGGAGTCAACTTTCTTGTAGGTTTACTTATTTGACTATTCCAAAATAAACATTTTTCTATTTGTAAATCAAACATATCAAACTTTAGGTTCACCATGTGTCTTCCACTCCCAGGGTCAGAAATTCGTCAAAAGAGATATAATAGGTATTTCATAAACCCAAGTATTGGTTCCAGTGGACAACTTAAAAAGACCAAGCTAGACACAAGACAAACATGAGAACCAGGAAAGTTAGATATCTGGAACTAGGCAGAATTGTATGGTTTCTTCGCAGCAAAAACAAATTTACGTTCTCCAGGCCATATCATCATCTCAGGGTGGGTGGAGGCTCAAAACTTAAACTCAACGCTTAGTTTATCTTCAATAGATCTGATCAACATAGTACTCCTCATTGCCAAGTTGGAGAAAGAAATAGAATATGGTCAAAAACAACAGTTACCTGCTTCATAATAGAAGTGAACGCATCCTTTGTAAGCCAAAGCCAACTGCAGCCATTTCAGCAACAGCCTGACAAAGAAGGCATAACATGAGAAAAAATGAACAAATAGCCATGAAAAAACAAGAAAGGGAAATCTGATGCTCACCTCTATAGCAGATATCATTTTATATCCCCATGAATCCATTGTATCTTTCCACTCAGGGAATCCTCTGGTATGACGGGCTCGAGTTGAGTTCCTACAAAATGAAGATACAGTCAGCTTAAAAAGCCTAACAACATCAACCAGAGCACAGTTTACTAGGTTGACCTTAAACCGGGTATTTGATGGCCGTGGACCAACTCTCCACATATACCGCCATTTAGGGTCTGGTCCAGTGGGAGTGGATGGTTGAAACTCAATTGGCATTGCTCTTAGCTTCTCTTGCATCTCTTCATCCACTAAACTGCGTGGTACCTCAACTCCTTCAGGTGTTACTCCAACCTGAGTAAACATAACATCAACCATGTGATTTTAGTGAGTGAAAGCCTGCCAAGAAATTCAAATGAGTGACCCCATGCAGCAAGCTTTGAGGAGTCCTTCCAATCAAATAGTACTTTTAGTTATATTATTTATCAACTGCATATCTGTTCCTTGTCTAGATTGAACTCAAAAAGGAAATGAATTAAAGAGAAGAAATGCAAGAGAAGAACAGAAGCTCAATAGAGATGTTTTTTTCTTGCAAATTTTTTCTTCATCTAAGTCTAAACTATGCAATTTTTTCATTTTAATTTTGCTTTTCCATTTGAATTTTACCTTTTAAGTTCCATGTCCAAATGATGCACAAGCCAAATTTTTATGAACAAGCAGCAAAGAGAGAGAGAGAGAGAGAGAGAGAGAGAGAGAGAGAGAGAGAGTCTCTTTCAGTAACTAATATATTAAAATAATGTCTACCTGCATATAAATTTACAGATATATCATATATGCAGACAAGTCTGTGATATCTATTGATGGCACTAACGAAAAATGCTTACACCAACGTGCAATAGAGATGTCTCAAAAATAATCAAATAGTTTAAGCAGTACGTACGTCTTGTTTTCCCTGTCCTATCCTGCTTGCTAAAGGCAGCATAAATTTGCAGAAATGGTCCCAAAATGATATATGTGTGACTTGAGTAATACTTGTTTCATCATGAATTTTTACTCAATGCTAAAACAAATTTCATTTCGCAGCTGATTTTAGAGAATAGACTATGTGCTTACGATATCATTTGAGAAAATAGATAATTTATATTTAAAGTCATATTAGCACAAAATGTCATTATGTTAAGGATGTGGTTTTTGTATACCTAATTAACTCCTGGAAAAAAGAGGAGGATTAGTGTTTTGCTGCTTAAATTGGTCAACATTCAGTTTGTGTTGGGCAACAACACGAATCACGAAATTGACGACTTTAATAAATATGTTGTTCCTCCCATAGAGGATTGTGGAATGGAAAATCAACAAATAATAAAGTACATATAAATATGTCCAAGTATGTGCTATCAACATATGCTTCCTTTAATTGAATAGGGAATACTAATATGCCACTTCCTATCAATTATACAGTGTGTATCCTCAAAAAAGGTAAATGCTACACAATTTTGCATTAACTTGCTCAGTTCCATGTTCTCTACTTTAATTTATGTTCATCACAACATCCAGTACAAATCAAACATAGCGTGTCATACAATTAAAACTCATGGATTGATCGACAAATCACTTAAATTTTTTAGATGCATAAAAGAGACCCACGTACAAAAGCAGACTAGCAGGTACACAAACACGCAATAAATACCCCACACTGTATTATCAATTTATCTATGTCCTAATCCGACTGAAAATATAACATTCATGCACAATTTCGGCGGTGCAATGCACAGAAGCACAAAAACAAGTAAACTGAGACCTCAAAATCACTATCCGATAAATCACTTAAATAATCAACTTTAAGCATATATCTAATTACAATTATCAAGCCCCAGACGACTAGGAGTCAAACGCACCCAGTACAAACTTGAGAAATAAAGAGACCTGGTAATGGAGCTGCGGGCGTTCTTGTCGGCGCTTGAAATCGTCGGGCATTTCGAAATACTTCTCCATCATATCGAGGAACCGGTCGTTGTCTTCGGCAGTGCATCGGGATCTTTGACGAGTAAAGCTCCCGTCTCTCTTAGGGTTCGGCTGACCTCCACACACAGACTCTTCAGCCTCGAATCGAACCCATCTTTGTCCGGGGTGGGAAATTTTCCGGAGAATTCTAAGTATGGGGCGAGATCGATCACGGGAATCTGCATAGCTGGGTTTTTAGAGAGAGAAAGAGAAGTGTTTGGAACAGTGAGATGGAAATGGTGGGGTTATGGACCTATGGCGTTATGCAAGAGTTGCTTGGTAACGGTGATGGCGGGAGTTTCCCCTTTTCGCTTTTCTCTTTTTCTTTTGCATTTTATAGGGTATGACTGTGATTCACAACGTGGTGGGATTTGGATATTGGATATTGGAAATTGGAATTCGATATCCGGGAAAAAAAAGGTTTTTCCTAAGGAACATTTAATTTTATTCTTTAATTCTTAAATTTCAATCAAGATATTTCTTAAAAAGAAATCAATCAAGATATGAAGATAATCGCAATTTTTACATTCTTTTATTTTTATTTTTTTTTTGAAAACACATTCTTTTATGAGCAAATAGGGCAAATTGTCCACTTCGGATAGGTGAGAGAGTTTTTTTGACATGTAGAATAAAAAACATAGTTTTCTACCCACTTTTGGGGTTCTTTTACCACAATACTCTTGAGGCTTTAAATGTATGTCTTTAAAGTAAGTATATGTATATTTCTCTCTCTTCCAATTAAATACTACCATACACATATGTTTCCATCCCCTTCTATTTTTCTCTTTATTTTTTCTCTCTTTTTTTCCTCTTCTTCTTTACAAAATATCAAGAAGTTATTTTTGTGGTCTTTCATCACCAAAATCGCACCAAAAAATTGAATGACAAGGTAATGTTCTTCTTCTCCTAATTACTTGACCTTGTTTAAATTGTTTAAGACCAATATATTTGCAAAATATGTGAAATGTATTGTGAAAGTGAAAATTTTCTGCATCTATGAAGCACAGTGCACGATATATCGTGCCTAATACAGGACACGATATCGTGCCTGTTTTGTACTTAGGCATGATATATCGTGCCTATTTTGTACTGAGGCACGATATATCGTGCCTATTTTAAAATTGGGCACGATATATCGTGCCCCAGTACAAAACAGGCCCTTTTTATGTATGTTTGCATATCTTTAATATTTTTTCTCTATTTCTTGTATGTAGATGAACTCTGGCTATGTTGTTGTTCGATTTGGTGGTCATTGGGTAGGTTTAGAATATAAAATTGGTGAAGAAGAAGTTGTACGTATTAAACCGGGCAAAATGACTTATAGTGAAATATTGGAGGATGTTTATGGTATTGTTGAAGTTGATATGTAATGCATGCTATTGTAGATATTTCTTGAAACAAACTTGGGAAGTTAAAGTTGAAAAGCAGCGATGACATTGAAAGTGCATTTGAGAACACCGGGATTCTAGTTGTTTTTGTAACATTGAAAAGAAAAAGGATGGGTGAGACTAGTTCGTATAATTTATTGGGAAGTCGGTCACGGGCATAATCGAGTTGAGAACGTTGAAGGTCAACAAGATGTTGGTGGAAGTTTTATGCAACTAATGGCTAGTCGAATGATTTTTCAACATCGTTCGGTTAATTACAACTACATGCACCATCTTGGTTTTTAACAATACGATTGTACCGCACATCAATCTATATAGTCATGCAAAGAAGGCCCGTGGAGCACCTTTTATGCATATGAACAATGTTCCGATTATTGATCATCCGCCCACTATCACTTCACGAGTTAATGTTCCAAATATCAATTATCGGGACTAAAGTATAAGGCCAAGCAATGAAGATGGCTATTATCCTGATATGGGTTGTGATAATACTGATGTTAATCGTGATAAAATTGATGTTGATGTTGGTTGTGATAATAATGAAGTTGATTACGGTGAAAACTACAAAGGTCGGGTGATCTTTGATTGTAATAACAACCCAAATGATTTTGGTGAGAACTATCTTACGTGGGTGATGTTGATGCGATGTTGAAGCTAATAATCAATTTGAAAATGACCAAAGAACGTCTTTCAATTTGAGGAATTTTGTGAGGAGACGAAGACGGAGAGAAGTATTTAAAAATGAAAACCAAGATGCAAAGCACGTGTAGTACTCAGGTGCTAACATACATCCCATACCCATAGAGACAATATGAATAAACAATAGTGCCCATGTGGAGACGAGAAGGGGTGATTCTCGGTGCACTCTCGCATGTTTCGATTCCTCCCGAAGAACCCGCTTAGATTGAAGCATCCGTGGGACATTGCGCCAAAGAGCAACATACATGAGCAAAACAATTGGAGATCGCACTCAGGCATGTATCACCTTCAAAATCAAGTCGAGTATCGAGTTGAACACTCCGATAAGACTCGTTTTCATGCAATATGCAAGTATGAACAATGCCCTTTCGAATGCGTGCATATGGAAAGGATGGTATTTGGAGAGTAGGGAAGTTTGACAAGCACCATGGATGTGGGTTAATTTGAATGACAATGCATCTAGCGGGTGCATTCTAAAGTAGTAAAGGTGCGATTTTGCATCTAGATTACTAGTGGAACATTCTGCGCCGTACCAAGAGATATGATAGCGGAGTTGGAATCGCGATGGGCTTAAACCGAGTTATAATGTTGCGTTGAGTGCTAAGCATCATGCTTTTGGGTTGATATATGGAGATAGCAACAAGTCATTCAATCTAATTCCTAGATATTTACATGTCAATTTAACTTAATCTTTGATCGCAGAATTGCCAGATGGAAGTCGGATAATTTTAATAGATTCAAGACGTGTTTTTTGCTTTTGCATGCATCAATCACCGGATTCTTAACAATGTCCACCAGTTTTTGTGATTGATGGAGCACACCTAAAGGCAAGTACTGGGAGAATGTGCTAACACGTAATAGAGTCGACAATGGCGGAAGAGGAGTCGATATGGCGGGAGGAGGAGGAAGAGTTGACATGGGCTGGAGGAGGAGGATGAAGAGTCGACACCACTTGGGAGAGGAGGAGGAAGAGTCGACACTGCCGGAGGAGGAGGAGTCGACAATGCTGAGAGGAGAAGGAGCTGAGCGGCCGGAGGGGGTAGTCGACAGGGAGGAGGAGATAAGGAGTCGACATTGCTTGGTGGCCTCTACTACGATGATCGGGGGATATCTCTGATCATGCACGAAGTCATCATAATCGATCAATGTATGGGAACAAACGCTTAATCTCTCTCCCTCAATAAGGTCCGGACTCCACTCTATCTCTCGATCCAGGTCGTTCAAGCGAGAACCCTCTCAGACGATACTTAATCTAATCGAGAAACGGTGCAAAGATCGACTCGTGACTCCAATCGAGCGAATCGCTTCCTCTATGCGTCTCTCGAATCGCCTAATCTTCTCGCATAACCCCCGCACGCACCAACATATCCGTATGCCCACCGAAAGATGGATCAACACAAGTATTCCGACGGACGATGGATCATCGCGCATACTCCTCGCGGATGGATGGATCAACACGTATACTCCACATGTATTGCATGGTCAACCCGCATCCGCCCACCGATGCATCATTTGTCCGGTCATCTAAAGGATCATCATTTCGATGGGATGATGGGCCATCCGTCCTACACCGCTTCCTCCGGCCTCGATCGTAGGAGTAGAGTGTCGGCCTCTCAATCGGCTCTACCTCTCCCTCGCCTTCCCCTGCTCTGACCGCCCTCTAGCAGACCCGCCTCGCTGCCTCTCGACACTTTCCGCTAACAGGGGATGGGGATGTCGAGAATCAGACTGTAGACCGCCGCCGCCCTCCAGCTTAAAAACTCGTTTCACTCAAGATGAACTCAGGAGGACTGACAAAATAATCGATCATCGACTCATTCCATATATATCTCGCTGGAGCTCCTCCTCGGTCGGATCAATATCTCATGACACACTAAAGATGTAAATAAATATATAAATAAATTAATAAAAAAATAATTTATTAAATAAATAATGTTAATGCATACCGCGGTCAAAGAAAAAATCTATCATGTCAACGTGGTCTTCGGAAAACCTCCAACGGATGCACCAGGCAATGGGTGTCGATCTGAGTCGCCCAGGCATTACCCTGTGCGAGGTATCGCCTCGAATGCCCAAATCGTCGAGAATATTGATAAGTCTGAAAATAAGATTTTTAAAATATTTAAAAAATATGTACAAATATAAATAAAATAAAAAATATACGCATCAACAAGACATAAGTGGCCCCATAAAAATGATAAGAGCGCCTTCATATCGAAAGCGGATCGCTTCCCAAGATATCTACTGTGTGACAAAATCACGCATTCACAATATACGCATCAATATCTCAAAGAGTATTTTCCTGTATGAAAAACCTCCTGATCAGGCATCGCCTCTTCTATCAAAACCACAAATTAACATTTCTCCACCGGTCTCGAGCAATAATGTAAAACGCGCAGCACATATAAAGAACAACACATTCATACCTTCAAACAGCACGCAGTACGAGTCACGGCGTGCCACCGATAAATAGATCACAGAATCGCAAGGCGTGTAACACAGCAATACGTATCTGAACGGGTTAT
>CM071925.1:74880383-75027635 GCA_016081115.2 Rehmannia glutinosa | reverse complement strand
GCTTTCTGGAGCTTGATGTTGGTAAAAGTTCCTCTTTCCAAATAATATATACCGCGGAACATCCGCTGTCCACGAGTTATTTTGAATCTTCCATTGTTGTTAGCCCTATAACTCACAAATAATTATTTTTAGGTACCCTATAATTCTCGTGCAGCCCACAGTAATTTCTTTGCACTCTTTACGTGCCTGGGTCAATAAATAAAATTATTCTTCAATTTACAATTTTTATAGTAGAATATTCTTAACACAATAAAAACAAGTAATAATGCGAGGACTACGAAGACGTACAAAGGTTGGACCTTGGTCTTTTTTCTTAAAAGCATTTTGAAAAGGTTTGTAACCAAGTCCTAATTTAGAATGCTCACCTCTTTGTGCATCTAAAATTTTGTGACTTTATCCATACTTAAATTGAATCGATGCACATCCTTTTTCAAATTTTCAATATCATTTGTGAGCGTTTGTTTTCGGTTTCAAGAGTACGGACCATGAAGAGTAATAGTATGAGCCTATCAAAGAGAATCATGTTAAGTAAATAATTTATCTTTTTAGTTTAAGCTCTTTATGCTCCTTTTTCAAATTCTTGTATTTAACAATCAAATTTTGAAACTCATTTGCAATTCATCAAAATCACATTGTAATTCATCAACTAGGAGAAGATGAAGCATTGAGCGTACCTCAGTATTTTCATCATCTACGGCCATATAGATCATGTTCGGATTCTCCTTTCTCGTCGGTTGTTTCAAGTAATTCATCCCAAGTTTTGACGTCCGCATTAACGCTTTCTTTTTCGGAAAAGGCTTTTCTTCTTTTGTTCATCTTCCGCTAATTTTGGGCAATCGGCTATGTAGTGCCCGGATTTTCCGCATTTCAACAAGAATTGTCTCTTGCTTTCTGTTTTTATTTTTGTTTACAAATTTTGCAAATTTTCTAACAAGAGTCCGCCGTTTCTTCATCATCCTCATCACTAGCATAATAAACATTATTGAAGAAGATGCTAAGCCTTTAATAATATTTTGCATACCCGGTTTAGAGGTGGATGGTTGAGAATTTTTCCTATCCTTGAGATATACTTCATAAATAAGGAGGTTCCCAATGAGCTCATCAAACTTGAGTGTTTCAAGATTTTGAGCTTCGTGATTGCCGTCACCTTTCGGACCATGAGTCGGGAAGGGCATTTAAGACTTTGGTCACCTTATCTTCTTGAGAGATGACCTTTCCAAGAGCCACAAGAGGATTGACAATGTTGTCAAGCCTTTCCACCATTTTTGATATGCTTTCACCATCATGCATATTGAAATTTTCAAAGTCTTTCACAAGCATTGTTTTCTTGCTTGCTTCATTTTCTTTGTGCCCTCATAGATGGTTTCTAATTTTCCCAAACTTCATGTGCCGACCGTATGCCTCTTATGCGATTATATTCGGGTGGCGGTAGAGAAAGATGTAAAATGTTTAAGGCTTACCGTTTAAAGAGTAGCAAAGCCTTTGTCATTTTCATCGTATTCTTGAACGGCTTTGGGAGTCATGGTACCATCCTCCAATTTTGTTGTTGGTTGAGCAACTCCTTCAATGACCACATTCCAAATATCAAATTCGCACCCTTGTAGAAAACACTCCATGCGGTCTTTCCAAAATGCGTAGTTGTTGGCGTCGAATAGTGGTGACTTGTTGGTGTGGAGGCGCGGTGGTGAGATAAGCTTCATTCGTAGCCATGGATCTTTCCTCTTTACTTGGAACGAGCTAGCCAAAGAGTTTTGGCTCGATACCACTTGTTAGACCAAGTGGCTATGATAATCTAGATGGGGGGTGAATAGATTATGCCGATTTTTCGCAAATCACCCTCTTTCTCGAATCAACAAGTAAATGACAAGAATGTAAATGCGGAAATTAAACAACACTCGTTGATTTAAAGAGGTTCAACCCACCTATGGCCTAATCCTCTACCACCCCAGTATCTAGGGATGGATTTCAAAAAGAAAAAAAGATTTTATTAATTACCACAATTAATACAACACCTTGAGGATCACCACAATCCTTCAAGCAACACTCTTTCATGAGATTACCACAATCTTCCTTTCACCACCTTCAAGAAAGTACTACATCTTCAAACACCTATCACTTAGATTACCCAAGGTACTACCACAAGAATACTACATGATGTCTTGTGTTGAATGATGGACAAAATTCAAGATTACAACTCTATGAAACCAATACAAAGATTGAAAGATAATCAAGAATCAAAAAAGCCTAGACTTCAAGACGTGTGGGTAGAAAAAGGTGATTTGTGCTTATTACAAATGTGTTAATGTAAAAATGAAAAAGCTAACAATTTCCGCAGATTGTTGTGTGTTTTGCTTGATATGTTGTGTCTTGTGTCTTCAATTCATCCTCTATTTATAGGGAGTTCACCAAGATAAAGTTCCCAACATAAAGCCTCTACTACTGGTTTGCCAAAGTTAAGATCACAAGACGAGAAATATTGTACAAAAATCAAAAAGAATTCGTCATTAAATATTTCAAACAAGATAACTTTGTCAGCCACAAAATAGCATAGGGTACTGTTGCCCCCGCTGAAGATTCACCGCTTGAAAATATTAGCGATCCAGGTACAAAGTCACAGTGGTCGCACAATGGGACAGGTGCGACCTGGGTCAGCTCGGCGCGACATCGTCCTCTTTCTTTTTTGTACATAAATTGTTTCCTATTTCTAATTTGTTTCAAGTTCAGTGGTCCTTTCACCAAAGTCGACGCTGATACCTAATTTGGCCGACCTCCAATTTGAAATGTTATCCATTTTTGTCAAAAATAAACTTCAAGAAATACCAAAATTAGTAAAAACATTTTTAAAATCAACTGAGAGTATGGGGACAACATTTACAAACATTGTTTTGGTGTAAAACCAATATAAACAAAAAATCATCAAAAGTGTTATCCAATGGATCAATTAAAAATCCTTTAAATACTCCAAAATTAGTAAAAATATTTTAAATCATTTAGGGAGTATTTGGACAACATAAAAAACATTGTTTTGGTATAAAAACTCATTTAAACAAAATCATCAAAATCTTGATAAAACATTTATCTGAACAATGCATCCCCCGAGGTATAAACAGGATTTAATGTTGAAGTCTGTCACAGAACCCGAGTCTCAAGTCAACCTGCAAAGACCTGGGTGTAAAGAGGGAGAGTTGAATCTAGGCCGACATGTGTGCAAATCTAAGGTTCAAATCGACGAGATTAAGATTTCTCCAATGTAGGTATAATAACGATAAACGGAGAAAATTGGTTACAAGTTACATGTATTAACCAAAAAAACAATGGTTGATATCTCGTGCAAATATCCAGTAGTTTGGATGAAACCAGGAAGTCATCCAAATGAAGTACAGAATGGTATACTTTTCGAGCTCTAAATTTTCAATCTATATCAGATCACCAGATTCCCGTAATTTCTCTAAATTACCGAAACGGATCGGGAGGCTATTTACTTGCATCAGTAATAATCCACATTCGCCGATGAGATATTTTGGAATTGTATTTTATCGCTGCGCCTCCCACAAAATGGGTTAGAAAGGCTTTAACGGCCACTTAATGCTCAAGACCGGACGGGAAATGCTTAAAATATATCAAGCGGCTTTCACCGAAAGCAGACTGTTAGTGGAGATATACCTTATCAAGATGGTGCCTTCTACACTTAATTTGTAGCACGGGTCTTTGGGTTTGTCTAACGTAACAGACAAAGTCAAATATCCATTCGTGCTTTTCCAGACCAAATAAAACGGATCTTCCATCAATTCAATGACTGGATCAACAATAAGATTTGCAAATGAGCTTTTCAAACAAAGAGAAGAATTCTCTGGGAGAACAAGATTCCACGAGCAAAAGAAACTTACCAGAAATTCTGTAACATGGCGCATGTTGGCTGTTGGATTGATCGGACTGTCAAGATGTCCTGAACAGAAGGAACCTGAGCTTAGGAAAGATTCCGACCCAAATACGAACCGGACAAGACCATGTAGCTGGAAAGGACATGGCCCAACTCACAAAACGCATTATCCTCGAGGGCCACGTAAACCAAATTTTTAAAAGATTCCCGACAAACAACACATGGGCTGAGTCACGCGGAAAGAAAAGAAAAATAGCTGGCAAGGCAATAATGCAGGATATAACGTATAAAGTGACGTCATAAATATCAACAAGATCTGAAGTCCGCCTTTGAAGTCCTGGGACTTATATCTATATAATAAGGGTGAAGGTTTGAAGACATCGAACATTTCTTTAGTTTTCTTATAATAAATTCCGAGAGAAATATTTGTAATATCGTGAGTGTTTTAGTTCTTGCTTTATGTATTTTGATTTGAGTGCAAAAAGTTCTCATATACGAGAGGCTAAACAAGTGATTCTCCTCCCAAAAGGAGATTACTAATGTAATAAATATTTCTATAAGTTCTTAATAAAAAATAAAGCTCCCCGCTTCAACATATGTTCATAATGTACTATTAATTCATCTCTGCTTAAGAATTACTTATACGCACTATTAATTCATCCCGCTTAAGAATTACTATACGCCCGAGTAGGAAACTAACCGCGTTGCGTCGAATGAATACGAGGTTTCGATAACTTCATAGATCATCTTCCCGTGAGGTTGAAGTTGAATAAAGGAGGAGTCGCTTTGTCAAAAGATCCGGGGCGTGAATTTTCCGACTAGTGGTGATGCTAACCATCTCACCCCGGTCGTTTTTGGCCAAAGAAGGTATGAATTTGCGTGATTTATTAATTTTACGAAGCAATGTCATCTCCTTATATGGTCGAATGGGACTATATCCAATTTTAAATCAAAAACCTGGTTTATTTGATTTGACAAATACGGAACCAAAATTCTTAGGAGTTAAAATCGCATTTAGATTATATGATAATTTTATAAATTTTGGGGTCGATGCAACAAATTGGAGTTTAGATGGACTTAAAACTATTAATTAAATTTGCAAAAACTAGGGGCAAAATTGTCCATATATGGCTGGCGGTAAACTTTCAGATAAGACAGGCATAAGAAACAAAATAAAGTTTGGCAGCACAATGAAAAATGGGCATAGTTCAAGGGTAAATTGTATTTAGCTCTAGATAAAATATGTCATTGCCTTTTATGAACAATGTCGTGTTTATATAGCCTGGGCTAAACTTGGTATTAAATTTAAAGATTTTCTATTAAAATCTATATATATATATATATATATATATAATAGCAGTTAAGTCCGAAACAATAATTTTCCGCTTATTTTTACTTCTTATACTAGGAAATAATTGAAACATTATAAATGGTAACTATTATAAATGCTTAGATTAGGAAAATATTGTAAGAAAATCGTTGTAATTATATAAATTAGGGAATTTTTTTTTAAGAAAATTAGAAAAATGTCATAAATGGTATTCATTTTATATGTATAAAAATTAGGAAAGTTTTATAAATTGTATTCTAACTTTATACCAAAAGTGAGTTCAGATTATCAATTTTATCTATATATAATATATAGATTACAAAAATTATAAATAGTATTTCACTATAATTTTAATATTATATCACTATACGTCATCTCTTACTCTATATATTACAATGACTATGTTGATTATATACATCATATCTTCATCAAATATATTATTATTTATTTTCAATGGTGTCATTTATTTTTTTGTATAGTGTAATATTAATTAATCAAGTTTTAAATATTAATCATTCAAATTCTCTCGATTTATTTAATAATAGTTAAAATAGACGAATTATGATTTAATGTATCTTTCACCATTGAATTAACAATTGATTTTGTGTTCAAAGAATTTTTTGCGCCTTATTATTTATGCAACATCCTCTTTGTAGTTATACTATTTAAAGTGCATTAGAGAGACACTTTGATATTGTTGATCCTAAACTCGAAGATAACCCCCAAATATGGCTTCATCTTCGTTCCCTCATTTCTCGTGATTCATCAAATGTCCCCCAATATTGTGATATTGAACTTGGATTATAATTAAACAAGAGTTTTTATATAAACTATAATGTAGATCTGTCTGAATTGTTACTTGGGTGAGTTTAATAAAAAAATATTTGTTTCTTTTTGATTGTTCCCGATAATTTTGTCGTATTTTTTAAGTTGTATTTTGAATTATGATTTATTTTTTTATTAATCCGCATACTAACTCTTTGATTCCTCGTGAAACTAATTGCAAAATTAAACACATCGATTACTTCCATAATTTCTTCTTTTTTGTGTCAATAATCCATAAAAACACCGACTTTTTACGTAGTTTAATTGAGATGGCAACAAAATTCTTTTAGAATTGAGAAATAGTTAAATAGTTAAATAAATACTTTGTGATAAACTGATGCTTATCTTGTTAGATGCCCATGAGGAAGGTAATTTAAATTAAATATCGGCTCTGATTAGTTTTATAATTTGATTTTCCTACTATTTTTGTAAGGAATTTATTGGAATAACTTATTATATTAATCCATTAGAAATTCATTACAATGCTTAACTAAATATGTTGTCGTGTCATTATCTCTTCAAATCGTAATTACATTAAATTTTGTGTCGTGTCTTTCATCCAAATTCGCACGTCATTTTAATGATTTTACACCATTAAATTGTGGATCTCGCATAATGTGAACAGATTCACTTGATGGTCAAAATGATCAACCCCTATGACGCTGCTTTTTACAAAATGGACTTTATAAATTGCTCGTGATAACACAATTCCAGATAGTGAAGTGTTGGTTTTCTCTTATCGTGTCTTCCACGTTTTTATGTGTCAATATTTTTCAATGGTGATGCATGTAAGAGAATCAATGTGTACCTTACTATAAATAAATTTTATTTTTATTTACTTTATATGAATATTTTATTATTAAAATATCAACTCATGTTAATAGATAGTTTTAGTATAAACCAATAAAATAAAATAATAATACATGTAAATAATAAACAAATGATTTATGTGAATAATAAGAAAATAATAATATACACGCAATGCACGCGTGGATTACTAATAGTAAGAAATAAATCAAGTTCAAAGAAAGTATTAATCCAGAATAAAGTAAAAATGGAAGGAAATCAAGTTTTTCTTAGTTGTACCACTTTAATCCTCTGGTTTGACTTAGTTATTTGGAAATAAAATTTAACATTGATTCTTGTTTTCAAAAATTTGATTTCATTTTCTTCTATATTGTAGAATTAGGATTTCTACTAGAGTTATCAAGTAATTTATGTTAGTAGTGTTTTTTAATAGTCAAATTCACTTGTAAATACGAGATTTTTAACTTGAGTTATGAATAGCAGAATACAATAGGATTGAGAGCGTTATTACTTATTACTTTTAATAGAGTAGTTTGCATTTTTACCAGTTGATTACTTTTAAGCTGCTGCTTCTTCCTCTTTCTTCCTTATGTAATTAGGAAACTATCTTTGCTTTTGTGGCTATGCTTTGCATAGTGAAAGAAATTAGAAAAGATGTTTTACTATGCTTTTAGACTTGAAATTTGATGTACAAGCTAAAGTTCTTGATCCAACCAAGTGGATCACCTTGTCTTAAGCCAAAAGCATCTCTTGGGTTTGGATATCAAATTCAAGAGTGTACCTTGCAACAATAAAAGATAGTACTTATTGAAGAACCAAATCTTCCATGGCATACACGAATTTTTTATTTTACAGAACAATGTAAATTTGAGGATATTTATTTTTATCTATCGGGTATCAATTTTTTTTGTTGGTTATTATATTTGTCAATTTAATTTATAGATTCTTGATAAATTAAAACTTTAACATTATTAATTTACTTTTTGTCAGTGTTCAACAATAAGGGAATGAGATTTCCTATTTCACTTTTCTATTCCAATCAGACGCTTAAATTTTAAAACATATTAATAACGCCATAATGCACATGCCGACATTCATTCAAGATGCTAACACGCCAGCAGATGTTTTTGGAAATTGCCAAAACCAAATTTCAGTAGATAAGATTACTGCATGTTGCAATTTTAGATGCCCCAAAGAAATCGGGCTTATTTGGCCCAAAAGATTGGCCCAACTCGACCGCATGAAACATTTTGCATGTATTTTTACGTATGGGCGGAATTGGGCTCTCAAATAGTGGTTCAATGGATATTCGGACCAATCCTGCCCGACCCACATGACAACTGTAGTTTTTGGTGATTCCATTACCATTCGAATCAAATTTTATCTCCACTTACTTGGACCAATCTCAAATTCTTCCTCAATTTTCTCGGAAGTATAGATCTATCATAGACCCATTCTTGTGAATAAAACACATCATTTTCGCTCCACATTCTGTTTCTTATCAATTCGGGTATGCTTACACTACCAGTCAAACACATCAAATTCTTAAAACATTAATTACACATTCTTTGTTTTATCACTCGCAACCTCCAACTCATTCTATATCCCCATTTCTGATCCTATTTTTCAATTCTGTCAAAATTTTCTCGTTTTGACACATTTCCATTCCACATTAAATAAACTCCTCAACGGCACAGCCTCGCCTACCAACTGAAAGCAACAAAAAGAAAGAAAAAACAATTATTGCAACAAACTATCCAGTAAATATAAATACAATCCCATTACCATTCTTTCTGTGCTGCGCACTTGATTTTCTCCATCATTATGGCATTATGGACTTTTCTTTTCTCATTCCTCTCTTTCTTCACAGGTTCTCTGTTTTTTTCACAACTGTTATTATCCCATTTTTTCCAGCTAACTGTTTTATTATAATATTTATTTTGTCTTTTCCAGGATTAAACGCTGCAGTTTTCACATTCCAAAACAGATGTAACGAAACCATATGGCCTGGAATCCTGTCCGGCGCCGGAATACTCCACTGATGAACGGCGGTTTTCAGCTCAAACCGCAGGAAATAACCACTGTCGTCGGGCCCACCGGGTGGTCGGGCCGTTTCTGGGCCCGAACCGGCTGCAATTTCGACCATTCCGGCGAGCAGGGAACTGCACCACCGGTGATTGCGGTGGTCATCTGGAATGCGGCGGCCGTGGCGGTGTGCCGCCGGCTTCCTGGCGGAGTTCACATTAGACAGCCCGGAAGACTTTTACGACGTCAGCCTCGTCGATGGGTTCAACTTGCCCGTTTCCGTTGTCCCGTCCGGCGGGTCGGGTAACTGCTCCGCCGTGAACTGCACCTCGAATTTGAATTTGGATTGCCCGGAAAAGTTGCAGGTGAAGGGAATAATAATAGTGGTGAAGTTGTGGCGTGAAAGCGCATGCCTGGCTTTTGGTGAGGCTCAGTATTGTTGTACGGGAGAGTACAACAGTCCTGGGGTGTGTAAACCCACTAATTATTCAGAGGTTTTCAAGAAAGCTTGCCCTACAGCGTATAGCTACCCTTATGATGATGCCACTAGTACTTTTACGTGCAAGGGGGCTAATTATTCCATCATATTTTGTTGATTTAAGCTAAAGAAATGGGATTTGGTGTTTGGGTTTATGTTTTGGGGTACGCGGATTATGATCATGCCAATTTGACAAGGAAGTAATACGTACATGCATATGGTATGAAATTTTAGTTTATGATTTATGCTGGTTGAAGTTAGGATTATAAACGGATCTCGAGTAAAGTCGAACATAGTATCAAACTTCAAATATTGTGTTTGAACTTGATTTGAATCTTAATTGAATCGACCTTTCAACGAGCTTTTAAGTCAAACACCAAATCAAGCTCAAGTAATCGAACCATCTTTATATTTTATCGAATGAAAAAATGTGTTCAAACTTGGATTCGTTATGTTAACGAACGAGCTCAATCTCAAATCAAGAGTTTGATACCATTTTCACCACTAATTGAGGTTGAGATTTGGAGAAATTTCAATTTCTGTCACCGTAATTCATATAGAAGTTTTTTTTTCCTCCTATATCACAACACTGTTTGAATGATTCATACCACAACTTTTCTCTCCCTGCGCAAAAATAACTTGAAAGTTACACAACAAAATAAGAAATAGTCCACGTTCATTAATTAACTAAGCTTTATGATGTATAACGAATATCACTGTAGTCAGCGTGAGTATTTTCTTTTGAGATTTGTTCATTGGGTACAATCTTTGGGAGCAAACAGAGGAAGAAATTAATTTGCAGGCCTGAAAATACGATTCAGACAAAATATATTATAAAGTTACATATTTGTCATTTGAAAGTCCGAGGAAAACTATAATTGTGGTTATAACAAAATCCACCCGAAAGTGAAGAATCAGCCCTATGACGATCCACAACAGCCAACTTGCTTCCAGAAGGTACCGGTTCCTGTCCAGGAACAACAATCTTGGTTCCTTTGAGAAGTGCTTCATTTCCTTCTGCTTCGCTTTTGCAACAAGCGCTTTCTTGCTGACAACTCGATAAATCTCAGTCAGTATAGTTAGGAAAGCTGGCTCAACATTTGTCGCCTCAAGAGCTGATGTTTCCATAAAGAATATGTTCTCTCCGCTGGCTAAATCTTTTGCATCTTCCCGTTGATACAGCTCAAGAGTTCCCAGGTCCGATTTATTGCCTACTAGCATAATGACGATATTTTTGTCAGCATGGCCTCGTAATTCCTCCAGCCACCTAGCTACGTGATCAAACGATTGACGTTTGGTGATATCGCAAACTAGCAATGCCCCACTGCTCCTCTGTAATAGGCGCTAGTCACTGCCCTATATCTGAAGTCATCAAAGTTTCCAAATGAATCAGCAACTCAAAACATAAGGTATCAACCTTTTTTTTTCATGAACAGAAAGAGTACTGCACAGAAAGAAAAAGAACGCGAGAAAAAAAAAGTTTGAAGTAAAAGAGCATGAGAATAATTTTTACCCGATTCCCCATCCACTGTTTAATGTTGTTCAAAACTTTACAAGGTATATCAGGAAAACAAAGTTGGCATTCATGACAAACCATTGGGGTAACACCAATTTATCACTCCTATCAGGAGTAAAACCGCATAGGCTTGGTTGACCGAAATATTGGAAGCTCAGTAGTTGAAGCCATCACTTCACAAAACAAAGCAGAGTACTTCTGAATTTAAAGTTTTGGTATTAACATGAACATGGTAATTTTAAGAACCAACAATCCGCACAACGGGTTAGTGCCAGAATCGGTTGGACCCGAATAACACGAAAGCAAACAGGTCGGGTTAGGGTAGACTTGAGTTGACACGATAGTAGTGTTACTATGTTGTTTTTTATCATATTTTTGATTGATTGAATATGATTTTAATATAATGATTGAATTTAAAAATTATGAAATGTATGTAAAGTATAACTTTTAGATCAAAATTAATTCATACGACTCATATAACTCATATAAATAGATGAATAATATAGATTAATATATACAGTTATTTTGGGTCGACCAAAAAACATTTAATAAATAACGAGTTAGGTTATGGTTAACAAGTCTAACACGAATAATTGAATGGGTTAGATTAGTGTTGAGAATAATATGAATTTTATGTCTCCACACGACACATAAACCGAACACGACATGAATTGACACCCCTAAGGGTGACATTGCCCTGGCCTACTCCACATAACAGAGAATGGAAGCAAAGTGTAGCAAAACAATGACAACCATAGAGGAGCAAGAAAGGAGGCCAATGGGATAAATATTTCCTCACCATGTAGCAAGTAGTTGCAATTAGATTGCCAAGCCTATTGGCAACAAGCTCATTCCTACAAAATACCTATCCCTCTTTGTAATTCTGGAGGAAACTATCTATAGCACATAATCTTTAAAAGCAAGGAAAATAATATTTTTAAGAAAGAAACTATCAAAACAGTCAATTGGCAGCTCAGCTGCTCAGTGTTTATTCTGAAGAGCAGCAAAAACTAAGTCTTAGACTTTGTATGCCTTTCCAAAAGAGTTTCACTGCCAAATCTAAAGAATTTTTGGTAAATAATTCAGCATTCTCACTCAGACCTTGATCATTTTTCCAAGATAATTTAAAACTGATGATCATTGTTTGCTAACTTTTGGGTGTATATTTGTTGCTTGGCCGGGAAGAATGTCATTGTGACTTGAGGCCCCTTCTTATAATTCAACTTACCAAAACATAGTATTCACTTCCATAATTTGCAAGATACAATCGTAATTGCCAGAATTGAGATTTGACACTAGGCAATATTTGATTGGAGAAATTATATAGTAAAATACCAAGTAATTAATATATAATAGTTGGTCATATATTTAATTTGCCTACAATAACAAAATGCTTTAATCAGTTCCAATCCTTCACACGTCATCCTTACATTTCCATGAATAGTTGAGATCCATTGATATAACAAAATGCTCTAACCAAATCCACCTTTCCCGAAATGCAAGTGCACAACTCATGAGACCGTATTGCATTAGTTATCAGTTCTTTGAGCACCAACCAATCAACTGCGGTTAATCCAACAACTGTATAAACAAGAAAACCAAATGCAAGTGCACAACTCAAGGTATCATCAATCCCCCAATCAAAATCACCATTAATGAACACATAAAAACATCCAAATACAAGTCCAGAAATTGCCCAATAATCAAAACACAATACTCCTCCGTCCCAAATATATAGTCCATTATCATTTTTGGGATGTCCCAAATATATTGTCCAATTTCCATATTTTAGTATTTTCTCCATTCTTTACTATTATAATCCTATTTAATACACATTATGTATTTACACAGTTCATTAAATAGGGGCAAATAAAGTAATTATTTTGTATATTTGTAATTTCCAATACTTTTTCTTAATCCGCGTGAAATGTTCAACTTGACTATATAATTGGGACGTATGAAGTATTAAAAAATCCGTAAGATAATGAAGTACCTTTCCTGGCCAGCGGTGTCCCAAATCTGCGCCTTGACAGTCTTGTGATCGATCGTAACCGTCCGCGTCTGAACTCCACACCGATAGTGGCCTTCGAGTCCAAATTAAACTTGTTCCTTGAAAAATCGCGCCAGGAGCTGCGATTTCCCACCGCCGAATCACCGATTAATACGATTTTGAATACATAGTCGATTTTGTTGCCGAAGTCCCCTCCGTATAGATTCGACATATCTCCTAAACTCCGACCCGACAATAGCAACCCGATCGACCGATCAAATGAAAACAAGACGGGTCGATAGTAGCAGTATGTAGACGTATAATACTATAATTTCTGGCTTTGTACAGGTGTTATGTACTGCAGAAATATACAATTGATAATTCGTGTGTGATTATTATCGAGTAAAAAGGAGAAAGGAAAGGGGGAAGAAAAGAGAAGAATGAAAAGTATGAGCTTTGAATTATATTTGTGAAGACTTTGACTTGGTCGAGGACTCGAGGTAGCAAGCACAACCAGCAGAATTATGGTTTTCTTTTTCTTTTCTTTTTTTTTCTTTTTCAATTTATATTTAGCGGGGTCATGTTTGCTCCTAATCATAGGTTGCCAGTTCCAAAACCACCGGTTCCACCTCATTTTAGAAGAATCGAACCAAAACCGCTATTCATGGTTTTGGTTCCTGCTTTGGAACCCGATTTCTCCGTCTTGCCCGATTTTAATTAACTATTTGTTTATCTTTTGATAATTTTTGATTTCTTTAAAATGTTTATCAATTTCATTTTACAAAAAAAAAAATGGGAAAAGAAATAAAAGAATTGAACTTAATATTCAATTGAGTTTTTATACTTAATATTAATAATAATATAAAATTATCTATATTTACTATTAGAGTATAGATTAATTAAAGTTCACGTAATTTTGGTTAATATTTGATTTAAAAAACGCCGTCTTATATGGGTTACGAATATAAACGTTATAATCAATATTTAACATTTCTTCTTCAAAGCATATTTTACCAAATAAAATAAAAATCGTTGGTTTTAACCTTGAAACTGCGGTTCTGCGGTTCCATCGCCCGGTTCCACATACGGTTCTAACCAGTTAAAACCGTCGGTTCCGCGGTTTTTTTTGAGACTAAGGAATCGGAACCAAAAAACCCACCTACAGTTCGGTTCGGTTTTGGAACCGTTGATCACGCGCTTTTGCCCGATTTGTAACCATGTTTCTGATTCTATTTGGCCACCCTAATTATATTCGCCATATTTTGGGTGACAATAAATTTCAAAACATTTTAGTTTATGTCATTAAGTTATTAGTTATACGACTTATGAATGTTAATGACAAAAAGCAAAATTCTCATAAACTAAAATAAACATAAATTTATTTCGTAAATCCGATGGCTTGTTTGTTTTATGTTTCCATGGTCCATTTCAGGTTTCAGTTGGAAATAGAATTTTGAGAATTTATTGGTTTTCGTGTGAAATCGTGGATTGTGTTTGGATGAATGAATTGAAATGTGTTTTATGTAGGGTTGGAAATGAGATTGTGTTTGGTTTGAGTAGTTTTGAAATATTATTTTATATATATAATAATTGAAAAGTTGGTAGTGGTGGGGTCCACTTTAATATTTTAATTTGAATATATAATATTATATTTGTAAGATTATAGTTGGTGGTCCTATTTAGATAGTTATAATTTAAAAATAGTAATATTTTAAGTAGATAAAGTTGATAATGGTGGGTCCCACATATATAATTGGGTTAAAATATGAAAATAGTGATTGATAAGTAATGATGAGTGATGTAGGGTGAATGTATAGGTTTGAGAATAGAAATTATAGGTTTGAAATGTTGTTTTATTGAAAAATAGAAAATGAAAATGATGATTTCCATTGGAACTTTTAACAAACATGATTCCACTTTTATGATAGTTGGAACCTGAACAGCCATCAAAACATAAACAAACAAGGCCCAAGTCTTATCTCTTCCTTGCACACATGCAAATGTTGTGGTCCTGGGGTTGCCCAGAAGACCCTCCAACACTTAAGTCAAGATTATGGTGAATGAAAGAGAATACTGAAAAGAGAATCGAATATGAATAATAAAGTTATGAATCGATGACTTACAAATGAAGATGAGGGACATTTTTATACCGGGTAGTGGGCTTTGTAGGACGCGTAGGAGAAAGTGGCATGTGGCATTCAGGACCCTTTTTGGGTGGGGTTATTCTATCTTGAGCTCATTATTATTCATTGACAATTAATAATATTTATTCTAATATATAAAATGAATTATATATTAATTTAAAGGACATTTTTGCCCCCAACACTATTGATTTTGATTTTAAATGTCAATTAAGTCTTCAGAAAGATCTTGAGAGTGTTTTAGATTCAATTTATAACAAAAACTTGTTCTAACATTAGCATTAAAGTCTGCGCCACTATGGTATGTTCATTTTTAGTGCGAGAATTTAGTGTAATCATTTGGAGATTAAAGACATATTTTGCACTAAAATGATGCAAAATCGCTATAGATGGTCTTATATCGCATCACGAAGATAAAAGTTAACGTGTATGAAGATAAAAATTGTTTTAATGATATTTTATTTAGAAGACACATTTTTAAAAACTTTTAATAGTCTTTAAAAAAGTTATTATCAAGTATTTTTCAATTATACAATAGGTTTAACAAGTCTACTCAGTGGATCAAAATCTAGGTATATATGGATAAAGATTTGAACCTCAGTTCTTAAAAATTTAGTAGGTCGAGCCTTTGGTTCTCTGTACAAAATACAAATTCCATTCAAACTCAATACATTGTCATTCCTAATTAATAGACTAATAGTCAATGTTTTTAGGTAAAATACCCTTTACCCCCGTACTTTTTGTTAATTCGCACTCTACTCGTAATTAATATAATTTCTAATTTAATGTAATTCCTATTAAATTAACTACATTATTAGTTTTTTTAAATAGATAATACATCAATTTAAGAATTCCTCACTCATTATATATAAATATGCAAGATATATTTTTTATTAATAGTTTAATAAACATTTTATTGTTAATGAAACTTTCATGAGTTCATAGAAACTATGTTTCGTTAATATTATTTCCATACTAAATTGATAACTCCTTTAATAACTAAAAAATGTTAATTTTATGCATTTATTTAAATATTAGATATAAATATACTCTTAATAATTGATATTATGTTGAGTGAATTTTTTTTTTTAAGTAAAATGGATGATCTAATTATAAATACCATAAGATATAAAATTTAATAGGAATTATTTTAATAAAAATAGTGATCAAATTTGAATTAAAATAAATTTGAAATAACTTTAATATTAAGTATTAATTAATAGTATATAAAATAAAAGTGTATTTATTTTAGAATGAGGTGTGGGGATAAGTGAGAAAAATGAGTATATAAAGGGGAAAGTGAGAAAATAAGAGTACAATTGGTAAAATGAAACAAAAATGAGAGTACAATTTGTAAAGTGAGATAATTAAGAGTATAAGGAAGTAAAGTGAAAATTAACAATAGTATAAGACCACCTCCAACTCAACTTCAAATCCCACACCAAAACATCAAATATCTAAAAACTCCTCCAACTCCAACTCTAAATATTACACCAAATTTAGTGTAATGAATAGTATTACACCAAATTTGGTGTAATTCCTTTACACCAAATATTCAAATATTTTTCATCCAATTTCTTCTACTTCAAACTTTTAATTCATATTGTATCCTATATTTGATATATAATTTATTTGTAACATGGTTTTAGTTATTTAAATTTTGTATATAGTTATTATTTTAGATGAACAATTATAATAACTAACAATAGTTAATATTTATCAATAAATTATTATAAACTAAACTTAAAACTTTCTATAGGCTAAAATAATTAATAAATAAAATTACAATTTAATTAAAAAACATCAAAGTCTATCATAAAATATTTATTTTTAAATATTTGTTATGTCTATTATAAAATACGTGTGGGATGAATATACTAATTTAGAATTAGTAATGTATTAATCTTCTTTTGTCTTTAAATATTTGTTTTAGGTTTGTCGTTTTTATTGTCTAGTGTGCAATTTAGTATTTTTATTTATTGTGATATTAGTTGTAATATTAATTTTGCAATATAATTAATTGATGTAATATTAGTTAAATATAAGTTTTTATTTAGTTACATTAATAGTAATAAAATATAAGTAAAAGAAATAATTGCATAAATAAATAAATTTGTTATTTCAAAATGAAAAAGAAAATATTAAAATACTCATTTGGTGTAAGATTTAGTGTAGTGGGTTAGAGGTGATTTTTGAAAAATTACATCAAAACACCAAATTTGTGTGATTTTCACACCAAATTTGGTGGATTGGAAATGAGTAAAATGGATTTGCCCTCCCCCGCCATATTACGATTGCCTTTTGCTATATTATTTTTCATGTTCACGTATCTATTATGTTGAATACATAAATCAACCAAATCTAGACCTAAAAAATTTAACCGTCTTCTTCTTTTGCATCTTCTTCCTCTATTTCTTCCCATGGAATAAGATTTAAAGATAACTTATTATCTATTATTTTTAATTTCAATGGTTTATTTTGTTATTGTTTAAGAGTTTTCAATGGTTATGAGTTTTATTCGTATCCTCTTAATTCTTAGTATTTGAGTTGTATCATTGTCGACGCTTCAACCGACGTCAATGAATTGGTTACATATCGTTACATATTTTCTCATTCTTTTGCTGATGTAATATCCTACTACTTTCTAGATAACAAATTACTACATATTCTGCTTAACATATACAAACAAGTCCATTTCTTTTAATTTAAGGAACGAATTTCTTTTCAAATGGCAAAATGAAGACCCCAAATCCTATATAAATTTGAAATAAATTCCCTGATTTAAATGTTTCTTTTATTTTTTATTTTATTTTTTGATTTGTTACCCTCTAGTAGTGCGCAATTTTTATTAGGTGTCTATATACTTAAACCTGAATCTCATATAATTAGAATAACAACAAAAACTATTCCTTAAAAATTAATCTAATTACAAAAACAAAACAAACCAATTATTTTTTAAAATTATAAATACCCCAAGTATTACCAATACCCTCTCGAGTCTCGAGGTTTCAGTTAGTTTTACAAATTACACCTTTGATTGGTGCAATTTGTGAAATAGATAAATGTTAAGGAATTATTTATAATATCGCTCACCCTTTGTAAGGGTATTGATGGGGTTTGAACTCGGTATCTTTCAGTTTTTTTGAAATTTATCCCCTCACTCCAACCATTACTCCAACTTATTAAAAAAGGGACTAGTTGTAATTTTTAGATAACTAGATTTATAGATTTATGTAATTAGGCTAAGCCTCAAGGGAAACATTTTTAACTTCCTAAATATTATCGTGACCACCATTTTTCCCAAGCAAGTGCAGCATTAGTCCCTATCTAAAACACAATCAGGTACACCAAACTATAGGCCTAAAGTTTAAGCACCAGAATTCTATACACAAATTATTCATAAAACTACAGCGTAAATCAACCTAAACCATACACTAAGGATTACAACCTCACTGGGGAGGCAACCTGCTACTTATCAAAATGTGCACATATAGGTGAAATTTTGGCACAAAAGCAAGCACCGATGGCTGGCCGTTTGGTGACCCGACGTAGACAATATATTTCCGCTCCTGTGCAGCCGTAATAGTCTTTCCAGAAGCGACTATGTGTTACGACTTGTTTGTTAAGGTTTATTTGAACAAATGCAGTTCGCCTTCGTGTCCGTGAGCGTCTGCATGAGAAACGAGACAATTTTAATGTTGAGGTTGGTGAGAAGTTTCATGTGAATCCTAATTTTTTTTTTTTGTTTGAAAGGGATATATATCTGTTCTATTTACCTCAACTTGTTTCTGAAGGTCTTTAATGTACTCAACTGCCAAATCCAACATATCAGCTGTGCTTGTTTGCTGCAAATGAATTACATTAGGAAAAAGGGGAACAGAAAAGGAAATTTGAGACAAGCATGCTTAGAGTGTGTTTGTGATCACTTGAAATGTCGTTTAGTGTTTTGAAATGTCAACTTTTGTTTCTAATTTTGTATAATTTAAGGAATCTAAAAAGCAGAGAAAGGTTGTTCTAGAATTTCTGATTTTCAACTTAATCAACTTTCAACTTATATTTGCAAACGTTGCCAACTTCCAATTCTCAACTACTTTTCACTTCTACCACAATAAATCAAAAACAAATGTTTTTGCACACACTCCCCTTATATAGATTGTGATACACATGGGGACTACAAAATTTACCTTGTCCATATTAGGAAAAAGATCTTGCAGCTTCTTCATCTTTTCACTAATCCTGGTCCGTCTAATCTGCGAATTACAAAATCATATATTCAAACTGCTAAATTTTCGAGTTCCTAGTACCATATATGAAATCTTGTTCATGGTGGTGAAAAATCGGTTCCATCAAACAAATGACAACAATGAATAAAGTATGTAAGAAGAATTTTACCCTTTCGGCTATACTTCTTGGATGAGTTGCACAACCTCTTTTAGCCCGAACCTGACAAGGAACCGCGTCCGGTTGAAATTGCAAAAACTTCTCAACTTCCGCCATTTCGGCAGATGTTTTAGGCAAGCTCAAATGATGAACTAAACCAGACGAATTTTTTCTAGTTTCCACATTCTGATAAAAAAAAAATCGACATAATCAGCACTAGAACTAGTAGCAGGCCAACAACAATAAGAACGACTAGCAATTGAACGAAAAAAGGGGAAAATCCATACCGAATTATCCAAACCATTGAAATTGGAAAACATCTTCAAATCACCATTTCGATTTCTTTTCAAGCCGTTGAAAGGAGAGTCGTTCCAGGCGTCGTTAGAGAAAACGTTTTCAAATTCTCTGGTGTTAGCATTATTGCCGTTTCTCAGTTGTCCATTTTCAGGATTATGTGTGCTAATAATGTTTTGGTTCCCATTTTCAGGTATGGGCGGCATGAATCTTGTGCTTGAAGATGGAGGAGATGAGAAGTTCATGTGATTGCTCATACCATTAGCTGATGAATTAGCTTTTGCATGATTTTGCACTCTGTAGTTTCCTACTTCTCCCATTACACCAAATCCTGAAGTCCAAACAAATGTTTTATCCCATCTATTCTCAATAATATCATGGTTAATATTGTATTTATGACATGAAAGTGTAGTGATAATAGTTGATGTGACGTTTTTTAGTAAAGCTACAATCAGATGTAACTGATGAATGGGTGAATAATATAATTTTTGAAATTTTCAAATGCAATCCCATGTTTGGGACAAAAAAAAAAGAGAAATTTAAGCCGAATCTCATGAAATTCGCTCAAAGGCAATCACAACCTCAAGAAACACTATAAAAGATGCAAATGGAATATATCCCATGGATACAAAGAATAAAAGAAGGCATCATAAAATTTAGAGATATGAAAGAATATGTTAAATCCAAAAGCATCAAGAAAGTAATTTCAATTTTTTTCCCATTTCCCATATTCCTCATATTCCGGATCCAAAAGCAGCCTAAAAAAGGTCAACTCTTTACTCTCTCCATCAAAGCAACAGACTTTTTCCAGCTAAACCCCATCATTTTTTTCCCCAATCACAACTCATTAACAAAAACAAAACCATACCATCAAAATATCAAATAAACATGAAAGAAAAACAAAATCAATAATAAAAATAAAAAAAAGTTACCATTGAAAAATCCAGCAGGAGAACTGCTTTGCCTAACAAGACCACTCCCACTATTATTCATCCTCATATTAGCTTGACTCTCCATTCCCACAGAGTAAGATCCAACAATAGAACCCCACCCCCATTCACAGCACTCTCATAGCCCATTTGCCCATTTTGAGACCCGGGTCGGGCCCCCGATTCGACCCCTGTTTCCTGCTTCATATTCTGATTCAGATCAAGAGGGGGCCCACTCATCAGCGCAGAGAATAAAGCCTCAGATTCATCATCACCACTGCTGCTATTATTATCAGTGGTTGAATCCAAAAGGGCTGCAAGAAATGAGCTCGGAGCCGATCGATATCGCGCCAAGCCGCTACAGCTCGGCTGGTTTTGCTGTGGAGTTTGGTTCGGGAAATACTCCGAACCTCCTCCCATGAACTCTCTGCTACTGCTCAAGAAATCTCCCTCAGCTGATGAAATATGCTTCAAAGTGTTCATATTTCTGCTCATGTCTCTCGGGATTGTCTCTGAGCTAAACATAGTCAACAAAAAACAAGAAACCCCAAATTAAAAAAAAAAAAAAGATTAGATTTTTAAGGAGAAAACATTAATGGAAGCTCGAGATTGGTTGATTTGATAAGTAAAAAGATGGGATCTTTGGATTTAAATAGGAAAAGAAGATAACGCTGAAAACAAGGGGTTTTGTTTCTTTTTTAGCTATTTCTGTGAGAACACAAAATAGAACAGCAGAAATGCGAAAATGAGCAAAATACCATCTGAGTTCTCAAATCCCAGTCTCTATTTATTGGCACCAAAATAAATTTCGGATGGTACCCTTGGTTTTATCCATTATTACACATGGAAAATTGAAATCCTTTACCGACATTATTGGGTCCACATCTCATGATCAGCCGCCCAATAACTATAAATTGACAAATATGCCCTTGGTTTCGAACTTTACTTTCACATCATTATCTTCCAAAAAAGGCCAAACTTTTATCGGCCTGGAAAAGTTTTACCAACTTAGTTTGGTAAAAAAATGTGTTATTAGATGATAAGTGTAATTATTAGTATTATCTAATTCCTAACTGTTGTTATTGCCTAAGTTTATATTATTTATTTAATTAATCCTGCTTTCACTCGTATAACTATCTTTATTTAAAAAAATTGTATTAATTAAAGAATAAAAACCTTTTTTTTTCTCATACTATTTGATTAAATATATCATTCAATTTTATTATCAATTAACAAGAAAATCAATAAACAACTATTAAAAACGTAGACAAATACTCATAGTTCTAGTTACCAATAGACTAAAACTTCTCCTTACAATACCTGATAATTTAAAATTTAATTTATTTCCACACATTGGGGTAAATTTGTAATTATACTTCTTTTATTTAATTACGTCATTATTTAATTATTCACCGACAAATATCCATCAATGAATTTGAATACTATCAATTGGCCTTGAGGCCCAAACTAGTATTGAGCAGTAGTTAGACTAATTCGATTATTTATATTTGACCCCGTGTTTCACTTAATCTTAAAAGGCTTACACGCGACCCATCAACCTATGTATAAAAAGATCAATTTATTTCATTTGTAAGTATTTGAATTATTCTAAGTTAATTACTTTTAATTGTTGTTTCTCTACTCTGGATTTTCCTTCAATCGGTACTAATTTGAACATGGGAGGGTTTTTTTGGGACAATTCTGGCCCATTTAACATTTTGTCAATTCGCGGAGACAAATTTCATCTTGAAGAAAAAATTGATTTTTTTTTCAAAAACCTTGACTACGAGTGATACGTCGAGTTAAGAATCATCACCACGTAAAACGTTAATCTTGATTTGGGGACATGGGTTAGTTTTTGTCTTATTCGAGCATTATACTATATTTGTTAACCTGTTGATGTTTTGGTTTCTGGTCAAAGTTAACGTTATCCAAACCTTTGAAGCATGGGAAAACTTGGCTTACGGGTTAAGTGACCTTTTTGTTGTTTGCAGTTGAGGACTAAAAATGTGTGGTTGGGAGCTCACCTTTTGACATTAGTTGGGAGACGCAAATGGGTCATTTTCATGAGCTGTAATTACTCAGTAATCAAAGCTTAATTAACTCGATCTCACTAAACAATCATCTCTTTGTGTAAGATTTACTTTAATTAATTATATGTATATCTAATACAAGCTTATTTTATTATTATTATTATCTTTTTTGGTAACTCAGCTTATGTCAGAATATGCTTGAGGACAACAGTTTCGGTCCCTAACCGTTGCCACCAATGTAACCCGTGGGTTCAGACTTGTGACCAAGTTGTCTTTTGGTGGAGTCTAAAGATACAATCGCATTCTCTCAGACAAAGAAAACATGTATATTCGACCTTCCGGCCCCGAACCAAAGTATATTTGATCTCCCCCAAATGAACCCACACGGATGTTATTCAGTATGATTTTCCACCAAATCTTTCACCAGCTCGCATAAGTCTAGGGCGACATTTGGATGGAGAACTCATTTTATTATTATTATTATTATTATTATTATTATTATTATTATAGAAGAGAGGAGAGATAAGGATTAGTTCAAAAGGATGAGGTAGGTGGGCTACCTTTTTGAGCTATCAAAAAAGACTATGCAGAGGGGTCTTAAAAAGATTTGCTGAGTTTTTTGGTAGATGCATGTATGCAAGGGTTCCTTTTATTTTATTTATCTTTTTTTTTCTTGAAAATGATATTCATCCATTAATTTGTTTTCTTCCCATTTCAAGTTTTGCTTTTCTTTCTAATAATCAAAATTATAATCAACTTCCAGGTTCATGTACTTAATTTTGAAAGCAATAAACTTAATTAATTATAAACAGAGGGTTTTTTTAACTAAATATTATAGTTTAGGGAAAATATTACACATATGTAGTGAAATCTGAGGGAGTTAAATTATTAATGTTAGTCGTTATTGCTATCAACGACTAAAGCTTAGTCGTTGATAGCAACAACGATTGGATCAGAATTTTTTTTTTTTTTTAAACTGACAAAGCAGTCGTTATTTCTAATAACGACCAACAATTTTATTTTTTTTTTTAAAAAAGTTCCAGTCGTTATCTTAAATAACGACTGGATTTGAATTTCAAACAAAAAAAAAAGATTCGGTCAGCGGGTTGTCAAATCCCGCTGACATCGGCCAATCTTTATGCCAGTCGTGACTGGAAATCACGACTGGATCTGATTTTAAAAAAAAAAAATTCAGCCAAAATATGGCTATAAAAGGAACGGAAGGCTGTGATCAATTGCTACCTCCTACAAAACACTCTACAGAATACACAAACACACACAACAACAACATTTCTCTCCCTCAATTCTCACACACACCAGCACACACATTTGCACACACTCGAATTTCTGTGGGCTTTGGACACCGGGCAAAGAAATCGGGAATAAAGCGGAGACGACAGACATGCTGGCATTTTTAAGGTAAATTTTCCATGTAATATTTTTTTAAAGTTAATTTTATGTTTTTCCTTAATAACATGAAATTTTGAATTTTGCATGAAATTACTATATGTGGCTTGTTTTCTATTTTATACGTAAATTTTGTTATATTTTGCATGTTTGTTATATTGTAAGTGTTTTAGTATTATTTTGCTAATTTAGGGTTGTTTGTGTGTTTTTGAAGATATGTCAAATTCAGATAAAATCGGAGTGATTATTCATTATGGGGGTCAAATATTAATTGAAAATGTCTATCAAGTAGGATATAGTCGCCCTGCTATTGGAACCACGAGAATTTTCCGAACGACAAATTTGGACAATTTGATATCTATACTACGTGATATTTTGGGTTTGGATAGAAATCGTTATTTGTTAAAACTATCCAGTAAATACTGTGATAACAACATGTCACGAGTCATTGCAATTAATACGAACCGAGACTTGTGGTTTTTCTTTGATCCTGCAGGAGGCGAGAATAGAATCTGTAGATATTTTTGTCGAGACGGAAGAAGTGCATCGTAATGTCGGTATCGATATCCCTTTAGAAAATGAATATCATCAATACGCATCTTACATTATGGGGGACAAAGACACTTGAAGCTCCTATTACGACTCAAAGAACTAATAATGTTGTTGTTAATGATTTGAGCACACGGCTTTATCAATCCGATTAGCCCAATGTTGATAGACCATTGCCTCGAATCTAACCTCGATGATCACGGGATCATGAAATTTCACCTTCACGAACCGAGCGAAAATGGATGACGATGAAAATGACATGGGTGATGATGAAGATGAAGATGGTGATACTCCTACACCGACTCACAACCTATTGGAGGTGGCAATAAATCGCAACATATCGTGGATTCCGCTCGTGCACCATATAGAGACATACCTTTTTTAATTCATCTTTCGAGGAATTTAATATTGATTCACTTGACGTTCTCATCCCAAGATTGTACTATGACGCAGATAAAAGTGTGTTGAAAAGAAGTATGGCTTTCAAAGATAAAAACATGTTCAATTGTTGTTAAAGATTTTTGATTCGCCACGCAAAACGTGAGTATCGAGTTGTTGAGAGTACTCCAACTGTGTGGAAAGTTGTATGCAAACAAAATCAGGAAAGAGTTATATGAACAAGTTTGTTATCTGAACAATGCAATTGGTGGTTGCGGTCTAGTTTTGTCAAAAGATTGTCTCTATGGGAAATCACAAAGTTGGGGCCTCCTCACAGTTGTGTTATGAATTTTGTACATAAGGATCATAGAAATTTGTGTAAAAATAGGATTGCTGATGATCTAATAGGCATGGTCGAGACTGATCCAACGTATGACATCAAATACGTCCAACAGACGGTGAAAGATAAATATGGCTACGACATTTCATATCATAAGGCGTGGCATAGTTTGCGGCGTGCTCGTGAAAATGTGTACGGAACATGGGGAAGTTCGATCCGATTTTTGCCTAAGTATATGGAGGCATTACAAAAGTACAATCAGGGACAATGGTTGAGTGGTTTCATAAACAAATGATCATCAAGGAATTCATATGTTGGGTTATGTTTTTTGGGCATTCAAGCCTTGCATTGAGGGATTCAAGTATTGTCGCAAAGTCATTAGTGTGGACGAGATTCATCTCAGACTCAAAGTACAAACACAAGATGTTGATCGTTGTCGCTCTTGATGCAAACCAACAAAGTTCTCCTTTGGCGTATGCAATTGTTGATGAGGAAACTTTCTACTCTTGGCATTGGTTTCTTCACATGGTTGCTAAATATATTGTTCGGGGCATGGAAGGAATTTGTCTTATTTCGGATCGTTATCGTGGTTTGCTTAGTGCGATACAACAAGTCCGCGAGTTCCATCCACCCGTTGGGGTTCATCGTTTGCCTGCGAGGCATGTTACTTCCAACTTTAATATCCATTTTAAGAGCGTAAGGTCAAGGATTTGTGTTGGCGGTGGATCCGAGTTCGTGATTAGGACTTTCAATGAGATTATGGAGCGATTAAAACTTTGAATCCGGATGCATATTCATATTTGGATGCGATAGACAAGAGTCGAGTGGACACTCAACCACGATTTAAGGCAAAAGCGGTGTGGAGTGTTGACAACAAATATGTCGAATGCATTAATGATGTTCTTAAGTGTGCAAGACGTCTTCCAATAATCGCTATAAGACGTATCACATTTGCTCGACCGCCAAAGTATTTCTTCAACGCATGGAGCGTGCTACTCAAGCGATGCAAAAGAACCAGATGTGGCCAGATGAAATCAAGGAAAAATTTATGAAACAACAACATCTTTCATTACAATATGGAGTTCAATTATATGATTTTGCACAACAATCTGCTAGTATCATAACACGTCTTTGAAGCGACGCGAGTCGGACCTTCAAAGTGAAATTGGCGACTCAAGAGTGTTCATGTGGTCAATGGAAATGTAATGGCATTCCATGTTCTCATGTTATGCAGGCATGTCGTCATTTTGGGATAGATCCAACAGTTTTCATGCAGGCATATTACAGCACTAATGCATATCTCAGCACATACTCTTTAGGTCATTTTCAGTAGTATGACCGAGGGTGTGCCTTGATTTTGTTAGGTACTTTGATGATACCTGATACCACTGGTAATAGCGTATCATTACTATACCTGCAGTACTTTGAGGATGTTAGGACGACTGGTAGGTTCAGTTGGGCTAGTGCTGTGTTATCTTTTTTGTATCGTCAGTTGTGCAATGCTTGTGAGACAGAGAAGACACTATAGGTGGAGCCATGGCGTTGCTGCAGATTTGGGCTTGGTCTCGCATTTCAAGTATCGTGCCCCAGCCAGTACGATCTATGATAAATATGGGTGTTGTGACTGTTGATGATGAGCTTGAGTTGCCTCTGCCGCCGTACGGTGCTAGGTATTATGTGTTGTTTTTTGCATTTTTATTATATCTACATGTTCACAATGATGCATTTCACTTATTCATTTATTTAATTTATTTCAGATGGGTACAACATTATAACTTTACTCATACTACTAGCCACTCAGTACGGATATATAGGGAGATGTTTGATCGGTTAACAGAGGCACAAGTAAGTGTTTAAATTATTTCTATAATAAGTGTTTAAATTAATATTAATGTAAATTCCTTTTTTTGGCAGTGGACTTGGGAACCTTATGATCTAAACTCGCCCGATATATCTATTCTTGGTGAAAGATGTCTCACAGCTAATTGGATGAGCCAGTGCCCACTTATTATATATGCCACAGTGGAGATACACCATCCTAATCGAGTGACCCGTCAGTTTGGTATACGACAGGGTATACCAGAGGATATATCACATTCATGTGAGATGTTACACATCGTAACTCGTAGGGGAGAAGTGGAGTGGCATGGTCGAATTTCCATGATGGTTGGGTAACTTATCGCGAACAGAGCTACTTCAAGAATCCGGGCTACTAGGATTAATGGTGGTAGTAGTACAGAGAAAGACGGATACATGGAGTGGTATCGCCGCATTACACGACTATGCATTACTCCATCATATATTGAGATGGATACAGGATACCGACCATCGAGATATTACATCTCACGATGCCATTGTAAGATTATTTATATATATATATATATAATATTTGCATCTAATTATGACATTCAAAATTACTTATACAAAATTATATTTACTTTCAGAGTAACTGGATGAGACGATTGAGGCTTGGTGCAAATGACGACTCAGTCAGTCATGGCCACATCTACGGAGAGTTGTTATGGATATCGTTGATGAAATGGAGAAACATATTCGCTCGTCTCAAAACAATGCATCACATAATCGGGACAGGATGCCCCCGGTGAAGATACCACGACGACCACTCAAAGGTGCATGCCCACCACATTTGCACCCCCGATGAACACATGGTCTGGTCCTTCGAGATCCACACCTCGGATGCATCATGGTATGAATATTAATACTAATTCACGTACATTTATAAATATATGTTTGGTGTCATGATATTTTGATCTTATTTTCGGATGTGGTTGGTCCATCTCATGGGTATGGTAGAGATTATTATGTTCCCAAAGTATTCACGCATGTGATTCATATTTTTTTCACGCCTCCGAGAATCGGACCATCATGGACATCATATACATCACTTCTACGAACCGACATGGCATGTCGTCCCATCATTTCTCAGGTTTTGATCAATCCAGAGTTGGGCGTCCTAAATTTCATACGCGAAGCCTGTTGCATTTCGCCGGTTAGCGGCCAAAGACACACACATGATGATGATGATGATCACGATGATACACAACTGCATTCCGGCGAATAACCATGTAGATGCAACTAGACGTAGAAGAGCGTCGGATACAACATCCTAGATGTGGCATGGGGGCCATAGGTATTAGGATTTTTATTGTGTGAAGATAAATATTGTATCAAGACATATTGTATCATCATATTATTGTGTATTGTCTCGATATTTAGATTTCACCTTTATATTAATGTGAATTGTCAAGACATAAAATCTCGATGGGTTTTCGATTCACGATTATTATTAACGGATAATAAAATTTACTTGTAATATTAATATAACGATTTTTTAATTATAATGGATAATCGTTATTTCGATTTTAGTTAGGAAATCTCACGGAAAAATCTTTGATTGATTTTTTTTTAAAAAAATGTTTTTTCCATCGTTAATACAAATAACGATCGAATTTAAAAATAAAAATAAAAATTACCAAATCGTTATTAGAAATAACGATCGGACTTTAAAAAAAAATTCGATCCATCGTTGTTGCTATCAACGACTAAGTTTTTAGTCGTTGATAGCAACAACGACTAACTTTAATAATTTAACACCCTCAAATTTCACTACATATTTGTAATATTTTCCCTAAACTATAATATTTAGTTAAAAAAACCCTAAACAAAGAGTGCTGAATTGAAAATAGGAAAATTAAAATAGTCATGCTTATATTTCTAAATAGAAATCTCACCATATCATTAGCATCGTAGTAATATTATTATTACTACTACAATTATTAATGGTCTCTTAATAATTGCAAATAACTCTTAAATGTTACCCAATTGGGAAAGACCAAGTCAATGCGATATATTTTGACATGTGTCTAATGTTGATTTTCTTTGTTAAAAAAATAAATGCACATGTCATATAGTTGGACACATCAAAATCAGTGGGAACTTGGGTTCTACCCAATTGGATACCTTCGAAAAAGCCTAAATATTAAGGGCTTGTCTGATAACATTTATATTTTGTCCTTTTTTTAAATTGATTTGGTTTTTCAAGATAGGAGATTCATATACACCTCATTATTTTTTTTATTCAGATTTATTAGTCCACTTTGTATTCCAAATGTGAGATGAATGACAGATGTGGATACTTTTCAAACGATCAATAATAAATATTTATCTCAATAACACGTATAATTCATGCAACAAAGTGGAATATGAAGTGGATTAAATAATATTGTGGAATATGAGGTCCTGGTCTTAGGTGATCCAAACAAGAAATAAACAATACACAACTTGAAAATGATGAATCTCATCCCTAAGAGCCTCTATTGCTTCGTTCCTAGAGTTTCGTAGAAGAAGTGAATCGAATGTTATGCCGCAATGAGTAAGGATAATGAAAAAACTTGAAAATATAGCAACAAAAGGAGTTTGGTAATTTTAATAAACTTGGGATTATGCCTTTGCCTTTGGAGCCGCCAGTGGGTGTCAGCAGCCATCTAACTCTAGCCTTTGGTAGGGGACAATACATTCATTTATCAACACTACCCCAATAACCAGAAAATTAATTGCATTTTTCTCCTGCCCACAGCAGCCTTTTGGCCCAGTCAAATTTCAGCTAAAGTTTTAGACTTCATTATTCTAAGTCTTTCTATTCTTTAACCTTGAAAAAACAATAAAGTCAAAACATCAAGGAGCCAAGAGATCAATCCATATTATACACGTGACAATCATCTTTTTACATTGGAATAAAAAATAAAACACGATTTTAGAATAGAAAATCCAATTAAATCTCTCTCCCAGAAGACGCATTTTCCAGGACAAATTCATAAAGCTCGTGACAAAGAGATATACATTTTGAATGAACACGAGTCACCTTGCCATATCATTGGCGGTGTCATGGAAATCTCACACCAGCTCCCACAAGACACACCACCCACCCACATGCGGGGAATGGTTTAATCTCACATCGTTTAAGCACGTAGGTGGAATGACTTATAAGTGAGAATCAAGTCCTTACCATAAAAGGTGTCTTTTCTATAACAAACTCGTGAGGCTTCTGCCATAACAAACAATACCTCTTGGGCGGACACGAGTCACTCATGCCACATGAGTAACCACAAATTAAAGTATAAACAAAATGAAAATAAGCTAAACAGAAAGAGAAGAAGGACTTAAAGCACCTAATTAAAATTTAAATATTATTAACTTCTTAATTTATTTATTTTTAGGTTAGACTGGATGGTTCACATTTGTATTTGACATTCAGCAATCTGATGCAACTAAATGCTGGTAAGCTTGTGACTTCCAGCCCCTTCTGTTTTGATGCTTAATCACAAGCAGTAACGTAAAGTGGTCCAATGTGTTAGCCTTTTTAAAAAATACTATTATTATAATTTTTTTAGCTTTATTATGAATAAAAATATGATGCCTTGAATGTGTGAACCCTCCGAATTCCAAGAAAACTAAGCAGATGTCACACGTGATATTACATACGTGTTATTGACCATAGAAAAGTCAACTTTTATGTATGAGTTTGAAAATTTTATGATAAATCTAATTATATTTATGATGGATTTTAATTACTATTTACCTTAGTTAGATATAGTTTAATCAAATCGGTATGGACTAAAACTTCAGTTTGGTACAGAAGTGGGAAATGATTAATTATAATAAAGAAGGGTAAACAGTCGTTAAATCTAAATAAAAAATGGAGTTTATGAAACTAATAAGAAAATAATACAAATTTGTATGTTTCTCTTGTTTATTTTTTTTTGGTTTTTTTTTTCTGAATTTAGGTGCCCTAAAACATATCCAACCAATGATGTTCATATATAACAGAATATGCAATATTGATTAAGGAATTTTATCGACAAAAATTCCATTATTCGTTATACAAAGCGAGAATATAAGAATTTTTTGATTTTACTATCACAATCTGGTAAATTCAAGTGGACATAATATTCAAGCACGAGAGAACTTAATCATGAAGAAATAATTGAATATTTGTTTTTATATATATTTTTCGCTCCTTCAAAATTACTTGATAATAATACCGTATGGATTTGCATATTTGTCGTGTTTATAATATTTCTTTTTAGAGATAATTATAATGTGTATTTATTTATCTATTAGTAACAGTATTATAGTTATATGTTATTTAATTTTTCCTTTATATGTATTGTTTTTAAATTAATTTTTGAATCATTCTAACTAGAAACCCCAACTTATTTTTTTCTTTCTCTTTTTCCCCTTTGATTCTTTGATATATATGTTTTTGTATTCAGTAATTTAATGTGGTATTTGAGTAAATTGACCCTGTTTCACAAATTTGTTTCTCACAAATTACTCTCTAATAGTTTGCCTATATATACTTTCTACTGCTTTTTTTTTTAATTTTTTTCCAATTTCAGACTTTGTGCAACCCATAATTTGATAGTTGACCCCAACAATCGATGCCATAGAGATGGCTGGTCATCATCCCTTGAATTCAATTGATATACATATATTTTTTTCATATTATTAGTATACTTAAATGACAAGTCATTTTAAGTCATGAAGAATTATACTATGTTTGTATTTCAAATCACATGGATGATTGACATTGTGACCACAAAAATAATTTTAGTAATTTATTGAAGCAACATGAAATTGAATTAATGTATTGGCCACTTGAACATAAACTATTATTATTACTTGCAAGGTCAGAATAATAATAAGATGCTAAGTATTACCATTAATGAGCAAAAGATTATATAAATTAGTATTGTGGTAAACTGTGACAGGGACCAGCAGTACTATTATAGTATGTCAATGTTGAGGTGCTCTTGACCACTTAAATGACTCCATAAAATAGAAAGTCAGCAAGCAGATGAAATATTGAAATGTGATCCCACAAGTTATGGAGAAAAATGGATTATATTGGAGGTTTGGACTCAGTACTTTTAGTTGTTCTAATAATAAAATGTAATTATTAACACTATGTTAAAGTATTTGAAATTCATAGTAATTTATTAATTTGAATCATTTAAAATCTTTTGCTATATTGTGTCGAGATACAATAAAGTCCTGGATCGAATTTTACAAGATTTTTTGTACTTGTGTGCACTCTCGTAACAATTGAATGTGGACAAATGGTAGTTGTTAATTAATTGATTATTAATATAAGTTAATTGGTTTTTAATGTATGTAACATTTTAGCTAAAAGGAAAAATTCAATCAAATATGGCTTATGAAGTTTTAAACAGACCCAAATTCTCTTCTTTTTTTCTTCTTTTTTATATTGCAGGATACAGTGTCACTTTTGTTATATATGTAATGATAATTAATAATACTCGGTGTTGATTGGTGTTTTAGCATTATCCCTTGAACTGAGAAAAAGTTGTGGGTACTTTATAGTTTATAAGAAAGTGATAGCTTATGTTATTTTTCTCTAATAAATTCAGCACCTTCAACTCACCTCATGAAATTTAAATAAAAATACTTTTCAAAAGTAATTTGTTGTTGTTTCAACAAAATCTATATATATATAGAAGCAAGAAAGTCTTCCAAAAATGGTAAAATCCCTCCAAAACTCACTTGTCAAAAATGGAAAATCTAAAAAATTAAAACAGAAAAAATAGTTGTATATCGAAATGGTGGGGCATCAGGCGTGGGAATCTTTTCTGTCATTAATATATGAGCAATACCTCTTCTTTTGTATTGGAAACATAGCTAGCAAGCCTTTTCATTAATTAATTTCGGCTGTGTTGTCTTGGAAATGCAAAAAGAGATTACATAATTTATTTATTAAAATTGTCATATAAAAGATTAATTTTTATAATACCTCTTATAATTATAAACAAATTTGGTTTCAAAATAATGATAAATAAATAATTCAAATTTTGAAATTGCATCAGAATCAATATATCTGTATTGAGATTATAAAAAGTTGTATTGAGATTATAGTTTTTCATGTTATTGCTTGGTTAGTTATGTCAAATAATCGAGTTCAAATGAGTTTCTCGATTCTCGAATCAAGTATTGAGTAGTTTCGTCCGTTTTTTGACCATACCAAAAGGAGGTAGGTTTTTCCATTCCATTTATCCATTAACTTATGCTTTTCAGTAACTAAGGTTATTAAATTGTCTTAATCGCGTTGTTAGCCGGATGAAAGTGGGAAGTCTTTTAGAGAAAGTCAAAGAAAAGTTTTTTAAGTTATGAATTCTTCTTTGGTTAGGTGTTAATTAATTTTAAAGCATTGAGGGTTTTGACTTTCCATTTCAGTCCTACTCAATTATGACCAATCAGTGGTGGCCCTGAGTAGTGGCTCAAGGGCCGACCGCCCTGAGCCCACAAATTTTAAGGGCCCACTAGGGCTACCATACATGTATATATATGTGTGTGTACAGATTTTATATGGGGCCATTTTTGTTTTCTTATACACTTACCAATTTTGTAGAGAGAATGAATTTACTTCTGCTATGATTTCTGCTACAGATCTTGCATTAGAAATGAATATTGTACCTATTTTTCCTAAAAAATGACAAATTCGAAGAACAAAACAATTTGATGAAAATATATCTAAAGATAGTATACAATCTGGTGAAGATTCTTTTAGAGTTAATTATTTTATAATTGTAGTGGATGTTACTATTGCTGCCTTAGAAAGTAGATTTGAACAACTGCAAACATATGATAATATTTTTTGCTTCCTGTTTAATTCGAAAAAGTTAAATTCTTTAGATGATATTAAATTGAAAGAATGTTGTCAAAAACTTGAAAATGCTTTAAAGCATGGTAGCTCTTTAGATATTAATTCGGATGATTTACTTATTGAATCGAAAGTGTTACAAGCGACTTTACCAATAGAAGAAAATACAAAGACTTGAAATCTTAGAGTTTTTAAACACTTTAGGTTGTTATCCTAATGTCTTGATTGCCTATATAATATTATTAACTATGCATGTGATGCAGATCGTGAGAAGAAATTTCTCTAAATTAAAATTATTAAAAACTTATTTACGATCAACAATGTCACAAGAAAGATTAAATGGATTAGCAACCTTATGTATTGAAAAAGATATGTTGGGTCAAATTGATTATGAAAAAATATTGATGAATTTGCTTCTCAAAATGCTAGAAGAAGCCATTTTAAATGATTTTTGATAACTCTTTTTTTTTTTATAGTGTGCAGTTTTACTCTTATTATGTTGCAATTTGAAGAGGCCGTTTCTATCTTTCGCCCCGGGCCTCCAAAATGTCAGGACCGCACTGTGACCAATGTATGTTTGTTGCTTATTATCTTTTGAACCTTCACTCCACCTACTATCATATTCCAATTTCCATATTAGTTTTCAACTATTTCGAATGTGATTGTGGTTTGTGGGAGGAAGAGCTGGGCTTGTGGGCTGGGTTGATTGGCTCTCTTCTAAAATTTTATTCTCGCGTCTTTTTTTTTTTTTTTAAGTTTGTATTCTTGTGTGTAAATTGATTGAAAACACAAAATCAATCTACTGTTTATGTCTTAAAATTGAATCTGTCAATTTTTAGTTATTCTAATTTATATCTTTATAAGTTTGAGTTTGATGTTTTTCTTTGCAGATTAGTCCAAATAAAGAAATATGATAAAAATCAAAGTCTTCTCTTCTCCCAAAACCTGGAAATATTCTTTGGTGGCAACTTGTTTGCAACACTAGCAAACATCGAGACGAGCCCTAAGTTTGTTGTTGGAAAGCCCATCGAACGTTAGTCAAGATGCGTGAATGAGAGAAAATCCGTAGTGAAAGAAAGACAACATTTAAAAGTGTTGAATCTGAATTTTGTGAATTAAATGAGTTGGAGTGACTTTTATATACTTAGGTAAAGCGGGCCTTGTGAGCCGCATAGCAGAGAGTGGCGTGGGGGCGGATCCGAGCCTCATTGGCCGGATAATTTTATCGGTAACCCAATAATTAATGAATAATATTGGATAATTAAGGGGATTAAATAAATACATTCATAAATTAAATAATAATTATGAAAAGATTTTTTTGCCCATAACAGAGTTATTTCCTTGTTTAATATTAATACACTTAATTTAATCGACTTACAAAATAAGTTTATATTTTTAGTTTAGTATACAACAGTACTAGAAAATTACATATTTGATCTATTTGTAATAAAATTCCTTTTTCATTGATGTACATTAATAATATTTATATCGATAATATTTGAATGTACTAAAGCAAAAAAATTCTGGTTTGATGTGTTTTAACATAAAATGCACAAACTGTAAGTGGAGATGGCCCCAGGTGCACTTACCAAGAACATAGCTGCACTGGCAAAAAAATAGGGACAAAAAACACGGTGGAAATCGTTCGAATCCTGGGGAAAAGCATCCTTGCTTCCTTCAGACAATAAGTGGAGACACCCTCCGGACATAGTTGGACTCGCAAAAGAGTAGACAAAAATCGCTCGAAAATCATCATGGGCTCGAATCCTGGGAAAACATTCTGGCTCCCTTATGAGAGAGGGCCTTGGTGGCATTTTGTTAAGGGAAATTACACAGAATCACGCTAATTTTTTGCACAATTACCACATAATACGCTCCAATTACTCTTGTGCCTATTTTTTTACTTTTGTACATAATTTTTTTTTACGCTCCTTGCTATTTTTGATTATTTTTATTTTTTTCGTTTTTTTTTTTTTTGTTCTGCATTGTTTTATATGTTATATAAGTTGTTTTGAGGTTGTTTAAATTTGTTTTTGTATTGTTTCTATGTTGTTTCTTTGTTGTTTCGATGTTTCAAAACAACTTTAACCTATTTTTATCTGTTTTTTATTCATATATTATTTTGTACATTGTTTCTATTGTTTCGGTGTTGTTCTATAAAATTTTAATATTGTTCTAATAATTTTTTTGTTATTTTCATGTAGTATTCAATGTGTAAATACAATTTTTACCTATTTTTAAGCTCTTTTTATTCATGTTGTGTTTTAAATATTTTTTACGTTGTTTTAGGTTGTTTCCATACCTTTTTAATGTTGTTCGATATTTCTTTGTTGTTTCAATTAAGTTTTTCGATGTTCAAATACAATTTTTACCTATTTTTATTAAAAAAAACATGTTAGAAACAATGTTGAAGCGATTTAAAAACATGTTTAAAACATGTTAGAAACAATGTTGAAACACGAAACATGTTTGAAACATGTTAGAAACATGTAAGACACAATGTTGAAACACGAAACATGTTTGAAACAATATTGAAACAAAGCGCAAAATTTTCCGGGAATTTTTTTTGGAGCGTATTGTTGTGTAAAAAAGAGCGGGAAGCGTAAATTTAGGTAAAATTAATTTAAGGGAAGCGTAAAAGGCTAACATTGACTTAAAAATGTGGGCATTTCTATCAATTGCCCTTTAGTTAATCTAACCATAACTCCGGTCAAGCTACACGATATTCCCGCAATTTAACTTGGTGGCGGTTTCTTGATAATAGCAATGAGGGGTCGGCTCGACCCCAAACATAATCGCGAGCAAGTTTGGAAGTTGGGTCATCAATTTTTTTTTTATTTTTATACCAATGTTCGTTTTGAACCTATTAACCCAAAGACAACAGAAGGTCCACATCCACGAAAAAGGTTTATAACCCAAGTCAGGCTACACATCTTCGACACATGCATTTGTGACATGGAAAAGACCTCTCAAAATTGCATTCGCGATTTGAGAAATCGCGCTCATCGTATCTTATTTTGAATATCACCAATATCGCCGAATGACATATTTAAGAGAGTTTCCTAACATCATTGCACACACAGTATAGCCTATGATTTTATTTATTTTTAACATAGATTATATCCTATAATTCTTTTTAGCATAAAAAGTAATATTCAATATAGCAAAAAAGAATGGATGAAAGAAAGAAAGAAACAAGTTTATTTGTTCCAGATGAAAAAATAAAATTACCATTTATCTGATACAAAGTTGCAATAAATGTGGCATTCAGTCCAGGAAATAACGGAAATACAAAAGCAGGCAGCTTTATTTTGGAGCGGATAGTTCTTGCGAAATTAGTAATACGCTTTTCGTGGATTGTTCTGCAACATGCAAAAAAGAGAGCATGAAATAATTAACATTTCATTTATTCTTAATGCAACTCTAAGTAAAACATGGATGACCACCAATTACGCGCCAAATGCGGACAAATGAAAACAGAGCTGTATGAAAACCGTACCAGGGGATTTGGTCCGTGACGATAACCAAGCATCATTCGCTTCTTATACTGCTCGTATATGTCATCCTCAGGAGTAACCTCCCGGAGCGTGTGCACCAACACCCAAGTGATCCTTTTTCACATCGCCTGCCATAATTGGAGCCGCAATTCCACTTTTGGAGCTCCCCAAGCCCTCACCTGCAATTTCACAATCAGGTTATAAATCTCTACTCATGAACACGTACACTTGCACATAGGCAAAATCAATCCAGCAGAGAACCTATCCATAACTATAAAAAGCCTGTTATAAGCTTGTGCACCAACTCTCCATGACTAGGAACAAAATAGGGAAGGGACATCTTCAGCCAAACTATATTTTCCAAGGAAAGTAACACCTGAAGCCTCTCATGCGTAATTTACCGTTATTCAGGTAAATTAAAACAAAAACTATCCCTAAAATTTAGGCTAATTACAAAAAAAAAAAAAAAAAAAAAAACCCCATAAGAACAAATAACCTCTTAAGGTATTTTGAACACCCCCTTGAGGTTTGTATTTACTTAACAAACACTCCCATCTGGAGGTAGGTAGTAATTTGTAAAATAGAAACAAATATCAAGGGGTATTCGTAATTTTGAAACATAGCTGGGATTATTCGTAATTAGACTAAATCTCAAGTGCATTTTTTGTTATTAACCCTTATTTTGTAGAAAATTTAAGCAATTTGCTCTTCATTTATAAATACTGTTAGTATTATCAGCCCTCTTTACCTTCCCTCCAACCCATTTTAGACAAAAGTCGATGACCAACGTTATCAGCCTGAATTTTCGTTTTTATCTGCGTACTCCTCATAGCTTTCTGTGTAGATACATCACTACAGGTCGCCAAAAACTTCTCAAGCTCTTCGGGAGGAATATAGTCACCCATGTGATGCCCTTTTTCGGAGCTGTACCAAGCATTATAAGAGGAAGTCAGCCACAAAGTTAAAAAGAACTGAAACTCTCAGTGATGCCCAACAGATAAGGGTTTCAATAACACGATATGCAGATTTAAAAAAGAAAAAGAAATAATCCCCATCCGAAGAGGCTTCAAATATAGCGACAAAATAAATGTGAACCTTGCAAGGATGGAGGTGGGGGCATCTCATCTTTTGAGGCTCTATGAGGCCTCCGCTTCTCTTCTTGTGCAGCCTTCTTCATGTAGTATTCCATCATCGCTATAGGATCTGAGCCAGTTGGACCACTTGATTCACCTACCAGTATTTGACAAACATAGGATGCCAAACATTAAATGCTTGCAACAAACATTAAAAATTATTAAAGTAGCCAAGTAGACATAAAGAATGTGAAGCTGTAGTCGTAGAATTCAGAAAACAATAGGTGAAATCTCCACCACTGAACCAAATGTAGATATGCACAAGAAGCAATACTAGTTCTCTACCTATTCACATGTACTTATCCACTATTTCATACCTATGGTGTCTTACGAATAGCAATATACAACCGCAAAGTGTCACATTTGCACTTCTATTTCTTCTTATTGTAAAATAAGATATATGAGCATCAGTGAGTTTCTCTATATATATTACACGAGAACCATAGTGCTGCAAAGAAATATTAAACCATAGCATGATGGACCAACATGTTGAATCATAATCAACATCATGTCCTTTTCCTAGTAATAGGGCAAATTTATTCAAAGAAAAGGAAAGCCCTGAAAGTACACATCTATTGGTAGGGCGCATCACTCAATCCAATATCAATAAATCCGTGAAACCAGGTATTTCATTGGTGTTTCCATACTGACGCAATCATGAGACTGCATATACAAGTACAGAACTGAAAGGCAAAAATAGATTGCAAAGCTAACTTGTGGAAACAAATAATGATAACAAGAATAATAATAATAATAATAATAATAATAATAATAATAATAATAATAATAATAATAATAATAATAATATCTTCCACTTGTTTCTGATGATGCATGGGTAGATTCTCTGTGGTTTCATATAAAGCTGAGGCTGGAGTTTGATATTTGGAATGCTGAGGATGTGATCTCTCAGGACCGGACGCTAAATTGGTAGTTGCAGTCCCTAAACCACCAGCAGACCCAACACGCCAATATTAATAAAAACAACCAACATGAGATGTCAACAATTAGGCATGCAAAAAACAATCAGGTATTTAGAAGAGAACTAATTCTGTAACATGCTCTAAAGATCAATGAGTGGAAGGATCAGAAAGCAAGTAACCTTCCAAAATTTTAAGATGGCTTAGTCATGCAACTAACAAAACAAAAATGCATAATGCTGGCTCAAAATCATCTCGTTCAGTACGCAGCTAAATGTATTTGTAGGTTTAAACTTCTTCAACCCCATATGAGTAGGCTATACTCTTCACTTCCACGGGTAAAGGTACATGCATAACATCGACTGGCCATTTAGGAAGGGTGAATGGACAAAGAAGAGTGATACTATTTATCTAGTCAAATTAGTTCCTGCAAGGAGTTTGATCTCTTAGATCACAATCATTATCAAGTTGTTCGAAAAGATAAATTACTAACAGATTCAGAGAAGGGAAATTATCTTCAATCAGAAATCACTCTCATAATTCACTTACTTAAAGATTAATTTTCATTCAGAAGTCACTCACAACAATTTAGCTATCTTAAGTTTCGGCTTTGGACATGACCCTTGATAGTGGAATGGGAAAAAGGAGGATTCTCACAACATAAGCATTGGATATAACTACAATCCAGTTCATTTAAACTTAACATACTACTGCAAAATCCCATACTGAATTGTTGATAATATCAAATGTGGTGCAAAACAGAATGACTCAAACAATTTGCTACATTGTCACAATGCAAATTGCATTTCCGTAAAACTAGGCACCAAAAAATCCAAATTGTTTGCACCATTGACAGTTTCTTAATTTTCGTGGATACATTTCCACTCAAGAGCTTCAGAGAATAATTTGCAACAGAACTTTGGAAGCCAATACACTAACCAGTTTGAGATATCTGGGAATCTCTGGTTTGGGACAAAGCCTTTTCCTCTTGACTGAGTCGATATTCATAATACTTGTAGTCTGAACAACTTTCATCAAATAAAAACCTGCATGCAACGAAATCAATAAGCATCTACAAAAGGAAATCACAAGAACAAATACAATGCGACCTTTCCTCAATTTAAGTTGAGAATACTAAAAATAGAAGGAAATACAAAACAAATACATATAACAAAGAAGGCCACCCAATTGAGTCCATCTTCATGAGCGACACAGAAGCACATGGGGACTTATTAACATAAAAACCACCCCATCTTTGAAACCAAATGCTTGTTAGTCGAATAACTTAATCATCACAGCACATATACCCCATGATCAAACAAATGTTAACTCAAATACTAAACTAATAATTGTTGTATACCATGACACTAGATATAATGGTAGTAGTAACAACAAAGAACGAAAAAGAATAATCAGAAAAAGAACCTAAATTGCTAGCTGAATTGCTTTATCAATAAGATGAGACACAAAACATTCTCTTAAATATGGTACTAACAAAATGTGACGTTAGGTAGAACAGAATGGCCAGATCTATATATATACATATATATCCATAGATATATATTTTTTTTTTTGGGGGAGAGGGCGTTGGGGGAGGAAACACTTGGTTTAGATGACTTTCCAAGGAGATAAAAAGGCCACATAACTATTCAAGATAACCTCCTAGACGTAACTAAAACATTTATACGGTCCAATAAGGTAGAAATAACAAAACTAAATACAGTTTTGCCACATTAGTGTCTGTGTCTAAGTAACATAATTCATTCTAAAACAAAAACGAATAAGAGGGTTTTGTGTTTAATGTTTGAAAGATATGGGGAGGATAGTTTAAAACTTTTATCATGCTGATATTTACAATGTGTGAATCACTCGCATAGAGGTAATTCTGAAGGTTCATCAAGATAGATAATTCCAATTTTTTGCATGTGATCATGTGCTGGTCAAATAGCACAGTGGTGGGTGAAAAAGAAAATTCTTCTAATGGGATAATGCCGTTGCCAATCTAGGGCATGTCATTTACAAGAAGAAAAATAATTTCTTTCTGAAAACAGTGGTGAGTTAAAAAATTAACAATATGGTATAATATTTAAACTCTTGGGAATTCGACGAGATTCTTAATCTAGGGCATTTCATTTGCAAAATGAAAACAAGTTTCTTTCCAAATTAGGTAAAATGAGGCATTATTAGCCAATAATATTTTGATCACATGAAAAAAAAAAAATCTGAATAGGAAAATTATATGCTTAACTCCTAACCAACAGCTCCTTCACATGGAAAAAGAAGAAAAAAAAAAAGCAATAACAAGAATGTGATACCAAAAACCACTAGCTTGTAACTCAAGTGGTATAACTCATCCTTTATAAGGGTGTTGACCGGAGTTCGAACCGGTATCTTCAATTTCTTTGAAATTTATTCCCTCCCCTCCAACCAAGATTACTCCAAACTTATTTAAAAAGAATGTGATACCAAAATATTTTTTTCAAAAAACCACCAATTCAGAGAAGTGCAATTCACAAGAAATGAAGTCTACATACTTGAAGGGAGTATCTCCAGGGTTTTTCTGCCTAGTTACATGCTCAAAATGCCTTCCATTCTTAGCCACAAAACTTGCTAACTTGTCAGCAACTTTCCTCATTGTCGGATCACTTGGGGAAGGCGGTGCTGCATTTCACTTAAAGAACTGATTAATACCAAGAGCATGAACAACTGAATGTAAATTACTCTTGTAGCAGGCGTGCCACATTTTCCAAATCTTTCAGTGAACATCTCTTTCCACCAATGTTGATAGGGACTTAAGTATAAGCTGCATTCATCAGATAAAAGTAATTCAAGAATGTTTTGCCCTTACTCCACCAGCTTGCACGAGAAATCCCAAGACACTTACCCCAAAACTAAGAGGAACAAAACATAAAGGTGCATGTAGAGCTTTAATGATACTTTTTGCAAAACAATCCAATATATGATAGACTAACCAACTACCTCAGGCAAGTCATGGCTTACATGAACCTCCAACCCAGGTAATCGAGTTTCAAAAGAAATTTTTAAAAAGAAAAAGAAAACAAAGAAATCGTCAAACGAACAAGTTCACATACTTAAAAATCTGCAAATCCAGGAAACAGACTCAAAGGAACTACAGAAAGGCATCGCTACCTAGTAAATTAGTTGGAATTGAATAAAATAAAAATGCCACATTGGAATAGGACTGTAGCAGGCTTCCTCACATGGCAGCCATTGACAGGCTAATATCAATGGGCTTAGGGGCATGGACGCTAAAAAATGGTAAATTATAAAAATTAAAAAGAAAGTAATTGATGTCATTTAAAAGATATGTCAATCTGCAAATAACACTAGACCATTCAAAGATGGAAATAAGGTGACTACACACGCTTTTCTTGTTTAAAAGGAAATAAATAAAAGAAGCCATAGACCATAGACAGTGGCGGAGGCAGGATTTGAGGCTTTGGGGGGGGGAGATAATGGACCTATTTTTTAAGACAATTACAAGAATTTTTCCTCAAAGTTTTGGGAGGGCAGCTGCATTTGTTCTCTTAGTTTATACCTAGATACATACATATAGTAACTAAATTAAGGGGAAAAAGAAAAAGATTTGAACTGCCCCCACTAGCCTCCCCCAAAGATCCGCTATTGACCACAGGTAGATTGAAAGCCAAACATTCCACCAAGCATATTACGAGGATGATCCTTAGAAGCTTCCTCACGGTGATAAATAAACAATAGATATGCACAATCCTGCTTAACTTCATCGGCAGTGGCATTTATGCAATAGATGAACAAAATAAGTAATTACCAACATCAACTTGTTTAGATGACCGATCAGAAGCATCAAGCTGGCTCAACTTAGGTCGCTTCATTGGCCCATCATCTGATGAATTTCCGGCATCCTTATCATCTTGATCTTCATCTTCACCAAACTTAACAGGGGGTGTGATGAGTTTTGACTTTTGTTTCAAGCTGAATGCGAGCTTTCCACTTGAAGGAGCTTGGGTTGTTCTTCGAGAGCCATTAGCCTTAAATTCTATGGTTGTTTTACTAATGACAGTCTTTGGAGTTGAAGTGACAAAGGTACTCGATCCTGACCGTGATTTATCCAGCAAACTCTTTTGCTCCTCTTGTTGAAGCTGTTTGAACCTCTCCATGAATGATCCGTCATTAACAAATATGCTATGATCAGTTGCTTTATCCATTGTCTAAACGCCACGTACGGCTCACTGCTTACAGTTACCCACTGCTTGACAAACAAGCTCAAATTCTACTTAGTAATAGGATTAGTCAATCTGATAATTCTGACTTTAATAAGCAGCATTGTCAGGCTTTAAATTGAAAACACATCATGTGCTTATCAATAATACATTAGCATTTCCATGTTCGATGGAAAATTGTATAACTTGGCCAACAAGGAGTAGGTATCATTCTTGTTTTAACAAGTGATTAGGATAAAAACTGACGACACATGAAAACTGCAGAAATAGAAAAAGAGGGGTGGGGGACTCTAAATGTCAACTACATACTCAATAACCATCCCTCCACAAGTAAATGCCTGTACTTTCTTAGGCAGAACACATGTGATAGACTTGAGCATTAAAAATAAAATGATCATCAATCTTGGAAAGATAGATCTTTAGCAAGATTCTGTCAGTGAACATTAAAAATAGTATCACAATTGTCCATAAGTTTAGGGGATCAGAGGAATACTGGAGTACACATTCTCAACAGGAAATAATCCTGGCGATGGCTACGGCAAGTGAAATAGAAAAGAAACACAGTATGTGAAACTCCAGATTATTTGCTCAATGAGTAAAGGTTCAGAAAACTTATCAACACTGATAAAATATGTACAAAGTCACATCGGAGACCTTGGATTTGTAACAAGCTTGGATATAACTCTCATTCACACAAAACTTGCAATCTTTCAAAAGAGGAGCAAGAGGGTAAGAAAGCCAATAGATGAACCCAAAGACTTCTCTTCAAATATTCTCTTGTGCTTTTCCCTAAAAGCATTCAAAATTGTAACAAGGTTTTCTCTTGTGATCATTTTTTTCAGTCACAAGGACCAGTAAAGCCCACGTTTAGAACATAACATATTTCTGATAATAGTGAATTTTCAACCATGCAAAGGACCACAAACATATCAATGACAAGCAAAAAGAACTTCCTTTTTTGTATAGAAATAAGCTAGTAACTTTCTCCCCTACATACATCAAATAAAGGGACAGGAGTAACAAAAAACACTGGAAAAGGAAATTCTTGTTATGAAACTGAACGGAGGCAGAGTCTTTACACATACACCTCTTCCTATTGGGTTGTAAACAAACATATACACATGCTTCATTTTACATAATTTCGCATTTGTGCATTCAAAGACAAGAGAGGTCCTCTAAGAAAGTTACAGGAAGTAACCCTTAAATTATCAATAAAATCAGAGTAACACCACAGCCAACCTCAAACTAGTTCAACATATACGCTCCATTAACGATCCAGTTTAATCAAAACCAAAATGCTCAGATCCTGTAAGAATCAATCAATTAAACCAACCAACACCCCACCCCCTCGCCAAAATTCGAAAATAGTAGAAGTGATACCAAAAAGACAGCAAAAATTTTGCAACCCAAGAAGAAAACCCTAAACAGAACAAAATAAATCATATGGGAATACTACCTGATTAATGATGAATGAATTAACCGAATGCAGTGCGGTTGATCAAGAAAGAGAGTACAATCGGAACCCTAATAAAATATAGGTCAATAAAAGATTTCTATCATCAGTCTTTGGTCTTTTCTGCCAAGGGGACAACCAACGTTCGGTCACCGTGAGAAGCAAATTTGGGGAATTGCGTGAATTGTAAGAAAATTATACTATTAACTCGTGTCGGTGCTTTTTGGCCCCATTAGTTTTACGGTATTGGCTCTTCTGCCCCAGGATTTCTGTTTACTAAATTTAAGTACATATTTGATAGCAATAAAAAGTTTATTAATAGAATGGACCTTTTAGAAATGAGTGTGTAAGATTTTTAGAGCTGGCAAAATGCAGCTTGGTCCGTGGGCTGGCTCGAGATTTGGGCTGAGATATGATTTTTAGGCCCAAAAAATTATGCATATTTGAGTCGGCCCGATTGGCCCATGGGCCGAGTAGCCCAACTTTTAAACCCGGTCCAATTATTTTTGTGTACAAAATACACCCATGAAATTTGGACTGGCCATGCAAATCAAAATTTTCCAAAAAGCCCGATGGATTTGGATCGGACGGGCCAAACCAACCCATTGTAAACTCTAATAAGATTGGTTATATATTTGATGGAAATACATTTTAACGTATATCTCTTGCAATAAATCAAATTCCAAAATTATAAATTAGCACTTTATGAACTTTCATGAAAATGACTCATTCTAAAATTTCATTTATAATTAACCACCAAACATTTTTTTCCCCAAATTGACTTATGTACCTAAAATCCATTGCAAAGTTTTAATAATTTCAATATGACAACTAAAATAGAATTATGAATTGAAATATTCCTTACATCTTTGGAGTTTGGACAAAATGGAATTTGGAAGAATATAAATGAGAGTAGTTGTATTGGAAGCATTAACATGTGGTGATAAATTACGTGATTGGGCCACGGCCACGCAATCGATATACTCGTTTATCCGTTCAAGTCCAGCCCTCTTTTGGAAATTTAATCCGCAGTACATCATAACCAGCCCACTTTTAGAAATTTAATCCATACAATTTCATAACCAGCCCAACACCCAAACATTTAGACACCAAAAAAAAAAAAAAAAAAAAAAAAAAAAAAAAACAACACGGGGAATTAACTTTAACTTACAGTTAACTTAAACTAAATGTTTTTAAGATAAATCCTATGAATATTTGATTATATATCATGGTAAATTCCACTGAAGGTTTGGAGCCTATTGAAATATTTTGCCAGTGCGTTTAGGTCACATTTGGTGGCATATGATGATCAAAAGAATTGTGGAGTTAAGTATTTCAATTACAGCTCATTGCATGCAGCAGAAGTAAAAACTATCTATGTGGGGTTTTTATTTGTTAGAACCAATGCTGTAAAAAGTTTTAGGCACTCGCTAGGCAGACCGGGACCGCTTAAGTGAAGTCTAGGCGGGATTAGACGGGCCTAATCGAAAAAAAAAAAAATCGTAGGCGGATAAGGGGAACCTAGCGCACAGGGCGGGATTAATCGGGGCTAGGCGGGGATTTTTTACAACAAAGGTTAGAACATACATGATAACATTAATTGTCATTTCATTTCATATCGTCATTATTTACATATTAAATAATTTATAGTACATTTTAAGTACTTCTTGTTAAAAAAGTTCCATTCCAGCTAATTCCTTAATTATAATATCCATTAGGATTGATTTGCGTATCAAATCCTGGAACACATATTTAATCTATTTTTTAAATTATTATTATGGATTTCTAGGACCAAAGGAGAATAAGGAAAACAGAAAGAAAAAAATAAGGAGAAAGTTAATTAGAAGAAAAAAAAAAAGGAGGAGAAGAGGAACCTATATTGTAATCCGAGGCACTACATTTTGTCAAACCTATGGTATACATTATTTGGCCAAATTTGGTTGGTTTCTTTGAGTCAACGATGCACTCATCATGCGATCTAAAAACACTTAGACGACCTTAGGTGATCCGCACAATGGATATGATTGGAAGGCATCAGGCACCCTTAAGTACTCCATTGATGCATCTAGAAATGTTTGTAGTCATAATTTCATATCGCTTCCCTTCATCGTAGTAGTCTAGTAGAGTGTCCATAGGCACTAATCAATCGTTGCCAAATACTCATAAGCATTTGGGTTCAATGATTTAATCTGCTCCATTATTTTCTCAAATGTCAAAACACTCAATTGTCAATCTTATCCAACTTGCCAACACAAGTCCTCGAGTCCGATATTCTTAAAATAATTATGAAAATTAGATGTCACAAAGCGACATGCCCTAGACAAAACCGGTGTACTCCTATTGGTGCTTGAAACTTGGGAACACGTTCAACCATTTTTAATATACCCTCCCCGGTGCCACGAACCACATATTTAGCCACCATGTGAAGAAACCAATGTCATAACCTAAAGTTTTTCTCATCTATAATAGCATATGCTAGAGGCAAAGACATGTTGGTTTGCATCCGACTCACATCAATTAACATAATGTATTTGTATTTAGTATACGAGTGTGTTTCATCCACACTAATGCCCTTAAGATAATGCCTAAAACTCTCGATGCAGGCCTAAACGCCCGTAAAATGTACCCGATGTATGCACACCACGGTCGTACATATCTTTAGAGAACCACTCCACAACCTGTTCCCCAGATTATGTTTCGCAGCGCTCCCCATATATTTAGGCAAGTATTGACAATAGCTCTCCCAAGTCCATTACACATTTTCCTTACCCATTTCAAGTTGTGCCAAACTTTATGGTATGAAATCTCATATTCATATTTGTCCTTCATATTTTGCTAAACATACTTCATATCATACTCCGGATCACATTGTACTATCCCCATAAGATCTTAAGCGATAATATTTTTGCATAAGTTTCTATGATCTTTGGAGACGGTGTTCATAACACAACTATGGGAAGGTCCCAACTTGGTAATTTGTCACATCGAATGTCTTTTCACAAAAACTCGATCCCAACCACCAATTACATTGTTGTGATGATAAACCCATTTTAATAATTCATGATTGATTATGCTTACAAACAACTTTCCACAACAATGACAGACTCCACAACCATGTGCTCACGTTTGTCACGACACAAAAAAATCATTAATTGCGGATTACACATGTTTTTTATCTATGAAAATCATAACTTTTTCAACTCACCTCTCTCGGAGTCATAACACATACTTGTTAACGGGGCATCAATAGAATCGCCCGATGAATTTCTTCGTATCTAGACCAAAAAAAAAGATGATCTTGATAAATTAGGATGAGGTGGAACTACCAAAGGAACATGTCGCTTGGCGGGATGATCATCTTCATGATCATGTACATCATTATGCTCAATATGATCATCACTATGATCATCATGCTCGCATTATTATCACTAGGTTCGAGTTTTTGTTATATTCGCAAGAAAAGAATCACCCCTAATTGTAGGTCGCTTCTCAACATACACATTCAATCCATCCAAATTCCCCGACTAGATCTACAAGTGCTACTCAAACACATGTTTATCATTCCTTGAGTAATCGAAGGCAATTGAGTCACCAATAATGTAAGATGCATATTGGTAAAACTCATTTTCCAATGGAATTGGTGGTGGTATGGTATGAGACAAATTTTTGATTCAACAAATAGATCTGGACAAAACCAACTACCGGATCAAAAACAAATCTAAGTTCCCAATCTTTTTAATTGGAACTACTCGTGAATTATCATTGTCAAAATATTTAGTAAAAGCGTCAACTTATGGCGGTTTGGATCCAAATTCGTCATTTCATACAAAAGTCCTAGTAAATTTGATAGGTCGATATTACAATCAATACGTGCGGCTCAATAACTTCTCCTCCAAAGTGCACAAAATACTCCAATTTTTGTCCGGCATATCTTCAAAAATTATACATAATTGTAATTTAGAAAATGCCTAAACAATAATTAAAGAAAAAAAAACTACGTATTAATTAATTTAAAAAGGGTTGTAAGTCAGTGGCTACGATAATCTAGATTATTGGGGTGAATAGATTATGGTTTTTCAAAATCCTCCTCTTTTTCAAATGAACAAGCAAGAATAAACTGAAAATGCGAGAAAATAAACAACACACGTTGATTTAAAGAGCTTCACCTCACCTAGGGACTACGTGCTCTACCACCCCAAAGTATCTCAGGATGATTTGAAAAAGAAAAAGAAGTTTTATTAATTACCACAATTAATACAACACCACCTTTGAAGATTACCACAATCTTCTTACAACACCTTCAAGGAGATTACCATAATCTTCCTTCAACACCTATGAAGAGTACCACACTCTTCAACACCTAAGATCACCCAAGTGTGCTCTTATCACAAGAACAACAACAAGGATATCTTGTTTTGGGTGATGGACAAAATTCAAGATTACAACTCGATAATGATAATACAAATATTGAGTGCAAGTGTAATCAAGAATGAAAAGCCTAGACCTCAAAATGTGCAAGTGTAAGTACTAAGGCTATTGCAATAAGAGTATTTGACAAAGTGTTTGCTTGTATGTTTTTGCTTGTATGTTGTGTTGTGTCTTGTTGCTTGAATGGTTCCTTTATTTATAGGAGAGGTCTTGTATTGATTTCCGGACATTGGCTCCTTCTTGGAGAGTGATTTTCGCAAAAAAAAAAAAAATGCAATTAAAATCAAGATAAAACTGTTAGAAATCAACCCCTTAAATTGAGGAAAAGTTGTCGAAAACCCAATGGATAGTTTGTTGTCAAAAGTCTATAGCGTCGTCGCGCGAGAGAGAAGGATTAGAAAGTATTTTACGAAAAATACATAGGGGACCGTCGACGGGAATCCGACCGTCGACCCTGTGTGGACGATTGGGGTCCCTTAAAAACTCAAACCAGGTTGTTGCTGTTTCAAACAAGAACATTCAAGCACCGGCCGCCCAGGTCGACCGACGCCCACACCGTCGACCTAGATCGCCTTCCCCATTTTCTCTTCCATCCCATTTTCTATTTTAAAACTCAATTCGGACACACGATGCCTTATAGGGCGTACGGTCCAACACGAGATGTCTTTGCCCAATTTTTGTCGAAAATAAACTTCAAGAAATACTCAGAAAAATTAGTAAAAATATTTTATATCGATCGTGAGTATTGAGACAATATTTAGAAACATTGTTTTGGTGTAAAAACTCATTTAAATAAAATCATCTAAATTGTGATAAAAACATTTATCTAACAAACTCCTAATTACAAACCAAAACAATTTTAAGAGGACGATTTTGAAAACAAAATAATTTTCCCGTCAAAGAATAAACTATCCGTTTTGAGCAACATAAACTATGCATAAAAGCCAAATTGAAGGGAGTTAAAATTTACAAAAATATTTTACAAAAGCTCCCCTATCAACAAGCACATCAGTGAACAATCAAAAGCTAGAAGCTTGAGCTTTTACAATGTAAACATGAATATCATGAGCTTAGAAGCTCCCCTGTCAAAAACAATCATTAACCATGCATATAAGTCCATAATACATCCAATAGACTAAGTATTCTTCACAACTTTTGGCTTTAAGGAGCCATAGCTTATAGCTTTTTTCGCGAGCTTATATTAGCTTCTTTGAGCTAACAAGCCAATTTCTGTTTCTCCCCTTTGGAATCATCAAAAAGGATATTAGTACGATAAAAACATAATTCATGTATATTAAAGTGCGCAAAGTAGTCGATTTATCGAGCTTTTGAAAATTTAAGCTTAAAATCCAATTAACAAGAGAGAAGTCGATCATTTGAAATGCAAAGGCTCGTTTGAGTGAAAAAACATGATCTCTATAAGTGTATATGACTTTTAAAATCGAGAGAATCATGTAATTGGTGAAATTTTCTTTGTGACAATTCATCGAACACTTGGCGGGCGTTAAAAATTAAAGAAGTTGTATATAGCCCTTGGAAATGTAATCAAGCCAAAAATTTCATCACCAAATCAATTTAAACAACATCCAAACATCAACAATTTATGAGCTCATCACAAACATATATAACTTGCATCAAGATATGAACATTTAAGCCAAGTTCTCAAGGGTTCAACCCAATTGAGATAAGGGAGTAGAATTCTTACCATTTAATCGGTAAAGATGAGCAACAATGATGATAAACGAGCACTTAAAAGTACGAGATATTGAATTTGTACAATAAAACTCATTTTGAGTGAATTGTGTGTGCAAATGACAAAGGGGACGAAAATTGGGGTGAAAGAACCAAAATGGCTAAGTCCGGAAACAGAAGCAATTTTAACTCAAAAATAGCTTAGGCGACCGGTCCAAGCCGAGGGCTACCCGATCAGAAGGCTAGGTCGGCGTTGGTCGACCTCAAACTAGTTAGCCATCGGATCAGTCTTTTGGAAAAATCGAAATTTGATCAAAAATTCAATTTTTCGCCCCTAAGTTTACGTGCAAAATGCAAACATAGACCTCATTCAATATGCATTATGCCTAACGAAGCTCGTATTGACGCAAAAGTCTCGGAAGATAACGGTTTTGTAAAAATATCCACCAATTGATCTTGAGATGGTACGAAAGATATCTCAATTTTTTGTTTTGAGACCCAATCCATTAGAAAATGATGTCAAATTTCAATATGTTTAGTACGATTATGATGAACCGGGTTTTGAGCAATATTTATAGCGGATATGTTATCACAAAAGATAGGAATATTCTCAAAAGAACATTTGTAATCCGCTAAAGTTTGTTTCATCCAAAGAAGTTGAGTACAACAAAAGGTGCGAAAATATATTCGGCAGTAGTTGAAAGTGAAACACAATTTTGTTTCTTTGAAAACCAAGAAACTAGGCAATCGCTTAAAAATTGACATGATCAGGAAGTACTTTTACGATCATCAATATTACCCGCATAGTCAGAATCACTATAACCTTTAAGAGAAAAATTTTCATTCTTTGGATAAAATAAATCATATTGAATAGTGCCTTTCAAATATCGAAAAATCCTTTTAACGGCACTCATATGAGATTCTTTGGGATTGGTTTGAAAACGCGAGCACATAGACATACGACATGAAGAATGTCCGGTCTACTTGCGGTTAAATAAAGTAAACTACCAATCATACCTCGATACTTCCGATTCATCCACGGACTTGCCTTTTTCATCTTTGTCAATTTTGACATTGGTTGCCATAGAGTGGATACTGATTCTTCCTTCTTCAATGCCGAACTTCTTCAAAAGCTCTTTTGTATATTTTGATTGCGAAATATAAATACCTTCTTGGCATTGCTTAATTTGAAGTCCAAGGAAGTAGTTGAGCTCCCCATCATGCTCATCTCAAATTCACCTTGCATTAACTTAGAAAATTTCTTGCACAAAGATTCATTAGTAGCACCAAAAATAATATCATCAACATAAATTTGCACAAGTAATCAATCTTGCCCTTTTTCAAAAACAAAGAGAGTAGTATCAACTTTAACTCTTGTAAAACCATTTTGCAAAAGAAAAGAGCTAAGTCTATCATACCATGCACGGGGTGCTTGTTTTAAACCATACAAGGCCTTTTAAGTTTATAAACATCATTTGGCCTAGAAAAATTTTCAAACCCCGGAGGTTGTTTTATATAGACTTCTTCTTGAATAAAACCATTTAAAAATGCGGATTTAACATCCATTTGGTAAAGTTTGAAATTTTTAAAACAAGAATAGGCAAGTAAAATACGAATAGCTTCTAAACGTGCTACGGTGCAAATGTTTCATCATAATCAATACCTTCTTCTTGACGATACCCTTGAGCTACTAACCTTGCCTTGTTTTGAACAATATTGCCTTGATCATCGAGTTTGTTCCGAAATACCCATTTTGTACCAATAATAGTTTGAGATGGAGGATAAGGTACCAATTTCCAAAAATCATTTCTTTCAAATTGATTTAACTCCTCTTGCATTTCTAAAAACCAATCCTCATCTTCAATAGCTTCCTTGGCATTTTTAGGCTCTTTTTGAGATATAAGAGCTTTCTCGGTAAATTTCCTTCTAGTCATCACTTTATCAAGGGGATCACCAATAATAAGATTTTTGGGTGATCTCCTTAAATTTCAATGCCACGGGAAGATCCAAGTATCACCTTTGTCTTCTTGAGGAACATTTGAGGTTGATGGTTGGTCACTTTGAGTATCAATTTGAACAATAGGCTCAACAATATCCTCTTCATCACTATCATCATTTGGTATCCTTTCAACACTCGAGGCTTCATTAAATTTGACATGAATGGATTCTTCAACAACCATACTAGTCTTATTATAGACCCGATATGCCTTACTTTTGATTGAGTACCCCATAAATATACCTTCATCGGCCTTAGGATCAAGTTTATCCAATTGATCCTTAGCATTCAAAATAAAACACGTACATCCAAATATTTTGAAATAACTAATATTTGGAGTTCTTCCTTTCCAAAGCTCATATGGTGTTTTATTAAATTTAGGATGAAGATAAACACGATTAATGACATAGCAAGCGGTACTTACGGCCGGCCCAAAAATATTTAGGAAGTGAAAATTCGTTGAGCATCGATCGACTCATTTCTTGAAGTATCGATTTTTCCTTTCTCGCTTTACTCCATTTCGTTGAGGTGTCCTTGGAGCCGAAAAATTGTGAGCATATCCATTGGTTTCACAAAACACTCTAAATTCTCCATTAAATTCTCCACCTCGATCACTTGAATAGACTTAATAGTATCTTCCTTTTCATTCTCAATAAGTCTACACAACTTAACAAACTCATTAACGTCATCGCTTTTATTTGCAAGAAACATAGCCCAAGTATATCTAGAAAAATCATCGACTATAACAAAGGTATAATATTTTCCACTTAAACTAGTTGTACCAATATCCCCATACAAATCAAGGTGAAGTAATTGTAGGGGTTTGGTTGTGGAAATTTCATTTTTGGGCTTAAAACTACCTTTAACTAATTTGTTCTTTTGACAAGTGTCACATAAGCCAAGATTTTCAAAATTCAATTTGGGTAGTCCTTTTACATGTTGGTTTTTGTAAATCATTTACTATATGTAATCATCATTTTACACACAAAATTTGATTTACATTCATGGTAATAATAAAGTATCAATCATCCATATTATTAAAATAAATAATATTAATCAACAAAAAGGTAAAACATAACATTTAACTAAAATCAAATAGCTATATGTAATCATCATTTTACACACAAAATTTGACGATTACATTCGTGGTAATATAGTATGTACTATTGTTCACTTGGTTTTTATACCATTGATTTGAGCTCCGAGACTAGAGTTTTGTGTTGTTTTTGAGTATTCGAGTCATTTTTGTTATATCTCATAGGTTAGGTATTAATTTCCATTATTTCGAGTCATTTGAGTGGCCAAGCCATGTTGAGGGCCAATTATATTGAGTCTAGAGTCATTGTAATGAGTCGTGTGTCAAAAGAAGAAAAGATGATCAAACAACGAGAGATTGATTTGAAGAAATACCCAAACGCGTATGAAATTTCCATCACTAGCAGGGTTTAGTGTTTTGGGCATAACTCTCTACAAAATTGATATTGAGCTGATTCAAGTGGATATGGAAAGCTAAGAGAGAGGGCTACAACTCTTATGAAGACACCCAAAACAAATTCGGACGTTTGGATGGCGCTACGGCGCGAAAAAGAGGCGTTGCGGACGAACATCGCGCCGCCAGCGCCCCCCTTGGCGTTGCAGCGCCCGATACAGAAATTGGCCGTCTCGGTTTGTGTTTTGGCACTGCAGCGCCCATTTTCGAATCTTTGCAGCGCCGTGGGCGGACAAAACAGTGAAACTCCGATTTTTGGATCTAAAAGAAGGGTACTATAAATAGATACGTGGGAGAGGCTTGATCTAGGGCGGGGAGGACACTTGAGGATGAAAACCAACACCACCAAGACACAAGGAAAGAGTTGGGGAAGAAGATTGAAGACATTTATCATCTAGAAATAGATAAGATTCTTTTTAATCTCTTTAATTCATTTTTTGTTGTTTCTTGTATATCATTTGTGATGCATTCTCATTTGATTATGGATATTTGTATTTTCATCATGAGCTAAACTTTATAATTCTAGAGGGATGATGTAATCTATGTTTGAACTTATGTTTTGATATTGTGGTTTGTCAATCTAGATTTCTCAATTTATTTGTGCTATTTGGATCTATTTCTTCTAAATTACTTGATCAATAATTTAGATTGTTTGGAGTATTTGATTTGACACTTGAGAAAGGTAATTGAATACATGACCTTGAAATAGCATAACCTAGGATTTCATAGAATTGAGAGATTTGTGAATCCTTTGAAGTCATTTATTAAGATTCATAGTGTTTATTGAGATTTCAATTAGTGATTTTTATAGAGATATTGATTTCCTAATTGTGATCTAAAATCATTTGGCACTCGAGAGAGGAAATGATTATTGTAGAAATCTTGACTTATAAATTGGTAATTTGTGATTGATAAACTATATTGATAATATAAGGGAAAACTAGATTCATCACACCTCTAGAATTCATTCTCCCATAGATTTAGTTGTTTATATTTTGATTAGTTACATCTAGTTGTTTTTATTTATAGACATCCACCTATTATTGATCTGTCAAATATAGCATAGGTAATTTATACTTGGTACTTATACACGCATTCCCTGTGGATACGACAACCTTACTTTCACTATATTAAAACTTGACACCGTAGACTTGCGGTTAAAAAAATCTCTAACAAGTTTTTGGCGCCGTTGCCGGGGAATGTGTTTTGTGTAATATCAAGGTTGATTGCCTAGTTGTAATCATTTATTGTTTTAATTTTATGGAATTTTTTAGGCACATCGTTGGATGGAATTATAATGTATTCATATACATGGCCAACCGATGATGCTGGGATTTTTGAATTCAAAGTGTGAACAATTTTGTTCCTTATTGTTCACCTCAAGAAAATGTATGGGCCCAAACTATTGCAAATCATGAAACACTTCATCACCACAAGAACAATTGTCTAGCTTGGAAGAAATATTTTATCAATTTGTAGATGATTCTCGAGGCAAAAAGCGACAAGATGAGATAAAACGTCGGTCCGAGTTGGAAGAAAATCTTGTCGAGTTTATCGAAGAGTGCAAGATAAAAAATCGAAAGTGATAATGGATTATTACAAACCGAGGCAAGCATTCAACAAATTGAGATTACATGTCAAAATTTGTCTAAGTTACTCCAACAAATGATTGAACAACTTAATAATGAAGAGTCGTCATCATTCTTGGGACCTGGTGAAATAGAAAATCATGAACATGAATTGCCCATTATGAAAAAGATGGACATCCTTCAAAATTTGGAGGAGACTTTTGAAGAGTGCAATCCGATCTTACAAGAGGAGGAGCCACGTCAAACTAACTCGGGGAGTATCTTTATCTCTCACTCAATTGAAAATCCTCATATTGACAAAAATATGTGCACTCTAGATGTAAGCTTCAATACAAATGTATCAAATTTTAAGAAGCATACACTTGAAGGAACATTGTTTAAAAATGGTGATCAATTCACATGTTCTACAGATTTCATGATATTTAATGTGAGTAAAGATAGAAATATCTTTACTATGGTGATAAACCATTTTTCATCATTAGGAACACATTTTTGATTTCCAAAAGACCATCAACATTCTCGATCCTTAATAATCCACGTCTTATATACACTAAAGGATCGCTTTATCTTTGTTGGAAAATACAAAGGCGTGGCATGATCGACACTTGTTTTTGGATCCCGGTTGAGTAAAACAAAAGTCTGGCTAAAGACTTTAAATTTAGCGCTTCTTGGGAGGCAACCCAAGCTCATTTTACTTGCTTTCATAGTTTGATTAAGTTTGCATCTTTGTGTTTTATTAGGAGTATTTATGTTGCATCTCACCCCAACCCCTGTTTGCATGCTCATTACCCGATCCTGATAAAATTTCGTGCATAAGTTGCTTATTGTGATAGTATTTGGATGCATTGAAATTTTGGCATAATTTGATATATAATTGCATATACATCATTTACCTTGATTTATGCCCACCATGTGTTTGATAAAATGCCTCAATGAGAAATTTAACGCTTTTGCATGCCCTTCATGGTTTATTGTTGGGAGTTCACATATTGATTACAATTATATGACATTAATGTCTCTCCCATGGTCTTCATATGATATTGTAGTACTTTACCCATTGCTTTCGTTTCACGTGTTTGGTTTTGTTTGAGTTGGTATCGTCCCTCCTAAATCATAGAAAGGCTAGGAAAAAGCCATCGGCCCTATGGAGTGCTACCAATTGGCCCTGTTGCTTCTCTTTCACCCCACAATTCCGAGGAGTTGCACCTCTTCCATTGAGGACAATGGTTATATTAAGTTTGGGGAGTGGTGATACCTTTTTACTTCCTTCGTGTTTTTTTTTTTTTTTTAGTTGTAAAAAAATGTCGAGTCTCTATATATTTGCTTTGAGTTGAGTCGAGTCGAGTCGTTTGTTGAATCTGTAGAACTTCATGACTAAGTGAATTTGTTGAATATGAGTTAAACAGTAAAAAAAAACATGTGTTTGAGCGGTGATCTATGCTTCGTTCCATTAATTCCATCTACATGCATAATTCGGTTGATTTATTTGAAAATAATTTATGAAGTTGAGTGTTTTTGTATGATCCCACCGGATTCTAGAACTTGTCATCGATCTCTAGTCGAGGCGAAATCCTAGGTGAAGTAACATTAAGGAAATGATTTAGGCCATCTTTGAACAAGCTAGAGCCAAAATGCCTACCTTTATATTATATATTTTTACTAGTGTCCTTTTTGAGCCTGTTAAACCCGTTCTTTGGCAACCAATCTTATACCTTGAGCCTACATGTGAAAATCCTAATTACCCATCACTCATACACACAAAATGTTGAAGATTGAGGGTGGTATGATAAGTATGGTATTGTTTACTTGCGAAGTTGCCGAGAAAAAGAAAATATGAACCCCATGTGTAAAAATATGCAAAAGAATAAGTTTGGGGGTTTTGAAAAAAAAAATCAGTGAGTTTAGGCTCATAAAAGGAGAAAAAGTGGAGAATTTCAAAAGTGAAGGTAACTATTTTGTTTGGCAATTGGTGATTTGAAGTGATAATTGTGTGTTTGGGTGAGAATTTCAAAAGTGAAGGTAACTATTTTGTTTGGCTTTATCGAATAGTGCCTTTCAAAAATCGAAAAATCCTTTTAATGGCATTTGTATGAGATACTTTGAAATATCTTGAATAATAAGCACATAGACATATGGCAAAAATTATATCGAGACTAAGAGATGAATAACAATGGTGAGCGTACCTCAATAGTTTATGTTTCTCTTGTCAAATAATGAGTGGATAACCATTGGGTTTGTATACATTTGAGAAATAGATGCTTTTGAGTGGCTCCTTTCATTTGCATATACTTCTTCTAATTTTCTCCATACTTCATGTCTTTGATTTAATTAGTACAATATGATTATATTCCAAAATGGTAAGTGAACAATACAAAATATTAAGAGCTTTACCATTTAAAGAGATGATTTTCTTTTCTTCATCATTGAGCTCTTTGAGGCCTTTGTGTGGTGTGTTCATCATTGGAATGGATTCTTCATTTACGACCGTGTTCCAAATATCAAACCCGCAACCTTGTAGATAGCATTCCATTCTTTCTTTCCAAAATGTAAAATTTTTGGAATCGAATAGTGGTGGCTTGGTGGTGGAGGCGCCGTGTAAGGTAGACTTCGTTCGTAGCCGATGATCGATTCCTCTTTACTCGCGATGTGGAACGCGCTTGCCAAAGAGTTTGGCTCGATACCACTTGTAAGTCCAAGCGGCTACGATAATATAGAGGGGGTGAATAGATTATCTCCATCTTTTCGATTTCGCCCTCTTTTTCGAATCAATTACGCCAAGACAATAATAAAGGTGCGGAATGTAAACAACACGCGTCGATTTATAGAGGTTCAACCCACGTAGGGCCTAATCCTCTACCACCCAAGTATCTCAGGGATGGATTTCAAAAAGAAAAAGATTTTATTGATTACCAAAATTAATACAACATCTTACACCATCACCTTGAAGAGCATCACACTCTTCTACAACACCACCTTTGAGATTACCACAATCTCTCTTGAAGATTACCACAATCTCCAACGGCACCTTGTGAAGATTACCACAATCTTCAACCTTGAAGAATACCAAATTCTTCAATACCTCAAGAGCACCACACTCTTGAAACACCTATCACCTAGATCACCCAAGTGTATTCTTTCCACAAGAATACTCACAAGGATGTCTTGTGTTGAATGATGACAAAAATCAAGATTACAACTCAATAATGAATATTACAATTTGAGTGCAAGTGTAATCAAGAAATAAAGCCTAGACCTCAAGATGTGAAAGTGAAATACTTGGCTATAAATACAACAAGAGTGTTGAATATGAAAGCTTGGAAATTTGCAGATTTCTTGTTGTGTATTTGCTTGTGTTGTTGTATCTTGTGTCTTCAATTCATCCTCTATTTATAGAGAAGTCTTCACCAACATAGGCTCCCAACATAGGCTCCTCTATCTTCACTTTTGTCTACAAAAAGAAGATCACAAGATGTAGAAATATTGCACAAAAATGAAAAGCAAATCTTGTTGTCAACATGTCCAATGGTCCAAATTTTGCTGTCAAAAGATTGCCAGTGCGACCGGTCGCTTTATAGAAAATTTGAACATTACGAAAAATTAGTGCGATCCAGGACAAAGTTGCGGGGTGCGGCCAGGTCACGTGCGGCCGACGGCCGCCCTCACCCTTGACCGGTCACCTCCTCATTTTTACACGTAAATAGGTTCTGCTTCTTTCTATTTTCATTTGGGCGTCCTTCAGTACCTGGCCGACCTCTTGTTCGACTGGTCGACCTCCAAATTGAAATGTTGTCCGATTTTAGTCAAAAATAAACTTCAAGAAATACTCCAAAAATTAGTAAAAATATTTTAAATCACTTGGGAGTATTTGGACAACATTTAAACATTGTTTTGGTGTAAAACCAATTAACACAAAATCATCAAAAGTGTTGTCCAATTTTTATTAAATTAAAAACTCTAAGAAATACTCTAAAAATTAGTAAAAACATTTTAAATTATTTAGGAGTATTAGGACAACATTTTGAAACAAGGTTTGAATGTAAAAACCCATTAACATGAAATCATCAACAGTGTTGTCCAATATTTTAGTCGAAAATAAACTTGAATAAATACTCCAGAAAATTAGTAAAAATAATTTAAATCATTTAGGAGTATTTGGACAACATATAAATAACATTGTTTTGGTGTAAAACAAAATCATAAAAACATTTATCTAACAAACTCCCCTTTTTGATGATTACAAACCAAAACAATTTAAAGAGGTCGATTTTGAAAACAAAATAATTTTCCGGTCTAAAACAAAAAATCCATTATAAGCAAGATTAATCATAAGTACAAACACACAAGGATAGGAGCAAAGATTTTTCAAAATCATTTTTGCACAAGCTCCCTATCAATATGCATATCAAGAACAAGTATACAAGTAACAACTAAAAGCTAAAAGCTTAGCTTTCACAACTTAAGCTTGAATTCCATGAGCTTATAAGCTCCCCCTGTCACAAAACATCATTAGTTAAGCATAAAAGTCCACAATACATCAAATGGACTAAGCAATATTCACAGCTTATGGCTTTTAAGAGCCCTAGCTTATAGCTTTTCTAGCAAGCTTATTTTCGCTTCGTTGAGCGTATGAGCGTTCTTTTTCGTTTCTCCCCTTTGGAATCATCAAAAAGAATGTTAGCACGATAAAAACATCATATATTCAAATCAAAGTGCGCAAATTTATCGATTTATCGAGCTTTTTGAAAATAGAAGCTTAAATTCCAAATAAAAGGGAAAAGTTGATCAATTTGACTTGCAAAAGCTCATTTGATAGATAAAACATGATCTCTATAAACTTATAAGACTTTTCAAATCGAGAGAATCATGTAGGTGATGAATTTTTCATTGAAATATTTCGTCGAACACTTGGCGTGCATCGAATAAAACTAGAAGAATATAACGCCTTTGCGATTCGTTTAAGCCAAAAATTTTCATCACCAATTGCAATACAACAATATTCATCTATCAACAATAATCATGCACACCACAATTATACAAGAATTCCATCAAAAAACAACACATAAGCATTTTCTCAAGGGTTCAACCCAATTGAGATTAGAGGAGGAATTAAACTTACCAATCAATCGGAGAAGTCGAGTAATACGGATGATATACTCGTACTATAAACCCAAAAATATAGAATATACAAGAAAGAAATCATTTTGGGTGAATGTGTGTGAATTTCAGTAAAGGGGTTCGATTTTGGAAGAAAATAACCAAAATAACGAAATGAAGGACATAAGCAATTTTATTTTTGAAAATGATCTGGCGACGGTTGGGGTCATGGGCGGCGTCGGCCGACGGCATGGGCGCCGGTCGGCCTTGCCTTTGTCGATCGATGATTCATCCTGTTTTCCAAAATCCGAAGTTTGAACCAAAAATCCGATTTTTCGCCCCTAAGTTTTAAAAACGTGCAAAATGTAAACATAGACCTCATTCAATATACATTATGTCATAATCAAGCTCGAAATGAGGTAAAAAGACTCGTGGTAAATGAACAAATGTCCGTGAGTTAACTTTGAGACGGAATTAAACACATCTCAAGTTTTTGTTAAAAAAAAAACGCAATCCCTTAAAAAAAAAAAGATATCAAATCTCAATATGTTTAGTTCGATTATGACGAACCATATTTTGAGAAATTGTTAACACCGAACTTGTTATCCCGGAAAAATAAGAACGTTTTACTACTTTGGATACAACAAGTCATAAGAAAAAGTGTCTTTTAAATATTTGAAAATTTCTTTTAACGACACTTTAATGAGATTCGTTGGGATAGTTTTTGAAATCGAGCATATAGACATAAGGCATATAAAATGTTGAGTCTATGGGAATAATACAAGAAAACATACCTTGAATTTGTTTGTCAACCGATATGCCTTCCTCAACCTTTGTCAATCTTTTACTTTGGTAACCATAGAGGTTGAGATAATTTTTCCTTCTTCAATGCCTAACTTCTTCAAAGGTTCTATTGTACACTTTGATTGACATTGTTTAACTTGAAGTCAAGGAAGAATATTTGCTCCTCCATCATGCTCATCTTGAATTCTCCTATCATTAACTTAGAAAATTTCTTGCACAAGAATTCATTAGAAGCACCAAAAATATCATACATTGCACAAGTAAGTAATTTTGCCCTTTTTCAAAAACAAAGAGAGTAATATAAACTTTACCTCTTGTAAAACCATTTAGCAAAAATAGCTAAGTCTATCATACCATACATGGGGTACTTGTTTTAAACCATACAAGGCCTTTTATAAAAATCATTTGGCCTAGAAAAATTTTAAACCCCGGAGGTTGTTTTATATAGACTTCTTCTTGAATAAAACCATTTAGAAAATTGGATTTAACATCCATTTGATAAAGCTTGAAATTTTCTTAAAACAAGAATGGGCAAGTAAAAAGCAAATAGCTTCTAAACGTCTTTATGAGTGCAAATGTTACATCAAAATCAATACATTATTCTTGACAATACCTTTTGAGTTACTAACCTCCTCTTGGTCATTGAGCTTGTTCCAAGATAAAAAACATTTCCGCAAAATCTTTATTAAGATATCTTGCACAAGAGCATAGTAATATCGAATAATAGAGACATAATAACAAGTAACACATACTATGCTTTCAAACAAATTATCACGAGTTTCATAAAACATGTAAGTTCAAATAAGCTTATAGGAAGCTACATAAGGTCTCTTTTGAAATTTGAAAAATTCAAGAGCATATAGTTGAGACCTCATTTAAAAGAAGCATTTGAATAATAGTTTTGACAAGAATGAATATAAGCAATCAAACGCATAATTTTTGAGATAAGGATGAAAATCAAATGTTTTTATCAAGACAAATTATAATCCGTTATAAAACTCGGATAAAACAAGCTTTATCGAATAGTGCCTTTCAAAAATCGAAAAATCCTTTTAATGGCATTTGTATGAGATACTTTGAAATATCTTGAATAATAAGCACATAGACATATGGCAAAAATTATATCGAGTCTAGGAGATGAATAACAATGGTGAGCGTACCTCGATAGTTTATGTTTCTCTTGTCAAATAATGAGTGGATAACCATTGACGAAGATATATAAATCCTACACAATTCTTAGAACAAGTCTTGCACACAAGAATAATTGTAATAGTGTAGGCTAGAGCAATAATATATATGACAAGCATGCTTATGCCATAAAAATCCATAAGAGATGATAAAAACACTATAGTTTAAACAAATGCACAAGAACATGCAAGGTCCTTTTTTTTTTTTAAAAAACGAATTTTAGGAACACACAAATATATTGAAGACCTTAATTTTAAAAATAAATTTTTGAAAACTCATTTTGAAAAATTAGGCACAATTACGAACATGCATAATAACAAAATAAAATGCATATTTAAATGAGGAGATACGGTTTACCAATTACACCATTTCCATGGGTTATGTCTTTCCGTTGTTGATGGTATCTTCCCCTTTGAAAATCATCTTGTAGATGACAACTTCTCCAATTTCTCCATTTCAAGGATTATGTCCTTCCCATTGTTGATAATGCCTTTCTCTTGGAAATTCATTTTGGTGATGTTTTCTCCTTTGATTAAATGAGATGGTCATTTGATGTCTTCTTGGTGGTATGTATTTTCTCGATTATTATTCCGGGTACCTAATATGACATTATTTTGTGGTACCCTCAAGTGTTTGGGTCCTTTGGAATTAGCTTTGAGACTTTTAGGTCTCCAATAATAATTAGAGCTATTTCTAGCCCGACAAGTATTAACCGTGTGACCCGTTTTACCACAATAAAAACAAGTGGTAATTTTGGGAGCATAATGACCAACATGCATAGAGACTTGATTTCTTTTCACATAATTAACAACACTAGGCTTATGATCAAGTCCTTGTTTCAATTTATCACAACTATGAGCATCAATAATATCGGTCCTTTTATCGGTACTCAAGTTGGATTTTGATAAATCATTTTTCATGCAATTAATATCCTCAACAAGAGTACTATTTTCTTTTTCAAGATTTCTAACATTGTCAAGTGTGGTGGTGTGATCACATGAAAGTGATTCATAAGAGGAAAATAAATTATCCTTATCAATTTTCAAAATATTGAATTCCTTTTTCAAATTTTTGTATTTATCAAGTAAGCTTTGGAATTAATTTTGAAGTTCATCAAAATCATTTTGCAAATCACTATAATCATTTTGTAATTCATTATCATAAGAAGTGAAGGGTTTTGAACTTACCTCGTTTTCTTCTTCGAAGCCCATAAGACATCGTTCGTTTTCATCGACGTTGGAAGTTGTAGGAAGCTCATCCCATGTTGGGTTTGTATCCATTTGAGAAGTAGATGCTTTTGAGTGGCTCCTTTCATTTGCATATACTTCTTCTAATTTTCTCCATACTTCATGTGCCGATTTAATTCGTACAATATGATTATATTCCAAAATGGTAAGTGAACAATACAAAATATTAAGAGCTTTACCATTTAAAGAGATGATTTTCTTTTCTTCATCATTGAGCTATTTGAGGCCTTTGTGTGGTGTGTTCATCATTGGAATGGATTCTTCATTTACGACCGTGTTCCAAATATCAAACCCGCAACCTTGTAGATAGCATTCCATTCTTTCTTTCGAAAATGTAAAATTTTTGGAATCGAATAGTGGTGGCAGTGGTGGTGGGCGCCGATAAGGTAGACTTCGTTCGAGCCGATGATCGTTCCTCTTTACTCGCGATGTGGAACGAGCTTGCCAAAGAGTTTGGCTCGATACCACTTGTAAGTCCAAGCTGCTACGATAATCTAGAGGGGAGGTGAATAGATTATCTCCATCTTTTCGATTTCGCCCTCTTTTTCGAATCAATTACGCCAAGACAATAATAAAGGTGCGGAATGTAAACAACACGTCGATTTATAGAGGTTCAACCCACTTAGGGCCTAATCCTCTACCACCCAAGTATCTCAGGGATGGATTTCAAAAAGAAAAAGATTTTATTAATTACCAAAATTAATACAACATCTTACACCATCACCTTGAAGAGCACCACACTCTTCTACAACACCACCTTTGAGATTACCACAATCTCTCTTCAAGATTACCACAATCTCCAACGGCACCTTGTGAAGATTACCACAATCTTCAACCTTGAAGAATACCAAATTCTTCAATACCTCAAGAGCACCACACTCTTGAAACACCTATCACCTAGATCACCCAAGTGTATTCTTTCCACAAGAATACTCACAAGGATGTCTTGTGTTGAATGATGACAAAAATCAAGATTACAACTCAATAATGAATATTACAATTTGAGTGCAAGTGTAATCAAGAAATAAAGCCTAGACCTCAAGATGTGAAAGTGAAATACTTAGGCTATAAATACAACAAGAGTGTTGAATATGAAAGCTTGGAAATTTTAGATTTCTTGTTGTGTATTTGCTTGTGTTGTTGTATGTTGTGTCTTCAATTCATCCTCTATTTATAGGGAAGTCTTCACCAATATAGGCTCCCAACATAGGCTCCTCTATCTTCACTTTTGTCTACAAAAAGAAGATCACAAGATGTAGAAATATTGCACAAAAATGAAAAGCAAATCTTGTTGTCAACATGTCCAACGGTCCAAATTTTCTTTGTCAAAAGATTGCAGTCATGCCGGTCGCCTTTATAGAAAATTTCGAACATTACGAGAAAAATTAGTGCGATCCGGGACGGGTTGCGGGTGCGACCGGTCACGGGGTGCGGCCGGTCGCCCTAGGTGCGGCCGTCGCCCTCACCCTTGACCGGTCACCCTCCCTCATTTTTACACAAAAATAGGTTCATTCTTTTGTTTTTATTTGGGCGTCCTTCGTGCACGGCCGACCTCTTGTTCGACCAGGTCGACCTCCCAAATTGAAATGTTGTCCGATTTTAGTCAAAAATAAACTTCAAGAAATACTCCAAAAATTAGTAAAAACATTTTAAATCACTTGGGAGTATTTGGACAACATTTAAACATTGTTTTGGTGTAAAACCAATTAACACAAAATCATCAAAAGTGTTGTCCAATTTTTATCAAATTAAAAACTCTAAGAAATACTCCAAAAATTAGTAAAAACATTTTAAATCATTTAGGAGTATTAGGACAACATTTTGAAACAAGGTTTGAATGTAAAAACCCATTAACATGAAATCATCAAAGTGTTGTCCAATATTTTAGTCGAAAATAAACTTGAATAAATACTCCAGGAAAATTAGTAAAAACAATTTAAATCATTTAGGAGTATTTGGACAACATATAAATAACATTGTTTTGGTATAAAACAAAATCATCAAAATCATAAAAACATTTATGTAACAAATAGATACATGGAAGGCTTGATCTAGGCGGGAGGACACTTGAGGATGAAAACCAACACCACCAAGACACAAGGAAGGAGTTGGGGAAGAAGATTGAAGACATTTATCATCTAGAAATAGATAAGATTCTTTTTTAATCTCTTTAATTCATTCTTTGTTGTTTCTTGTATATCATTTGAGATGCATTCTCATTTGATTATGGATATTTGTATTTTCATCATGAGCTAAACTTTATAATTCTAGAGGGATTATGTAATCTATGTTTGAACTTATGTTTTGATATTGTGGTTTGTCAATCTAGATTTCTCAATTTATTTGTGCTATTTGGATCTATTGCTTCTAAATTACTTGATCAATAATTTAGATTATTTGGAGTATTTGATTTGACACTTGAGAAAGGTAATTGAATACATGACCTTGAAATAGCATAACCCAGATTTCATAGAATTGATAGATTTGTGAATCCTTTAAAGTCATTTATTAAGATTCATAGTGTTTATTGAGATTTCAATTAGTGATTTTTATAGAGATATTGATTTCCTAATTGTGATCTAAAATCATTTGGCACTCGAGAGAGGAAATGATTATTGTAGAAATCTTGACTTATAAATTGGTAATTTGTGATTGATAAACTATATTGATAATATAAGGGAAAACTAGATTCATCACACCTCTAGAATTCATTCTCCCATAGATTTAGTTGTTTATATTTTGATTAGTTACATCTAGTTGTTTTTATTTATAAATTGAGACATCCACCTATTATTGATCTGTCAAATATAGCATAGGTAATTTATACTTGGTACTTATACACGCATTCCCTGTGGATACGACAACCTTACTTTCACTATATTAAAACTTGACACCGTAGACTTGCGGTTAGAAAAATCTCTAACAACTATAGATCATAATCTCACATCATGCTAGTAATAGTCTGTACTAATATTTTATCAAGTAACATAAACTATGTACATATATCACCCAACCGATTTCGTATACTGAGAATTTATAAGTCCATTACGCTAAGGACCTATTTATTAGTCACATCACTATGTACATCATCATCCATTTCGTCTATCCTTCCTCGATCCCCAATATTGGAAAAATCTACATAATCCGGTGAAAAATTCTTATTTGGATCACGATGTTGCTCCAATAAGCAATATCTCCCAACGAGAAAAGAGAAGTCGATTGAGATCTCTACAATACAATGACACTATCACTCTTGGGATAATTCAAAAATGATATTATTCTTAAGATAGATATTATGGTGCCTATAAGAAATTAAAATCGTGAATCACTTGATGAGATTAATGAATAGCCACTAAACTCATTGAGTGGCTTAAAGCAATGGATGCGAGCAACACCGCATATGTAGGGAAAGAATATGGAGGAAGAAAGTGACACGAGATAAAAGAGGGAAAATCCAAAAGACATGGGTATACATAAAGCATAAGAAATGAACCATTTTGCTAGTAAGATGAAGAACAAGTTACAACATTAAGATGATTCAAGTTTCATTATGAATAGTTCGTCGCGAATGAAAGCCAAGTACTGAGAACATGTAGAACAAACAAACTTTGAACGAAAATGAAAGTTCGCCAAGCAATTTGGATGAAGTTCAATTGGCTCCAAAGTATCTATAGTATGTCTTACAAACTTGAAACGTGACACTATAACCTTAATTTCTCGTACAAGTTTCTAATGATCACCAAATAGTGTTATGGTGTTATACTCGTAATAATGAACTGGAGCTCAAGGAAGTAGTAATATTAAGATAAATATGTAAATTCGGATGTTTTTAGTATAGAAGATGCGCTTTTCATAAACAATACTAATACTAACCAATCAAACACCAAGATTGCAAGTACATATTCCTTAGTCTCGCAACAACATAAACACCTAAGTTCTTCATTCCAACTCCATTCTTATGGTCACACAACCGTGGTAACCCAACTACAGATCAAGATCATATCCTGGGTCATCTCGAGTGTAGATCTGTTTACATTCAAGCTCACGATACCACTATTGTCACGCCCTAACTCACAAAGATATAAAAACTACAATCCATTTCCTATTCCAAAAGCGGAGTATTCATATATATAGTTATTACAAGCCAAATTATATAAATAAAACTACGAGAAAAGCTGACCAAGTCTATGAAACTCCTATAAATAAAACTCTTATTACAATCATTACTTTGGCCAAAATACGTCATTTATAGATAGGGACGTCGTCAAGACAACTAGCAAATTTCTCCTGTTATTGGCACTAGCTAGTCGGATCCGGGAATGCCCTCAACCGATTCACCATTGGCGAATTATTCCCCTGTAATATTTTTTTGAAAAATACATACGTGAGGAGAAGAAAACCTCGAGTGTGTGGGTGCGGCGTGTGCATGTGTGGATTTTTAGAAAAGTTAATTATTAAGAGAAGATCAATTATTCTTTACAAGTATAATCATTTTAATTTAGAAACAACAATCAATCTATGTCACAATTATTTCAAATATCACATTAACGGAGGGACCGTTAATTAATGGTGACTATCCCGTTCTCCCTTGTCACTCTTTTATTACGTTGGCGTAAAGCCTTACCCCTTATTGCACCACACTACGACACGACTCTCCACACTGGGCTCGCATGGCCCCGGTGAAGTCATATTCGAATATACCGATCCTACGACCCACTTCAACCTTTAGAACACTCCGTCTTTAGGCGGTAGGATTTGGTCATGGATAGCGAATAACCTTTTAAGGCCAGACACTTGCCGACCCGACTAAATTCTAACTCACCCTATCCACACCACACTAGGGCCGACACTTACCAAATAATGGAGACACATATATCTATCATTTTGAATTGGCATATAATTGATGAAATTGAACACATGCTTTGTATATTAGAGATTTTAATTGTTTAAACAGAAAGAAAACAATACAATAACCTTAAATAACAAATTACGTAAATTAGATTTCAAAAGAACTTAATTATTTAAATAAGATGTTAAATTATTTGACTACACCACTTAGCAGATGTAACATCATTCCAGTTTCACCAATTATAAATAATAGTTAATTGAACGATACATTCGTACACGTTAATCTTACAAACTAACTTATATTCTAGTTCATCACTTTTACAATTCCATATAGAGTTTATAACCCATATTAAGCTAAATTAATTAATTTTCTAAAGAATACATATTAACAGAGGTATATTTTGTAATTAATAAGTTCTGGTTTAGTACTATTACAAACAATTTGTACTTTGGATTTAGTTAATCTTGGATTAATTATAATACATAATTCCACCAAGTTAATCAAAAGAAAATCCATTCAGTACCATTAGTTAAGTACAAGATCTCAAGTGTAAATTCATGATTCCAACCAAGTAATTTTATAATTGAAGGACTTCTGCATATTAACATAAGTAAATAGTACCAAAACAAATTCCTGATTTCTAGTTAAAATCTTGGCAAGGTACAGTGGTGGATTACCAAGTAAAGTGCAAGTCATGACTTTCAAATGAATTTCTAACCTTAATTTTTCTTTTTGTACACAATTATTAACGAAATCAAGATCACATATCAGCAAGATTTAATTCAAAAGAATTTGAAGACACAACTGAAGTAAATCTAAAATTTGACCACTCACCTTCCAACTTAATAATTGAATCTCGCAATTCAAACGTAGCCTATTTCGAGCCCAATTTCAGCACCGAATCTCCCTCGGTTTCACCTAAAGTCTTAACGCGATAACACCTACATCATTACTATAAACGTTTAACACAAGAATACCCAAAATTCTACTTGTTTGATTATATTAATTTCGAGCTAAAGATACCTTACCACTTGCGAAAACTCGAAATAAAATCACGCTTCTTTCTTGTTGCCTTGTTTGTTCTCTTTCGGATCTCACCTTCCCCTTTTCTCTTTCACTTCTTATTATGCCTCATTTATTTTCAGAAGCACCAGCAAAAGAGATTGTTTAGAAGTACCACTCACTTTCAAGCTTCGTAACTCAGCCTTGCAACGTAATTTTATTCGAGCCAAATTTATGAGGGAACTCTACTCGTTTTCAATCTAGTATTCTCCGTTGGAACACCAATTTTAAAATTTCCTAGCTTAATCGTGTTTTCTTATATATATATATATACACACACTTGTATTTCTACTCTGAAATCACACGGTGAATACTTGAATAAGTGATCCTTTTATAAAGGTTGCTTCCTCCAATCATCGCCAGCGCTTGCTATTTCCTAAACTAGTTGATTTATTTATAGCAATAGGAAGGCCTTGTTTGTTTATGTTTCGATGGCTATCTTTTCAGGTTTCCAACTATACATAAAAGTGGAATCGTGTTTGTTCATAAAATTTCCAATGAAAATCATCATTTTCATTTTCTACTTTTCACATAAAACAACATCTCAAACCTATAATTTCTATTCTCAAACCTATACACTACCCTACATCACTCATCATTACTTATCAATCACTATTTTCATATTTTAACCCAATTATATATGTGAGACCTACCATTATCAACTTTATCTACTTAAAATATTACTATTTTTAAATTATAACTATCTAATGGGACCCACCAACTATAATCTTACAAATATAATATTATATATTCAAATTAAAATATTGAAGTGGGACCCTTCCACTACCAACTTTTCATTGTTATATACATAAAATAATATTTCAAAACTACTCATACCAAAACACAATCTCATTTCCAACCCTACATAAAACACATTTCAATTCATTCATCCAAACACAATCCCGATTTCCACACGAAACCAATAAATTTCAAAATTCTATTTTAACTCAGGAAATTAGAAATGGATCGTGGAAAACATAAACAAACAAGCCCGAAGCTTTCATGTTGTCAGCTTGTGAAGTAAGGAGAAGTTTGGAGTTGACATATAGCCACAATCCTCTTGTCGGCTAACTTATCATCAAAGTTGAAACAAGATAATCTAGCTTCTTTCCATTTGTTTTCAAATATTATAATTAAGTATATATATGTTTTATCTACTCATGAACGTGTCCCTTCAAAAGAATAGTTAAGATTTCAAAATTTTAGTAATTTCCATAAGACAATAATTATCCAACTACCGTCAAAATTCAATATTGTAATAAAATTCTATACAAAATAAATCCATATATAACTTTTAATATTTTACAAGTAGTCAAAATTTCGGAATTCTACAGTTTTTCTTTTTCTTTTGAGCATCAGACATTTTTTTTAAGTTAACAAAAAGAAAAGGGTTTAGATGGTTAGATAGAAAAACTCTTTCTCGACTACCCCCAAAATTAACCCCAAAATTAGTTTTTCCTCAAAACAAAGAGCCCTAACCCCAAAATTCAGTTTTTCCTCCGCCGAGTGTTGTCGTGTACTGGGCTACTTGCCTCCATTGTTGCCATACAATTGTTTAGCTTGCGATAACAGAGACAACACAGAATATAGGCTTATGATTTTTACTATGACAGATCGCTAGGAGATGGTATTGGAGAAGGCGTTAATCGGGACCACGAATGGTACAAGAGAGGCATGAGTCGGGAAAGGGACGAAAACCCTTATAGAAGACACGGTCAGTGTTCTTCACATTCTCTCTCTCTCTCTCTCTCTCTCTCTCTCTCTCTCTCTCATTTGTGTGATTAAATAGCGAAACTATGACATCTCTCATTGATTTGCTTTTATTGATTTCCCTTCTATGGTATGAAAGTACTGTTATCCTGGCAATACATTTGATTTTTATTAAGTTTCATCGTAAATGCTTTGTCTTCTTGTAAAATAGGATGTTGCACTAACAATGGTTGATAGATTTGGGCACAAAGGAAGCTCTTCTTTGAATACAGGTATATATGCATTATTTTATTGCAGGTCAATAGTTAGTCAACAGGCCTGAACTTAGTTTATCTGCACTGTTGGAGAAGGACATTAATTTATGAACACGATAGAACAATTGGGCACTTTAAATCATTTACTGGTAGTGATGTAAAGGATGATGAAGTTGCTACATGCTAATTGCACATATAAAGGAAATAATTACAGGCTAATTGAAGTTAATGTATATTTATTTAAAATTATAATTATTATAATTTGTGATTTTATTTCATGTTGATAGGTATTTCCGTCTAGATACTTGTTTGGAAATTTTGAATTTTTGAACTCGGACCAATAATAAGTTTTTGTATTTGGGGTCTGATTTAAATTTTTGTATGTCATTTCACAGCAACTCGTAAGGACAAATTTGGGTATCCTTCAAATTGAAAATCTGATATGGATCCTGTAGGTTGAGACTTGATTTTTTCAATCCTAGTCTATTTTGTTTGTTGTTTGTGTGCTTTGTCTTCTCTCATCATTGTATTTCGCCTTTATTTTGTTGGTTTTTTGACATTTGTGTTATCATAGTTCTTGTTGAGTAGATGTAAGTTTTTGGTATGTAATAAGTTAATGAAATTTGCCCAATATGTTAAAAGAAAATATTTTCTCAAACACTCTGCACTATCTAATTTGGCTTTTGTTTGCAGTAGTGAACCAACTGGTGGAGCTAATGACTCTCTTGGAATGGATAGTGCATCAAGGTCAGGCTAGTAGCCATAGAAGTATCATGGTGTCGTATGATCAGATGTGTACCATAATCGGATGTGTCAATTTTGCAATAAATGTAACGCCCCGAATTTTATAAAAGTACAACTACGAATAAATTTTTCGCCAAATAAAAGAGTTATAAATATCTCACAATTATAGAAAAATAGGCTACTAAATTTAACTTCAAAGGAAAAGAAATAATTTGTACTAAAGAAAACATTATACTATAATCCATATGCGCAAAGAAAAATTAGAACAATAAACATTGTTTGAAAAGCTCTCAATAATTAAAAATAAAATTCAAAAAAAACTTTGCATGACTCGATCGCATCCATCCACCACGTCTTGGCGGGCTCCTAACCTAAAAATTTGTTAATGAAAGGGGTGAGCTATCAACAACTCAGAGGGGACGCACTGTCTAAATCAAATACACAAGCATAATCATCATTGCATACACACCTATGATTTTCATGGTTTGATCAAACAAGCCCGTAGGCTAACTGTGGGTGTACAATTAAGATGCGTTCATATTTGTACAATTAAGTACCTTCGTGATGTACAATTAAGTACCTTCGTGTCATGTCATGTTTAACGTGCCCATACATATAACAATCATAACAAGGCATTTAAAGTAGACAATAAGCAGTAAACCCCACCTCAAAAACGCAGTTCGTGAGCTTGAAAAATATTGAATTGCTTGAGCTCGAAAAATCCTAGACCTTGAAAGTATTGTTTCCTACATATAAAAATAAATTTAACTTAACTTAATACATGGCCTAAAACAAAATAATGGGATTTGAAAAAAATAATAGGAATATATATATATATATATATATATATATATTAGTCGTATATAAAAGAATTGTGGTAAGAAAAGATTCCAAAAACTTGAATCAAGGCTGATTATATGAGATCTTAAAGCTCGGGGGTAAAATTGTAATTTCTGAAAAGAGATTTGCTTAAATCCCAAGCTGAAACATGAAATTGGCCACTGAACCAAGTCAAACCCAAAACACCCTTATTCCTCCCTCAATAAATCTCAACAATCTCCATCGCTCTCTCCTGACTCTCTCGATCTCATCCCTTTCCTCTCTTCTTTTTCTTTTTCTTTTTCTTTTTTTTTTTTTCCTGGGTTTTCCAGCAATGTGGCTGGCGATGCTATGGTGACGGGAAACAGGTGGGTTCAAGGATGGCGGTGATGGGTGGTTATGGGTTTCAGGGGACGACGGGCGGCGGTTGAGCTCGTGGTCGTTTAGGAGCTTTAGTCTATTTGATTTCTCGGCGATGGGTTCTTGGCTTCAGGTTAGTTTCTTGGAGTTGCTGGGTTTCGGTCGACAACTCGGGTTTTGGTGTTGAAACTTTGGTTTTGGTTTTTGACAGAAAACTGGAAACTTGTTGAATCCTTTACCTTTATTGTGAACTTGGGAATTGGATGGGGCTGGAAACTCAAAGAATTGTTGGAACTTATTTAATAGAAAAGTATTTGGCTACTGTGAGAGTGAAACACGTGAGATTTTTTGAAGTATGGAGATATCTGAATATATAAACATACATATATTTAGGTTTGAGAGTCCCTATTGTATTAGACCATGTTTTAGGTTAAATCTATTTGGATATGTACAAATAAAATTCTTTTCTATCTGATAAAATTTTATAAATATAAAGACTCCTTTTATCAGATAAAATTCTGCAGATTTTCAAATAAAATAAAATACACATATGGGCTTTAATAAAGTGGGCTTATGAACAGACCTATCAATGTAATAATTCTTTGAGAACTTACACTAATAAAAGGGTATTTCTATGTTGGACCAAAAGTTAAAATCTTAAAAGGCCAAAAAAAACTATCCCAAATATCGCATAATTTATGGGGTGTTACAATACTACCTCAAACAAATTTCGTCCTCGAAATTCGGTTATGTATCTTCATTATAAGTCATAACATAAACGCTGCCGCTCTCAGGAGCTTGACCTATTCTCCTGTTTTTGTTGAGTAACACATTCCCATGCTGCGTCACGGCTTCTTACACCTAAAACAAGCATCTTTACCCAACAAACAGTCTCCGTTGTGATTTTTCCCACACTTGGCACACAACGGTTTACTAGTGCGGGTGTCCGGTCCGATTTCACTTCGGTTCTCGCCGCTTATTCTCGATCTCCCTCTCGTCTTGATTCCCACTCCGGTTTCGTTTTCCTAAACTCTCTGCATTGTCGGTCTAACTCCTGGCTAGCGGCAATCTCTTGAGCCGAAAAACTGTTTTAGATACGATAATACCCATGGCACGCCACAATATGCCGTATCCCTCGGGCGTAAGCCCGCTCGAAACCTCAATGCTCTCTTACGATCGATTGTCTACCAAGTGCTCCACGAAGAAACTCATCTCGGTTGAATTTTCTTTCATATTCTCAGAATCGACATTCCTCCTTGCTTCAAATCCCAAAACTCGCGTTCCATTTGCTCTCGATAGTGTTGGGGACAATATTTTTCCATTATTATCTCCTTAAATCCTTCCCATGTTATTTGCTCGTTCGTTCGCCGGCGGACCTCAATCTCCAATAACTCATCCACCATCGACCCAAAGATCTTGTACCGGTTGATCGAGCACAAAGGATTCGTTGTGCCTCAAGTACACCGTCAATTCAAATGTGCGCTCCATCGATATGAACCATTCGCTACATATGCGGGTCCTTCTTGCCCATTAAAGGTTGGGGGTGAGAAGCGGCGAAACCGCTCCCACCACGAGCCTGGGTTAACGTGGGTACTCGGTTGAATGTGTGTTCATTGTCGACATTCTCTTGGTTTCTTGCCGGTACTGGGTTTTCCTCATTATTTTGGTTCGTGTTGTTATTAGTAGCGATAGCGATGGCGGCTCGGACTCCGTTCTACGTCTTCGAATTATTTTCATATAGTCATATACATAGTGCTTCTTAGTACTCTAGGTAGGTCATCTTATATCATAGGTTCAAATCTTTGTGCGATTAGTCGTGCGAACACTAATACTATCGTGTTCATACAATTGGTAACTTCTATAAGCCATCAATAAGCAATCCATTAACATATCGTTTCAATCATCTTCCTAAGAGTTCGAGTCTAATAAATATAGGTCATCTAGGTTCATGTAATTAAAGCCCATATGGTTTTATCTTGAAATTTTTCTTTGATATAAAACAAAATAAACTTGAAGACATATATCGCATGATAATAATAAAACGTGATTTCTCATAGTACTTGACATTAGCATAAAGCTCATAAATCATAACTTGACATGATCATTGAAAAACAAAATTTTGCATACCTTGGAGTCAACGTGGTACGGCGGAGATGGATGTTCATAGACATTTTGGAATACATTTTTTTAAAAACATATAATATTCCCTCACTTTTTTTTTTTTTTTTCCCAAGTCTACAGAGCAGTAGACTAACGATACCACTTGTAATGCCCCGAATTTTATAAAGAGTACAACTACGAATAAATTTTAGCCAAATAAAGAGAGTTATAAATATCTCACAATTATAGAAAAATAGCCTACTAAATTTAACTTCAAAGGAAAAGAAATAATTTGTACTAAAGAAAACATTATACTATAATCCATATGCGCAAAGAAAAATTAGAACAATAAACATTGTTTGAAAAGCTCTCAATAATTAAAAATAAAATTCAAAAGAAAACTTTGCATGACTCGATCGCATCCATCCACCACACACGCGGGCTCCTAAACGAAAATTTGTTAATGAAAGGGGTGAGCTATCAACAACTCAGTGGGGGACTTTTTGTCTAAATCAAATACACAAGCATAATCATCATTGCATACACATCTATGATTTTCATGGTTTGATCAAACAAGCCCGTGAAAGTAGCTAACCGTGGGTGTACAATTAAATGCGTTCATATTTGTACAATTAAGTACCTTCGTGATGTACAATTAAGTACCTTCGTGTCATGTCATGTTTAACGTCCCATACATATAACAATCATAACAAGGCATTTAAAGTAGACGATAAGCGATAAACCCCACCGGTTCGTGAGCTTGAAAAATATTGAATTGCTTGAGCTCGAAAAATCCTAGACCTTGAAAGTATTGTTTCCTACATATAAAAATAAATTTAACTTAACTTAATACATGGCCTAAAACAAAATAATGGGATTTGAAAAAAATAATAGGAATATATATATATATATATATATATATATATTAGTCGTATATAAAAAAATTGTGGTAAGAAAAGATTCCAAAAACTTGAATCAAGGCTGATTATATGAGATCTTAAAGCTCGGGGGGTAAAATTGTGATTTCTGAAAAGAGATTTGCTTAAATCCCAAGCTGAAACATGAAATTGGCCACTGAACCAAGTCAAACCCAAAACACCCTTATTCCTCCCTCAATAAATCTCAACAATCTCCATCGCTCTCTCCTGACTCTCTCGATCGCATAATTTATGGGGTGTTACAATAAATGTTTACAGGTTTAGTTTCTTGACCCTTATTTTCGTGGAAGTTTTTATTTTTTTGCTAGTTTTTCCTTTAGCATGTGTTGGTCGATGGGTGCTATTCTAGGATTGGTGTACTTTTGCCCAAACTTCTTATCACTATTTGTCAGAATTTAGGCACTGATTTTTTACTAAACTGAAATCTTTTCCCATTTGTTCAATTAGTGTAATGAACCGAGATTAGAGAATTAAACGCCCCCATAATGCTCCCCATCTGATATGGCATCATCAAATCAATCTCCTCGCAGGAGAGGCGAAACAGGTTAGTTTACCCTTATTTGCTACAACTGCTTATGTATAATGTGGTCCAGGAATGCTTTTTCGTTCTAGTGTAGAATTATATCAGTAGTATACTTTGTCGGTTTCCATTATTTTTCATTTATTGTCTTTGTTTATCTGTTGGGCAAGGTTGTAAATGTTTGATCTTATTGTTAGTTAAATTGTGACTTGCAGATACTATATGACTTGATGTCATTATCTACTTTTTGGAATTGATGTTTTAGTCCTTCATCCATGTATTCACCACTAGCTTGAAAAGATAATACCACCCTCAAGAACCTTAAAGATCCTTTTCTTCTGTTAACTTCTCTCAATAAAAACCATGAGGCTTTATTGACTTTTAGATTTCATTTTCTATGTATATTGATTTCACTTGTATCACTCACCTATTTGATGCCCCCTTTAACAATTTTAGACTTTGAATGTTATTATTTTCTATTGGGACTAATGCTTTTTTTTTTTTTTTCCTGAATCTTTTTGTAGGATGATTCATAAAGAAGAATTCTAGCGTGGATTAGAAAATTGGTACATAGTGATATGTAGCAGCCAAGTGATTCACCTTTATGGTGCTCAAATATATTTGTACTCCATGTAGTTGATATTAGAAAATAATTTAGTTATCCATCGAGATGAAGCTTATATTTCGAACAGATTACAAGTCTGTGTATAGTTTGATTAAATGAATATGGATGTAGTTTATATAAAATTTATTCTTTAATAAAATTATTTGTTCCGAATATATTGCAATATTCATATTTATTAGTGATGATGTGTTTTTTTGTATTGATCAATTCATATGAAACCATAAATGTAAATTCATGATTAAAAATAATTTTAGTAAGGGTTGTAGGTCCCAATGGGTGTGAGTGTAAGGTTTAGAAAGGGGTTGAATAAACCTTACAAACTTTTCAATTTAGTCCTTTTTAAAGTTGAGAATTGATCTTCACTTGGTGATGTCCTTGGTGGATAGCCAATTTAGTTAATCGGTAGAGTTAGTCACTCACGATGACTCATTGTTTGTTGATAGAATAACTCATTTGTTAAGAGTGAATTAGCTCAAGCTGCGATTTGTTTTTATTGGAAGACTTAACACCCTTAAATTTGGTTCCCTTAAATTTGGTTTAGTTATGATTTAATCCTTGGTTTTAGTACTTAGAAATTATCAAGTGGATAACAAATTTATTTGAGAATTAAAGCAGATTAAAGTGCAAGAATTAAAATCTTTGAAATGTAAATGACACGATAAGTTTTTATAGAGGTTCGAAGATGGGGTAATTCTTCTACTCCTCTCTTCTCCAACTTACGGAGGAATCCACTAAGTATTGATCGATTATCACAGTGGTAGTCCGGTCGGATGATGTCTTGATCACACGGTGATTTGATCCTTTGGGACTCGGTCGGAGATGCCTTGGTCACGTCACGCGGTGGCTTCTCGTGAGACTCGCCTTCCGCGAGGCTTGTGCTTGCTACTAAGCTCACTTGCTCAAGCTCTTTGGATTTGATCACGAAGCCCTCCAAAAACTCGAGAGGCGGTTCGACCTTGAACCTTCCTACAATCCTCCGCGGAATGTAGACCCCTTTTCTTCAAAAGTTTCCTGTTGATTGAAGTTATCTTTCCTTCACGGTGAGTGTTGGATTGATTTCCTTCGTAGTGTAGGCTTGAGAATTAATCTTGAATGATCTTTGAGAATATTTCGATTACCGTTTAAATGTTAGCTTGAATGTTCGTGGTTCGAGGTAATTAAGGTCCTCTTCTCTCGAGTCATTCCTCGGCCTTTTATAGTGATCTTTCAAAAATCTCGCCCGTTGAGATAGGCTTATTTTTGAAAGTCACTTGTGGTCGTTGGCTTGTCTTGTTGCGATCCTTGGAGTTGCCACTTCCGCCGTATGAATTGTTCTTGACTTTTGAGTTCGACACGGTGTAGTGTCTTCCCATTGGTTCATTCCTTGACGTTTCTGGGGTGAGCACTTCGAGAAAGGTAGCATGGAGGTATTACTTGTTTAAGTAATTCTCTTAATTTCGTGCAACGGATCTCTTTCGATTATCTCGACTTGACATTGCATTTCCTTGTTTTTCCCGGATGACTTAGAGTCGACTTTCAATCATGGATGACTCTTCTGTCACTTCAACTTGAGACTTGGCTATCTTGAGTTGACTTGACGATCTTTCTCATTGCATCTCACTGCATTTTGTACCTTCAATCGAGTTCCGTCTTCTCTTCTTTTTGCCATACTCAATTTGTCTCGTAGCGGAGTCTTCCTTCTAGTCTCCGGTTGTCTTCTTGCATGTTTAGGCACATCGACTTAACTCACTTGACCAACCCTATTTGTTACGATGCGAGTTTACAACAAAAAATGGGGTGCCAACTTCCTAGTTTAAGTTTTACATGGCATTCATCAAAATCTAAACAATAAATTTCCCAACAATTTCCCCCTTTTTGATGATGCCAAAACTTAAAACATTCAAAATGTAAATAGCATAGATACATACGGATAGTGTATGTACGGAGAATGTATGCGTAGAATCAATCATTTTATTGATCATAACATTCTTGTCCTTTACACAATTTGTTTACAAGGTGTATCGAGCAAACATCTATGTCTACGCAAAAATAGAGAATTCTGATTTATTACGAGGAAGACTTACATAGTGTGTATTTACATAGTAAAATACATGAAGGGGTGGACAATGACAACACTTCATCTCCTTCACGCTTCCTTCTTCTTTCATCTTCTTCATTTCGTCATCTTCTCGGTCTTCTCTTTTTCTCATCTCCAACCGCTTCTTCTTTTCTTTTCATATGCCTTGGGCGACTTCATCTCTTCTTAGTCTCTCTTGTCTCTCCTCCCAAAGCTGAGTTTGTCTTTTATTTTCTTCGATTCTTTTCACGTACTCATCATTGTTTTTAGCCACTTGCAGATTGGCTACTTGGTCAAGAACCATTGATGTAGATCCCTCCTTTCTTGCACGGATCTATGTACTCAATGTTTTTGGGCGGAGGCTGGAGTCGAAACCTCTTCCTCCACCACTGCTTTTTCCTCTTCCTCCGGGCGTGTATTGTCTTTGGGGTCTTCTTTTTCCGGTTGAGTGACTAGCGGAGGACCAGCAGAGTATTTGCGTAGTCTCTGCTGTCGTCGAAACTTCTTCACATAACGTGAGACCCTTTTTCAAGACAAGTCCCAGGCTTGAGCCATGGACATGTTTGCAAAATATCCTTGAGGATGCGAGTGTTTTAAATTCATCAATCGATCTTGGCTCGATTCCGGCATACGAGATGGCATAAGTGTCTCTGTCTCTTTGGAATGCCTCCATGTTGTTTCAAGATATTCATAACTCGGGCATTCATCCTTCCCTCCACTTCCTCCATCCTCCTGCTTCAATTGTCTTTCTCTTTTCGACCATAGATACAACAGAGTGTTGGAGTGGCGAGTCACTGGGAGTTTGTTGATAATATCGGTTGTGACAAGACCTTGTTGGGGGTTTGTGCAATCATTAGGGTGACATCTCCCGATCCTTCCCCTCAACAGACTTTCCTTTCTTTGCTCTTGAGACCTCCTCAATTTGTCTTTCCCTTTCTGTTTGCTTCCTCTTTCTCGGCGTCGGATCTCTTGTGCGCTTTTAGGTATTCCTCTTCCCCCTTTTTGGCATCATCAAAGGGAGAGGAACGCGGAAACATACTAGCAAGCGAAGTCGAGTCTGGCGATAGTCGAGTACGCCCAGTCTGCTGCGGAGTATCTTGCACGAAACTTCGAGCGAGTAGCGTTGGATTCGACTTTAGCGGCGTCATCTCGGCCGTGAGAAGGCTGAATTTTCGATCCATGTTTTCTTCCATACGCAGGAGCTCATTCTTATTTTGCTCACGCAGCGTGACTTGATCTCGGCAATGTGAGATTCATGCAAGTGCTCAATGTGTTCTCTCAACTTTGTCTTTGCATCGGCATTCTCATTTCGCCATACCAACAAACTTGTTGAACAATGTTACGAAAATATCTAGCTTGTTCCACGCGCATTGTTTCTTTGTTGTTGCCACCACTCACGATTCGACTATTATGCCTCTCAAGTCGATAAGGTTGGCATCTCTGTTATCGATCTCATGTCCATCGAGGCACTGGTGCCTCTCCATCCATTCAATTTGACAAATAATGCTTTGAACACTTCCCGAACTTGAGTTGTTTCCTCTGTGGCGGTGATGGCCAAGCGGCGTTAAAATCATAGTCAGGTGGAACAATGGTATCGATGGAATGACGGGGATCAGTCGTGGAAGCGCGCGAGATCTCTTTCGACTCTTGTGGGAGGTCGGGTACCTCCAGAGAGAATGTAAATGATTCTACAAAGGAATCATCACGAGCAAGCGGGATTTGCTCAATGATGAGTGGTGCGCGTGAAGTTCCTTGTGGAGTCGAACCTGCTGCGGCTTGGGGAGCTGCGCAGATGGACTCTGTTGCGGTGGGGTTTGTTGAAGTTGACCCGACTTGCGAGCCTCGGTTGTCTCAATAGCCGTCGGTCTCATTTGGTTTCTCCAATTGAGTTGGTAGTCCTCGGCCTTATCGAAGCGTCATCGGACGATGATGAGATTTCCATGGGTGGCTCATCATCAAAATTGAAAGTTTGACGAGTAGTCTTGAGGTCGACTTGCTCGTGGTTTGAACATCCGCGGTGAGTCTTTTGGATCGAGTCACGGGGATGACTCGGCTTCATTGTCTTCTTCCGATCCGAGAAAGGTTACATCGGGATTATCCTAGGAGTCGTGAAGTGCACTTATCTCCTTTTCGGATGGATCAATGATAGTAGGAGGGATGTTCTCTACTTGACTTCTTTACCCAGGAAGTCTCAACCTCCCGTTGGCCTTCATTACCTCCTGCAGTCTCAAGCATAGCGAGGCCTGGACATCCCTTTCGGCGGTGTGTCATTTGTCTTAGGGTCTTGCGCAGTGGCATCCATTGGAGTCTCAACTCCATGGATTGCACTTTCATCGCCAGTGTTAACTCCCGGGTACATTTCTTCTCGTGCCTCATTGCATCGCGGCGTCATTAGCCTTGAGCGGTTGGCACCTCGGTGAGCAGTCTCAATCGCCGAGCCGTTGATGACAACTTCTTTGTGTACTTTGTGTTTGTTCCTTCTCCACTTCGCCTCCTAGATTCGTTGTGGAGTCATCGTAGCATCCTCCGACCTTGCTGCGGTGGAGGAGTTCCCCTCGGTGGCGCACCACCGGTGAGTGACTTGGAATGGGGTCACTCGTCTCCAAACTCCCGGTTGTTTCTCCGAGTGTTCAACCATTGGGGCGGTGGTAGGACACCTTCATTAGGGGTTGGCTCGTGGGGTCCCTACTAACCCGAGTTTTTCATCGCCACTTCCTTAGTTCCTCTTCCGAGTGTGGGGAAGTGGTGGCGAAAATAACGGTGGCAATATGCCGCACCACTCCCATTGGGTCTATCTCATTTGTGTTTTGGAGGACTCTCTGGTCCCTCCATCATTCTTTGTTCATGAAGGACTCGGATTCGTGCATTGCTTCTTTGCATTTGCAACTCTTTTGTGGCAAAGAACGGGGTCCGAGATCCTCATCGCTTTCGATAGGGACGTCGAGGAGAGGATGTGTATGTTACGTGGTGCGGTGATAGGGCGGATGTTGGCCTTCTCACGTGCCTCGGCTTCCTCTCGCCTGTCTCTCCTTCTCCTTGTCCTTGAAGATCTGCAAGATATACGTGCGATTTTCTTCATCCGAGTCTTGGACCCACAGTGGTCACTCCAAGAAAATTCATCGAGTTCCTCTTCTTCTTCGATAAACTCGGGCCGTTGGAACTGTTCCTGGATCGACTTAACTTCCACTTCCTCCACTCTCGCAGACGATTTTGGATGTCCGGATAAGGTGCGGATATGATCATCACATCATCATCTCTATCGACTTCTTCTTGTTGTCCCTCATTCTCGGGGATAGAAGGTAGCAAGCTCACGGTGCTCCGTGCAGCCATTGCGTGCATTTGCGAGGAGGATACGATCCTGTCAACAGGCGAGTTAGATTTCTCACTACTTCTTGTGTCTCGGTTGTTCGAACTACAGTGGGTCTTGATTTGCCTCTGCTGACGCCCAGACTTTGGTGTTTCATCAATAATTTCGGAGACTCTCTTCCAGTCGAGTCTCCCGTATTTGTTTGGTGAGTGGTGACTCGGCCCGATTTCTCAAGTTCGAACGCTTGAAGATTCTTCTTCTTCTCCTAGTTTGTACCAGAGGATTTACGGTTCGTAGAGAGTTTCTTCTAAGTCTTGGGCGGTGGGGGCGGTCTTTGTTGTTTTTCTTACGAGGAGTGGCCGTCTTGGCTTATCGTTCTCCTCTTTTTGACGGCCGTAGAAGGTATTTGAGATTCCTTCTCACCGGCTTCTTCGGGTCGGGAGACACGGCTGTGAGGGGGCAGGTGACTCAGTTGCGGGCGGGGAGCGATTGGTTTTCTTTGTTGCGGGGGCAACAGATTCTCTTAGCATGCAGGGCAACTTTCTTCTTTGGTGGAGAGAAACGAGTTGTATCTTGAGGGTCAGTGATTCCCCTCACTTGTATCGGCTCTCTTGGCGTAGGCTCTCTTTGTGCGCCAGAGAGGTTTGATCTGAACATCCTCTTGTTTACATGGAACGCCTTTCCATGTCGAAGAGGACTCCTTTTACCTCCATCACCGGCCAATCACCGGCCGTATCCGAGGATCCTCCAAATGCTCCATTCTCCTTGAAGGATTTGTTCCCTACATTCTCAGCGAGTCTGCTTTGTAGACAAACTCGGCCAGTTCACTTTCTTTCCTTCAAGGATCACGGCCATTACGACCAGCTTAGCTTTAGACAGTGGTCAAAGCCGCCGAACTTGATGTCTATACATTTGGCAATGATGTCCATCAATTTGTGGTAGTCCTCCTTCATGACCTCTTATTATTGTGTAGACTACTTTCTCAAAGCATAGTCGGTTTTGGCTACTTCCTTCCAAGCGGCGGCCAGGTCAACATCGCTTCATTGATTTACGGTGCTCCTTCCGCCGGTAATGGCGGTGTTACGCCAAATCTTTGGCGGTGTTCTGAATTAGCTCAACTGCAGTTTGTTTTTTCAGCGGAAGACTTAACACCCTTAAATTTGGTTTAGTTATGATTTAATCCTTGGTTTTAGTACTTAGAAATTATCAAGTGGATATCAAATTTATCGTGAATTAAACAGTTAAAGTGCAAGAATTAAAATCTTTGAAATGTAAATGACACGATAAGTTTTTATAGAGGTTCGAAGATGTGGTAATTCTTCTACTCCTCTCTTCTCCAACTCCTGGAGGAATCCACTAAGTATTGATCAGTATACAGAGTGGTAACAGTCCAGATACAAGTCTTGATCACACAGCTGACTTGATCCTTTGGGACTCAGTCTGGAGATGCCTTGGTCACGCAGCTGGCTTCTCGTGAGACTCAGCTTCTTCACAGGGCAGCTGCCTTGCTACTACAACTCACTTGCTCAAGCTCTTTGGATTTGATCACGAAGCCCTCCAAAAACTCGAGACTGGTTCGACCTTGAACCTTCCTACAATCCTCCGCGGAATGTAGACCCCTTTTCTTCAAAAGTTTCCTCTTCAACTGATTGAAGTTATCTTTCCTTCACAGGTGAGTGTTGGATTGATTTCCTTCGTAGTGTAGGCTTGAGAATTAATCTTGAATGATCTTTGAGAATATTTCGATTACAGTTCAAATGTTAGCTTGAATGTTCGTGGTTCAGGTAATCAAGGTCCTCTTCTCTCAGAGTCATTCCTCAGCCTTTTATAGTGATCTTTCAAAAATCTGCCCGTTGAAGAGATAGGCTTATTTTTGAAAGTCACTTGTGGTCGTTGGCTTGTCTTGTTGCAGTCCTTGGAGTTGCCACTTCCTCGTATGAATTATTCTTGACTTTTCGAGTTCGACACGGTGTAGTGCTTCCCATTGGTTCATTCCCCTTGCACGCTTCGGGGGTGAGCACTTCGAGAAAGGTAGCATGGAGGTATTACTTGTTTAAGTAATTCTCTTAATTTACGTGCAACGGATCTCTTTCGATTATCTCGACTTATTGCATTTCCTTGTTTTCCCAGGTGACTTAGAGTCGACTTTCAATCATGGATGACTCTTTGTCACTTCAACTTGAGACTTGGCTATCTTGAGTTGACTTGGCGATACTTTCTCAGTGCATCTTGTACCTTGATCGAGTTCCGTCTTTCTTCTTTGCCATACTCTTTCTGTCTCGCAATGCGGAGTCTTCCTTCTAGTCTCGGTTGTCTTCTTGCATGTTTAGGCACATCGACTTAACTCGGCTTGACCCGGCCCTATTTGTTACGATGCAGTTTACAACAAAAAAATGGGGTGCCAACTTTCTAGTTTAAGTTTTACATGGCATTCATCAAAATCTAAACAATAAATTTCCCAACAAGGGTAATTAATAATTTAATGAGAAGTAATTTTATTGTTGAACTAATTTTTAGTGACGGGCTAATAACAAATAATAAGAGGCAAAATGATAGTTAATAATTAAATTTATCATCATTTAAATTGATTTTTAATGATGGGATAATTTCATCATGAATATATTAAGACAATAATGAGGGGATCTATTTTGTCATTATTTACTTTTACCTAGGAGGCAATAATGACGGTCTCATGAGGGGAAATTCATGTCATTAAAAGTCTTTAATGACGGATTTTTAACATATAATGATGAAATTTCCGTCATTGTAGATTAATTTTCTTGTAGTCTTTGGTCATATGGCGCGAACATCCATTTGTCCACGAGCCATTTTGAATCCTCCATGGTTGTTATAGCCCCTATTACCTATAAATGAAGTGCTTTTAGGTACCTTATAATTTTGGGGTCCATGGGGGTTAGTTTTGAGACCTTTGGGTCTCCAAAAATAGCTAAAATTGTTCTTCAATTTACAATGAGTAGCATAATGTCCAACTTTACCACAATAAAAGCAAATAAGATTATGGGCACTACTAGCTTGTACAAAAGTCGGACCTTGGTCTTTTTCTTTGAAATAGGTTTAAAGGTTTATAGCCAAGTCTAATTTAGAATGCTCACTTCTTTCTGCATCTAAAATTTTTGTAACTTTATCCGTACTTAAGTTAAAAGACGCACATCCTTTTTCAAACATTCAAGATCATTTGTGAGAACTTGTTTTTTGGTTTCAAGAGTACGGACTTTAGTAAGAGTAATAGCATGAGCTTTATTAAGAGATTCATAAGTAAACTATTTATCCTTTTCAATTTTAAGCTATTTATGCTCATTTTTCAAAGTCTTGTATTTAACAATCAAATTTTAAAATTCATTTTGCAATTCATCAAAGTCACATTGTAATTCATCAACTAAGGAAGAAGTTGAAGAGTTAGAGCGTACCTCGTTGTATTCATCGTCTATGGCCATAAGACCATGTTCGGTTTCTCCTTCCTCGTCGGATGTGGCGAGTAGTTCATCTCAAGTTTTGACTTCCGCATTAAGAGCCTTCTTTTTCGGAAAAGGCTTTTCTTCTTTTGTTCCTCCTCATCTAGTTTTTGGGCAATCGGCTATGAAATGCCGGATTTTCCGCATTTGAAACACGAGTTGTCTCTAGGTTTTCTTGCCTTATTTTTATTCACGAATTTTGCAAATTTTTGGACAAGTCGTCCGTTTCTTCATCATCCTCATCATTAGCATAATATGAATTATTTGAAGAAGATCTTTAGACCTTTAGGAATATTTTGCATACTCGATTGAGTGGTGGATGGTTTGGATTTTTCCTCTCCTTGAGATAGACTTCATAAATGAGGAGATTCGATGAGCTCATCGAATTTGAGTGTTTCAAGATTTTGTGCTTCCGTGATAGCCGTTACCTTTTTCGGACCATGAGTGGGAAGAGCGTTCAATACCTTGGTCACATTGTCTTCTTCGGAGATGACCTTTCAAGAGCCACAAGAGGATTGATAATGTTGTCAAGCCTTTCCACCATTTTAGATATGCTTTCTCCATCATACATATTGAAATTTTCAAAGTCTTTTACAAGCATTGTTTTTCTTGCTTGTTTGACCTTCTTTGTTCCTTCATAGATTGTCTCCAATTTTTCCCAAATTTCATGTGCCGACCTTATGCCTCTTATGCGATTATACTCGGTGGCGGTAAGAGAGCAATATAAAATATTTAAGGCCTTACCGTTTAGAGAGAAAGCCTTCTTGTCATTTTTATCGAACTCCTTGAAAGTTTTGAGAACCGAGGTGCCGTCCTCCAATTTCTTGGTTGGTTGACCAACTCCTTCAATAACCACATTCCAAATATCGAATCTGTATCCTTGTAGAAAGTACTCCATCCGCTCTTTCCAAAATGCGTAGTTGTTGGCGTCGAATAGTGGTGGCTTGTTGGTGGAGGCACCGGTGGTGAGATATGCTTCGTTCGTATCCATGTATCTTTTCTCTTTACTCGGAGCGAGCTAGCCAAAGAGTTTGGCTTTGATACTACTTATAAGTCCAAATGGCTACGATAATCTAGAGGGGGTGAATAGATTATGCGGTTTTTCAAAATCCTCCCTCTTTTTCGAATGAACAAGCAAGAATAAACTAAAAATGCAGAAAATAAACAACACACGTTGATTTAAAGAGCTTTACCCAACCTAGGGACTACGTGCTCTACCACTCCGGTATCTCAGGGATGTATTTCAAAAAGAAAAAGAAGTTTTATTAATTACCACAATTAATACAACACCACCTTTGAAGATTACCACAATCTTCTTACAACACCTTCAAGGAGATTACCACAATCTTCCTTCAACACCTATGAAGAGTACCACACTCTTCAACACCTAAGATCACCCAGTGTGCTCTTACCACAAGAACAACAACAAGGATATCTTGTTTTGGATCTTTGGACAAAATTCAAGATTACAACTCGATAATGATAATACAAATATTGAGTGCAAGTATAATCAAGAATGAAAAACCTAGACCTCAAAATGTGCAAGTGTAAGTACTAATTTATTATTGCAATAAGAGTATTTGACAAAGTGTTTGCTTATATGCTTTTGCTTGTATGTTGTGTTGTGTCTTGTATTGATTTCGGACATTGGCTCCTTCTTGAAGAGTGATTTACGCAAAAAAAAAAAATGCAATTAAAATTAAGATATAGCTTTTAGAAATCAACCCCTTAAATTGAGGAAAAAGCGTCTAAAAATCCAACGGATAGTTTCTTTGTCAAAAGTCTATAGCGCCAGGTCTTGAGAGAGAGAAAGATTAGAAAGTATTTCATGAAAAATATACGGGGGCCGGTCGATGGGGGAGTCCGACCGGTCGACCCCCTGTGTGGACCGGTTGGGGTCCCTTAAAAACTCAAACCAGGTTGTTCTATTTCAAACAAGAACATTCGGTATGGGCGACGGTCGCCCACTGGTCGACCTCCGGGTCGACGGTCACGCCCTTCCCATTTTTTCTTCCGTCTTGTTTTTTGTTTTAAAACTCAATTGAGAGAGAGAATGCCCTATAGGGTGACTAGTCCAACACGAGACATAAGTGTTGTCGAATTTTTGTCGAAAATAAACTTCAAGAAATACTCCAAAAAATTAGTAAAAATATTTTATATAGATCGGGAGTATTTGGACAACATTTAGAAACATTGTTTTGGTGTAAAAACTCATTTAAACAAAATCATCAAAATTATGATAAAAATATTTATCTAACAAAGGCTACACATGATTAATTACAAAAAGTTATCTACAAGCAATTATAGTATTCTATCATTTTTACTAATAATTTAAAAAATGTATATAACTATGTACTTTTTATTATTTCATTTTACTCATTTTTTAAGAACATAGACTATATTATTCAATAATTTCTATTAACAATTTTTAAAATATATAAAAATAACATTTACAAAAATTTAACAAGCAATTATAATTATTTTATTATATTATTTCACTAACTTTTTAAAAATGCCTACTATATTATTTAACAATTTGAAAGAATGCCTAAAAATAAAATGACATTACAATAATATTATCTACAATAAATGTCTATGGCAAATGCCCAGACTGTTAAATTACCCTTGGACATAAGGTGTGCTTCGGTGCCACAAGCGAAGTTCACTTGAGAATAGTGCATGAGCTCTCAATGTAGATGGTAATCACATACTTCATGTAAATTAAAATTATTAGGATGAAAATTCAAAACTAAAATCATGAGAACTTAGTCGTCTGAGAGTGGACATTATATACTAATGTGGGTATAAGTTGTGTATGTGACTCTCAACAACTTATATTCCCCGATTCAGTACTCATCATTAGGAGAAAGGAATTAAATTACCAAATATTGCTAGTTACTACTCAAAAGCAATTTGGAGCACTAAAACTTTATCTACGGCCAATTTGTTTTTTAAAGTTTCACCAATGCAACTTATATTACAAAAGAAATGAGATCCACAACATATAATTAAGTTCTGAACTTCCAAGCTTGGTGGAGAAATAGGCTTAAAAGTTCTTGGTCGAGACAGAACCGTGAGAATCTTTAGGCCGTTGAGGTAGTCGTCTAGAGCCCGACAAATGTCTAGGGGCCCCAATTAAATAAGTGGCATTGGAGTTTAAAATACAAATTAAATTAGTGTTTGACACAAAATTGAAAAGTTTTTCATATTTTTTAATCACCAATAAAATTTAGTGTCGTCTAGCCCGTTCAAGGCGTAGTTGCGACATAGAAAATCGTTGTTATGCCAATCATCTATAACGATTCTCTGGTTTGTTGTCAACCGTTTTCTCCAACAGCGATGGGGGTCGTCTTTCGAGAAAACGAGCTAACCCCAAAGTGGTGAGGTAGAACAGGATCTTTGTTGCCAACGTTTGAAGTCGGCGCCAGGAAAACTTGGGCGGCTTTTCACGGTGTGCGGGGAGCGGCAACCATGGGTGTGAAAGAGATCGAGAATCGGAAGCCATCGTCTTGAACATAAACAAAGTAAAAGCGATTTTCGTCTTGCGATTGTTGGGTAAAAAAATTCAGTAGGTTTACGTATTTGAAGAAAATGGGCAGGATATAGTGTTTAGGCAAAGTCGAGGCTGTATTTATACTGAGTCTCAAGACGAAAATGCCCGTATACTAGTGCTTACGGTTCCAACGCTCGCCTCTAAGATACAACGACTTTATTGATTCAGGTTAGCGGCCGCAAGCAAAGCGGAAAACAATAAATAACAACAAGTTGTTCTTAACTTTCAAGCTTTTGAAGGTAGGAAGTCAATATGCTCGTATGATGCAAATGACGAGGTTATTATCACGATTTTTTCATGTGTATCTTCATCTGCGGGGGCTTCAATAATATAGGCAATGAAGTGCCCGTGCACGGAAAATTGCATATGTAGGCTCGAAAAAGATACTTTTTCGAGCGGAGCAGACGCGACATGTGCGGGGAGCACGACCAGGCCGCGGGCGTGCGCGGGTGCTCAGCGTTCGGCATGGCACCACGACCCAGACGCCGCGGCCGTGCGCCCGGCCGTCGGCGGCTCAAACATCGCAGTAGCACGACCAGCGGTTGAACTCGATTTAATTAATTACAAAAATTAATTAAATCTATTTAATTTAATTAATTACAAAAATTAATTTAATTAATTATTTTAAAGGTTTTGGTCCAAAAAGAATAAGGGCCTTGAAGCCCAAGCCCAAGCCCAAGCCCAGGCCACGCCCGCGACCGGATCCGGGCCGAGCCGAGCCGAGCCGGGCGGCGGTCTTGCTTGGCCAGCGTGTGTGCTGTGCTTTGAACCAAACCCACAAGCATGTAGGTCCTCACCCCTTTAAAAACTTGGGTGCCCCCAAGGGCCCAAACCCATTTGTCCAACTTGGGATAAATAAAGTGTGCAACTTTGCCTCCCTTTTCCTATGTGGGATGGAGCATCTCTCCTCCCCCACATTTTCCATTTTCCATACCATTTATTTGTATTAAGTGGCTAACTTCTAGCATTAATTTCTCATTCACCGGAATCGGTTTGAGAAATTTCAAATGCTATTCTCATCTACTCTCTTAGTAGAATTTTTATAAATAATTTAATTCCATTTTTCACAAATGGAAACCACTTAATTAATTGGTCAAAATCGGGTCAACACCGATTTCTCAAAGACCAATTCAACAATCCCCACATGAATAAAATTAATGCATGCATGTATGCAGATTCGCTTGAAAGTTTCGGCGAATCGTTATTGCATCGAGGATAGGTAGCTTGTGGCTTTGAACCTTCCTTAGTAAAATACTATCGGTTTACTCTTTTGCTTAGTGACGCGATGTCTTGAACTACTCGGCCGTTCGTATAAACCCGAGAGACAATGATCTTACACAATAACAACTGTAGGTCCCAAGGGGTGTAAGTGTAAGGTTTAGAAGGGGGTTGAATAAACCTTACCAAATTTTCGATTTAGTCCTTTTAAATATTCGAGTTGATACTACTGCAAGTGTGTCTAGGTGGACAACCAATTTAGTTAATCAGTAGAGTTAGTCTCTCAACGGACTCAAGTCGAGTGTTGATGGAATAACTCAATTTGTTGGTCTAAATTAACTCAAGCGTGGTTTGTTTTATTGGAAGACTTAACACCCTTAAGTTTGGTTAATCAAGGATTTAGTGCTTGGTTTAGTACTTAGAAATTATCAAGTGGATAGCAAATTTATCGTTGATTTAAACAATTAAGATGCAGGAATTAAAGTCTTTGAAATGTAAATGACACAATGAAATTTTTATAGAGGTTCGAAGATGGGGTAATTCTTCTACTCCTCTCTTCTCCAACTCTGGAGGAATCCACTAGGTATTGATCGGTATACAAAGTGGTATGATCCGGATACAAGTCTTGATCACACTGGTGACTTGATCCTTTGGGACTCGATCTGGAGACGCCTTGATCACTCGGTGGCTTCTCAACGACTCGGCTTCTTCACAGGGTTTGCTTTGCTACTCTGACCCACTTGCTCAAGCTCTTTGGATTTGATCACGAAGCTGTTCGCCTTATTTTTAGCTTCACCGCAAGTGTACGGTGTAGTTTATAGAATAGGGTAAGCAAGGTCGTATCCACGGAGACTAATAAATTAGTGCGCTAAGTATTGAACCAAAATAGTCTTATTTTTATTTAGACGATCGAAAGTTTGATGGTTGTTGTTTTGAGATTAAGACAATTTAAATCACTAAAACACGAAAATAAGATAACACAAATGAAAGAAGTATCAAGATGATGAAATGGATTTCGAGTTAAGGTTTCGATTAATAATCCTCTTGTTGTCCGATTAAATCAAAGCCAAGGTTATTATCAATCTTCCTATAAAGACGATCACAAAGCTATTTTATCCCCCTCTCGAGATGTATATAAAACGTAGATTGAAATATCTATGCTAGCATCTCTACTCAACAATAGATACACAACTCCCAAAAGCATCAAAGATCAAATGTCCTCACAATATTCGCAAACCTCTCGATTCATGCAAATATTTGTGTCGAGTATTCAAGATCTAATATTGAAACTCATCTCTCGAATTATGAATCAATATATCAAACAAGTTAAATCATTGATCAAGTGATAAAACAAGAATAAGCTCAAAATACTCAAATAGGCTTTAAGATAATAACTTCAACTAAGATTAAAACATCCAACAAGAGTTCATTAATCTACTTCCAAAACCCTAGGAAATCTCAAGAGTTTAGCTACACATGATTTCTAAACAACTCATAAACAAATTGTTCAAAGCCATTACAACTAAATGAAAGATTGAAACTAAAAGAGAAACAAGAAAAACTTAGGAAAGTCGACAATCTCTCGATATATCTCCGTTCCTTAAGCTCCGATGCAACCCGATTGTCTCCTTGATGTCTTCTTCCAAGAATAGACCCTTGTCTTGTGTTGTAGATCCAAAAATGTCGATTCTCCTTGTGTGCGCCCCCAAAAGCCTTTTTATACTCCCCATCATGTTTAGGGCTTAATGCGGCAGTTGTGGGATTCAGTAGCACAGACGCACGGGTGGTGCGCCCACGCACGGGTTACCCGTGCGCCACCTCTTTGGAATACCCCAACTCTCAGTAGGGCACACGGGTCGTGCGTCCACGCACGGGCTACCCGTGCGCCATCCCGTAGAAAACATCCGGTCTCGTAGGGCCGACGGGTCGTGCGCCCACGCACGATCTACCCGTGCGCCACCCAAACGTCCAAATTTGTTTGCGGGGTATTCATAAGAGTTGTAGCCCTCTCTTTTAGTTTTCCATAGCCACTTGAATCACCTTAATATCAATTTTGTAGAGAGTTATGGCCAAAATACTAAACCCTGCCCGATCTTTGGAAATAAAATGCGCGTTTGGATGTTCCTTGAGATAAATCTCCTTGTTGTTTGATCATCCATGCTTCTTTTGACACACGACTCATCACTATGACTTCTAGAATCCATATAGTTGGCTTCCAATTAGGTGTAATCGCTCGATTCTTGATGATTCTAGGTAGCAATGCTCGTATTTGTCACAAAATCACTCCAAATATCGTTAAATTCCTACAAAACGAGCAAAGCGTAATATCTTTCCCACAAAGAGCGAAAATATATCATTTCATACAAGTTATTGCATGTTTAATCACCATTTTAGTCATATTTATACCTCAAAATACATGCAAAACTCACACCTATCAAAATCCCCAAACTTAAAGTGTTGGCCGTCGGCCAACGCTTTTAAAACTAGACAACACATGATTGGGAGTAATGAAAAGTACAACGCACAACAACTCCATAAAATTCGCATTGTTTATCGTAGGTGTCAAGTAACAAATCGACCAAGCCTCAAACATCTAACATAGAGCACACATCAAATAAATCATGGTAAATGCTTTGAATCACTTCTCTCAAGATCAAGTGTATACTCTCATCTCACATGAATATAGGACGTGTTTATGCTCAATTCAATTCAATGTTGAAGAATTACCATAAGCTTGCAAATCGTCTCATATCTCTCGCCACTAGAATGTATGCAATTTGTGAATCAAAAGGACTTTTTCTCTTTGGTTGTAATGCGAGGCTCTTTGGTTAAGGTAGGAAAATATAGATGGAGTGACTCAAACTCGGCGTATAGACCGATGAGCATATAAATCATCTACGTCAAAGCTTAATATGCTACCCAAATCATCTCTCATTTTCATCAACTCTTCTTATCTCCATCCCCTTTCTTTTGTAAACATTATCACCTCACATTACAATTCCTAGCCTCCAAGTTCATTCAATGAAAACTCACATCATAAAATCGATTTTTTTTTTGACTCTTTTGTGAGTTTTCAACATTCTTTGCTTCTCCTTTTCTTCCCCTTTTGTTCCCATCAACCAATTTATCCAACTTTTCAATTCCAACCCATTCAACCTCATTCAATCCCTTTACTCAATGCTATCCGCTCAAGTATGGGGTAACAAATATATCAAGTTAAGGCTTGAATTGTTGCTATCAAGAAATTAGGCAATAAGCTCAAGTTGGCTAACTAGGGATTTCAGTATCATCATTAGGTAAGCAAAAGGCTTGAAGGGCTAACAAAAATGGCCTTTGATCATTTTCAATTCGCATACAACATGTGACCTTGACGAGAGATACGAGCAAGTTCTAGAATTCTAACAACATGAATGATACACTCAAATCAATCAACAAAGCGCATATGATGAAAGCGATTAAAGGCTCAAAAGCTCACAAGGCTTGCAAATACGTAATTCAAAGCATCAAACCAAGTTTTCCACATCAAAATGCTCAATGTTATCTATTCATGGCTCAATCAACTCATGCTCAACACCCAATCCAAACAATACAAAATTTTCAAAATCAAGCACAAGTTACAATCAAGAGATCAACTCACTCCCTAAAATCTATTAAAGCAATAAACGTGCTAAAGCGTAAACGTGCTTCTAATGCAATGCAACCTAAAATGCTCTACATGCAACTATATGAAAACACACAAAAATGCAAATTTTTTTTTAATCCACACATTTCATATCAAGATACTATCCCTCCCCAAACTTAAATGAAATTATATCGCACGTAAGGAAAGATAGAATTTCAATAAAAAAAGTGTGAAGTTACCATTGGGTTGCCTCCCAACAAGCGCTAGATTTACCGTCATATAGCTCGGCGTATGAATTGGTGCCTCCCTTGAATGCATATATTAGCTGCTTTGGGTCATGGTCAAGTGCCATATTTGCCTTACTTGCACCTAATAATGCATACTTGGGGTGTCCAAACAAGTATTGGCGTCGATGTTGGAACACTTTGATTTGAATTATGCTCATGTTGTCCATGCGGCGTATGTACCACCGGTGTTCGTTTATTTGTGAAATAGCTTTCTTATGATATCACGCATGCACTTGACCGGGCATCCACGCGCTGTTCATGTGTTCCTCGTCTGTTTTTGCTCTTTTTCGACACCACACACAGTGAAAGTGCATAGACACACAATCCGTATTTGGTTCCAAACTTTCTTGTTTTTCGGGATCTTCGACTCCTCGTATTCGGTACCACTCCTTTGATGAATGGCACTAGATTGTTCCTTCGAGTTGGTTTCAGTGGTGCATGAAAATTGGCTCTTTTGATATTGCTCACTAACAAATGTAACTAATTGACCCATTTGAGTCTCTAGGTTCTTTAGTGAGCTTGTCACTTGTTGTTCCATCTTGTCCATCCTTGCGTCTTGCCTTATGAAGCAGCTCCTAGTTTCACTCATGAATGCATTGGATTGATTTATGAATGAGGTGAGGGCTTCTTCTAAAGATGATTTTGCCTCTGCATTTGTAAACCCATTCATTACATTGGAGCTTGATGGTGTTGGAATCACATTCTCCGTGTGAGCATATGAAAAATCTTCGTAATTCGCCCAATTTGGATAATAGTACGTAGGAGTAGGATTATTCCATTAAGCGTAAGAATTCGATTATTGAAATAATTGGCATTCTCCATCCGAGCGGGTGTTCGTGCACTACCTATACCAACTCAAAGAAACAAATCAAACATTGTAGAGAGAGAATTTACAAAAGAAAAATGAAATAAAATAAAAAAATGCCTAAATTAAAAATAATTCTATCTATCGCAATATTAGCACCAAAAATTGTATTAGTCTCGACAACGGCGCCAAAAACTTGTTCGCCTTATTTTTAGCTTCACCGCAAAGTGTACGGTGTAGTTTATAGAATAGGGTAAGCAAGGTCGTATCCACAGGAGACTAATAAATTAGTGCGCTAAGTATTGAACCAAAATAGTCTTATTTTTATTTAGACGATCGAAAGTTTGATGGTTGTTGTTTTGAGATTAAGACAATTTAAATCACTAAAACACGAAAATAAGATAACACAAATGAAAGAAGTATCAAGATGATGAAATGGATTTCCGAGTTAAGGTTTCGATTAATAATCCTCTTGTTGTCCGATTAAATCAAAGCCGAGGTTATTATCAATCTTCCTATAAGACGATCACAAAGCTATTTTATCCCCCCTCTCGAGATGTATATAAAACGTAGATTGAAATATCTATGCTAGCATCTCTACTCAACAATAGATACACAACTCCCAAAAGCATCAAAGATCAAATGTCCTCACAATATTCGCAAACCTCTCGATTCATGCAAATATTTGTGTCGAGTATTCAAGATCTAATATTGAAACTCATCTCTCGAATTATGAATCAATATATCAAACAAGTTAAATCATTGATCAAGTGATAAAACAAGAATAAGCTCAAAATACTCAAATAGGCTTTAAGATAATAACTTCAACTAAGATTAAAACATCCAACAAGAGTTCATTAATCTACTTCTAAAACCAGGAAATCTCAAGAGTTTAGCTACACATGATTTCTAAACAACTCATAAACAAATTGTTCAAAGCCATTACAACTAAATGAAAGATTGAAACTAAAAGAGAAACAAGAAAAACTTAGGAAAGTCGACAATCTCTCGATATATCTCCGTTCCTTAAGCTCCGATGCAACCCGATTGTCTCCTTGATGTCTTCTTCCAAGAATAGACCCTTGTCTTGTGTTGTAGATCCCAAAAATGTCGATTCTCCTTGTGTGCGCCCCCCAAAAAGCCTTTTTATACTCCCCATCATGTTTAGGGCTTAATGCAGCAGATTCTGGGATTCCAGCGCAGACGCACGGGTGGTGCGCCCACGCACGGGTTACCCGTGCGCCACCCTTTGGAATACCCCAACTCTCTGTAGGGCACACGGGTCGTGCGCCCACGCACGGGCTACCCGTGCGCCATCCCGTAGAAAACATCCATCCTGTCAGGGACGCACGTGGTCGTGCGTCCACGCACGGTCTACCCGTGCGCCACCCAAACGTCCAAATTTGTTTGCGGGGTATTCATAAGAGTTGTAGCCCTCTCTTTTAGCTTTCCATAGCCACTTGAATCACCTTAATATCAATTTTGTAGAGAGTTATGGCCAAAATACTAAACCCTGCCAGTCTTTGGAAATTCCGTACGCGTTTGGATGTTCCTTGAGATAAATCTCCTTGTTGTTTGATCATCCATGCTTCTTTTGACACACGACTCATCACTATGACTCTAGAATCCATATAGTTGGCTTCCAATTAGGTGTAATCGCTCGATTCTTGATGATTCTAGGTAGCAATGCTCGTATTTGTCACAAAATCACTCCAAATATCGTTAAATTCCTACAAAACGAGCAAAGCGTAATATCTTTCCCACAAAGAGCGAAAATATATCATTTCATACAAGTTATTGCATGTTTAATCACCATTTTAGTCATATTTATACCTCAAAATACATGCAAAACTCACACCTATCGAAGCCCTCCAAAACTTAAGACTTGGTTCGACTTGAACCTTCCTACAATCCTTCGTGGAATGTAGACCCCTTGATTTATCAGTATTTTCCTCTTCAACTGATTGAAGTTATCTTTCCTTCACGGTGAGTGTTGGATTGATGTTCTTCGTAGTGTAGGCTTGAGGATTGAGAATATTTGATTTTCTAATAATTGGTTGAACGTTTTTGGTTGGTCTTTTGTCCTCCTTATTCTCAAAGTCATTTCTCGGCCTTTTATAGTGATCTTTCAAAAAATTTGCCCGTTGAAGAGATAGGCTTTTTTTTGAAAGTCACTGCGATCGTTGGTTTGTCTTGTTGCGATCCTTGGAATTGCCATTTCCTCGTATGAATTGTTATTCACCTTTTCGAGAGTTCGACACGGTGTAGTGCTTCCCGTTGGTTTGTTCCTTTTGCACGCTTCGGGACTGAGCACTTCGAGAAAGGTGGTATGGAGATATTACTTGTTTAGGTAATTCTCTTGATTTCTCGTGCAACGGATCTTTTTGATTATCTCGACTTGATTTGCATTTCTTTGCTTTTCCCAGGTGACTTAGAGTCGACTTCCAATCATGGATGACTCTTTGTCATTTCAACTTGAGACTTAGCTTTTCTTGAGTTGACTTGGTGATCTTCACTCATTGCATCTGTTCTTCTTGATAGAGTTCCCATCTACTCTTCTTTGCCATACTCAAATTTGTCTCGCAATGAGTCTTCCTTCTAATCTCGGTTGTCTTCTTGCATGTTAGGCGTGGCGACTTAACTCGACTTGGCCATCTCTATTTATTACAATGCATTTTACAACAAAAATGGGGTGCCAACTTCCTATTCTAAGTTTTACATGGCATTCATCAAAATCTAAACAATAAATTTCCTAACAATTTCCCCCTTTTGATGATGCCAAAACTTAAACCATTCAAAAATGCAAATAGCAAAGATACATACGGATAGTGTATTCACATAGAATGTATGCGTAGAATCAATCTTTTTATTGATCATAACATTCTTGTTCTTTTACTGTTGTTTACAAGGTGTATCGAGCAAGCATTTGTCTACACATAAAATAAAGAATTTATAACTTTATTGCGGAAAACTTACATAGTATGTATTTACATCATAAAATACATGAAGGGGTGAACAACAACACTTCATCTCCTTCGTTGTCTCCTTCTTTCATCTTGTTCAAGATCTTCGCTTCTTCTTCTCTTTTTCTCGTCACCGCTTTCTTCTTCTTTTCATATGCCTTCCAGCGCTTCATCTCTTCTTAATCTTTCTTGTCTTTCCTCCCATAGCTGAGTTTGTCTCTTGTTTTCTTCTTCTATTCTTTTCGCATACTCGGATTACTTTTAGCCACTTGCAAATTTGCTATTTGGTCAAGACCAGCCCAGTGAGATCCCTCCTTTCTTGCCTGGATCTACGTATTCAATGTTTTTGGGCGAGGCTAGAGTGCGAAACATCTTCCTCCACCATCGCTTCTTCCTCTACCTCGGGCGTGTATTGTCTTGGGGTCTTTTCCAATCGGGAGTGACCCAGAGTGATTGGTAGTCGTCGTCTTTGCCTGTCGAACCTTCTTCACATAACGTGAGACCCTTTTCCCGGTACAAGTCCCAAGCTTGAGCCATAGACATATTTGCAAAGTATCCTTCGGATGCGGCGTTTTAAATTCATCAAGGCGATCGTGGCTCTGTCTCCCGACATCCGAGATGGCATAAGTATCTCTGTCTCTTTGGAATGCCTCCATGTTGTTTCAAGATGTTCATAACCGGGCATCCATTCTTCCTTCCACTTCCTCCATCCCCGCTTCAATTGTCTTTCTCTTTTCGGCCATAGATATAGCAGAGTGTTGGAGTGGCGAGTCACGAGGGAGTTTCTGCGATAATGTCATTTTGTGACAAGACCTTGTTGGGGGTTTGTGCAATCATCAAGGTCACATCTTTCGATCCTTCCCCCTCAACGATTTTCCTTTCTTTTGTTTGGCGCCTTCCTCTTTGTCTTTCCTTCGCAGTGCATCCTCTTTTTGAACCGGATCTCTTCGTGCTTTAAGGTATTCCTCTTCCCCTTTTTGGCATCATCAAAAAGAGAGGAACGCTCGGAAACATATGCTTGGCAAGCGGAAGTCGAGCACTGGCGATAGTTGAGTTGTCTCGAGTCTCTGCGGAGTATGCAAAGACGAAATTCGGATCGAGTAGCGTTGGACTCTGCTTTGAAATTAGCTTCATCTCGGCCATGAGAAGGCTGAATTTTCTATTCATGTTTTTCTTCCAAACGCTATAGATCACTTTTATTTTGCTCACGCAGCAGACTTTATCTCGGCGGTGTGAGCTTCATGCATGTGCTCAATGTGTTCGCTCAACTTCGTTTTTGCATCGGCATTCTCGACTCTCCATACCAAAGAACTTGTTGAACAATGTCTGAAGTATCTAACTTGTTCCACACGCATTGTTTCTTCTTGTTGCCACCATTCACGATCTGTTATGCCTCTTAAGTCGGCAGTAAGATGGCATCTCTGTTGTCGATCGCATGTCCATAGAGCACGATGCCTCTCCATCCGTTCAATCTCAAGCCAAATAATGCCTGAACACCTCGCGAACTTGGTGATTCTTAGTTGCGGTGATGGCCATGCGATGTCAAAGTCATAATCAGTGGAACAATGGTACGATGGAATAAGCGAGTGGTGCGTGGGCGTGCGCGTTCGTTCTACGATTCTTGGTGAGGTCGGGTACCTCAGGGAGAAAGGAAAAGATTCTATAAAGGAATCATCACGGCCAACCGGTATTTGTTCAATGATGAGAGGTGCGCGTGGCGTTCCTTTGGAGTTGAACTCTTTGCGCGGGGAGCTGCGCGTGATGGACTCTGTCTCGTCAGCCGGGTCTGTTGTGAAGTGGACCCGACTTGCCGAGCCTCAGTGTCTCAACAATGCCTTCGTTGGTCTCGGTGGTTTCTCCGATCGAGTGGGTGGTCTCGGCCTTATATCGAGCGTCATCGGACGATAATGAGATTTCCATTGGTGGCTCATCATCAAAATTAAAGGTTTTGAGTAGTCTTGGGATCGAGACTTGCTCGTTCTTGGAACATCCGCCTGGTGAGTCTTTTGGAGTCATCACGAGGGATGACTCAACTCTTCGTCGCGCCCGATCCCGGAAAGGTTACATCAGGATTATCCTGGGAATCATGAAGCGCGCTTATCTCCTTTTCGAGATGGGTCGATGATAGTGGGAGGGATGTTCTCTCGCCTTGACTTCTTTACCTCGGGAAGTCTCAACCTCCCGTGGGCCTTCATTACCTCTGCGGTCTCATTGCAATGCGAGGCCTGGACCTCCTTTCGCGGTGCCGGTATGCGAGGGTCTTCGTGGTGGCATCCATTGGAGTCTCAACCCCATGGATTGCACTTTCACCGCCCAAAGTGTTAACTCCCTTTGTTCGCCCTTCTCATTGGTGCCTCGTCGCATTGCGGCGTCATTAGCCCGTGAGTAGTTGGCACTCGGTGAAACAGATCTCAATCATCTCGAGCGTTGATGACAACTGCATTCGTTTAGTGTTTGTACTTCCTCCACTTCGCCTCCCGGATTCGTTGTTGAGTCATCTACAACATTCTCGACCTTCTTTGCGAGTGGAGGGAGTTTCTCTCGGGCGCGCACCGGTGAGTGACTTGGAATGGGGTCACTCGTCTCCGGACTCGTCTGCATTTCTATTGAGTGTTCGGCCCGTTGGGCGGTGGTAAGACACCTTCAATAGGGGTTGGCTGTTGGGGTCCCCACTATCCCGGTTCATCGCCAAGACCCTTATGCTTTCTTCCGAGTGAGTGGGGAAGTGGTGGAAAGCAACATCGGTGGCGATTTTTTGAACCATTCCCATTGGATCAATTTCGGTGTGTTCGGAGGACTCTCCTGGTCCTCCATCAATCTTTGCTCGTGAAGGATTCCGGATTCATGCAATGCTTGCTGCATTTGCAACTCTTACGTGGCGGCGGCAGAGTCCTGGATCGTCATCATCGGATAAGACATCAAGGAGAGGATGTGTGTGTTCGTGGTGCGGAGGAGATAGGGCGGATCTTTGGGCTTCTCACGTGCCTCGGCTTTATCTCACTGTCTTTCCTTCTCCTTGTCCTTGAAGATCTGCGGGATATCGTGCGATTGTCTTCATCGATCTTTGAGATCACATTAGTTAGTCGAGGAAGTTTAACGAGTTCCTCTTCTTCTTCTATAAACTCGGGCCGTTGGAACTGTTCCTTGATTTACTCAATTTCCATTTCCTCCACTCACGCAGACGATTTTGGATGTCGGGTAAGGTGGAGATAGGATCATCACATCACTATCACTCTATCGACTTCTTCTTTGTGTCTCGCCTACGCGGACTACAACTATTTCGGGGTGCCTCTGTGATCGCGCCCAGACTTATTGTTTCATCAATTACATCCGGGGACTCATTTGCTTAGTTCCGTATTTGTTCGGTGAGTGGCGACTCGGCCTAGGTTTTCAAGCTCGGAGCGCTTGATGATTCTTCTTCGTCTTCTAGTTTGTACTTAGGGATTTACAGTTCGAGAGTTTTTCCGATTCTTGGGTGGCGAGGGGTAGTCTTTAGTGTTTTCTTCCGAGGCGCCGTCTTGGCTTATCGATTCTCCTCTTTTGACGATCGGAGAAGGTATTTGAGAGTCCTTCTCGACCGGCTTTCTTTGAGGCGGGAGACACACGGCTGCGCGGGCGGGTGACTCTGCTGCGGGGGGGAGCGGGTTTGATTTTCTTTCTTTGCGGGAGAGCGTGATCTTCTTAGCATTGGTGCGGGGCAACTTTCTTCTTTGGTGGAGAGGAAAAGCAGTTTGTATCTTGAGTGGTGATTCCCCCTCACTTGTGTCGCTCTCTTGGCGTAGGCTCTTTTCGTGCGGCGAGAGAGGTTTGATCTGAACATCTCTCTTGTTAACATGGAACGCCTTTCCATGTCTAAGAGGACACCTTTCACCTCCATCATCAGGCCAATCACAGGCCATATCTGGGATCCTCCAAATGTGCCATCTTCCTTGAAGGATTTGTTCCCTACATTCGGCATAGTCTGCTTTGTAGATAAACTCGGTTGATTTATTTTCCTTTCTTCAATGATCGCCGCCATCACAATCAACTTTGCTTTTGCGGTTGGTCAAAGCTGCCAAATTTGATGTCAATGCATTTGGCAACTATGTCTCTTGTTTGTGAGTCTCTTGTTTTTTGTGTAAATTATTTTATCAGTATAGTCGGGCTTGGCTATTTCCTTCCAAGCAAGCCAGGTTTACATCGGCTTCGCTAATTTCCGATGCTCCTTCCGTTGGTAGTGAGCAATGTTCACCAAATCCTTGGCGAGAGATGGTGAGTCGCTTTAGTGAGCAGATGACTTTATCCTTCATCGTGAATCTCAACATTCACGTAGAACTGTGCGACCTCCTCCACATAGGTCATCGGATATTCCAAAGATCGTAAAGCGATTTCAGCCCAGGCGTTTCCAATTTCTGATTTTCTTCACTAGGGTGTCATCGGACCCCTGTTTCACCATGCCGTCGAAATCCAAGTAGACCCGGTGTGGATTTGCTTTCCTAACTTGACAAAATCATAGGTTGGTGCCATTTTTCAGAATTTTATCGAAGAAACCTTAGAGATTGATTTGAAGATAGGTAGGGTTTTGAGAAGATTTTTGCCTTTGCTTCGAGAGAGAGAAATGAACAGGTTTTGGTAGTGTGTGAGAGAAAGCAGACGAAAATGGTTTAACTATGGTTTATGAAAGGGCGTGCGGGTGGTTTTTGAAATGTGATCGAAATCAACGGTTTAGATTTTGCACTTTATTTAGCATTTAATGTCTCGTATTTAATGCGGCATCATTTATATCCAATCATAAGCTTGGTGTGCGGCTTTATGTCATATCGTACACATCATCATTATCGACGCGTCATTCTTAAAAACATTCGCTTAGCAAAAACGATCAGTGTTTTTGTCACTTTGCTCATAAGTGACTCGGCTTATCCCTTAGCCGATTTAACTCTTCTTCTCACACGAGTTCTCTTAGTGACTCGGCTAACAAATGACTTGGTATATTTGTCTTTCCAATCTGGTGATTTACTTTCCGATTTGTGAGTTCACTCTTTTTCCCTTTTAGTGTTCCATTTCTTTTCTTTGATTCTTCCGAGTGTCACCACTCAATTAACCCTAACTCATGTTTGAGTTCTTCAAATCTTGGCTCACATAATGGTTTTGTAAAGATGTCGACCAATTGTTTATCGATTGAGATATATTCAAGATGATGTCCTTCTTTTCAACATGATCTCTTATGAAGTGATATCGACACCGATATGCTTTGTTCTTGAGTGCAACACGGGATTTTGAGTGATTGCAATTGCACTTGTGTTATCACACATGATTGGAATTTCTTTTTCCTCAACTTCATAGTCTCTTATTTCTTTGTCTCATCCATAGGACTTGGGCAACAACAACAGTGCCGCAGCCTATGTATTCTCGCTTCAATTTGTAGAGGTGGCTATTGAATTTCGCTTCTTGCTAAACCAGAAATCACTGTTTCTAGCATTTGACATGTGCCTCGAGGTGCTTTTTCTATCAACTCGCATCCAAAGATAGTGAGTCCGAATAGACAATTAGCTTGAATCCACCTTCCTTTGGATACCATAAGCCAACTTCTTGGCTTCCTTTCAAATATCTCAATATTCTCTTGCTTCTTTGTCATATGGCTCTCTTTTGGAGCAGATTGAAATCTTGCACATACACCTACATCAAAGGTGATGTCCGGTCTACTTCTTTGTAAGATAGAGCAATGATCCAATAAGTGCTCAGATCTTGTTTGATCTGGGCTTGCCATCCGCATCCATGTCCATTTTGGTGATGTATTCATTGGTATTTTCACGAAGACTTCTCCTCCATACCAAATTTCTTCATTAAGTCTCTCCGGTGTATTTTGTTTGGCTTATGAAGGTCCCATCCTTCAATTGTTTCACTTGGAGTCCAAGGAAGAATGTTAGCTCTCCCATCATGCTCATTTCAAATTTACTTTGCATGAGGTTTGAAATTTTTTCACACAGACTCTTTGTTTGTGGATCCAAAAATGATGTCATCCACATATATTTGAACAAGCAAGTATACTCTTTTTGTCCGAATTACGAAAAGTGTTGCATCTACTTTTCCTTTTGTGAATCCATTTTCGTTAGGAATTGTGACAAAGTATCATACCATGCTCGGGTGCCTGTTTCAATCCATACAAGGCTTTCTTGAGTTTGTATACCTTATCTCCAAGAGCCTTCTCGCTCAAATCCTGGAGGTTGTTCAACATACACTTCTTCTTCCAATAAACCATTTAGGAATGCACTTTTTACATCCATCGATATACAATGAAATTCTTGTGAGTCGCATAGGCAAGAAACATCCTTATAGCTTCCAATCTTGCTACGAGGAGCAAATGTTTCATCAAAATCTATTCCTTCTTCTTGGCAATACCCTTTGGCTACTAGTCTTGCCTTGTTTCTTACCACAGAACCTTCCTCGCGTTCATCTTATTTACGAACACCCATTTAGTACCAATAACATTTTGATGTGTGGGTCTTTGAACTAATTCCCATACTTTATTTCTTTCAAAGCGATTCAACTCTTCTTGCATAGCTTGAATCCAATGTGTGTCGTCCAATGCTTGTAACACATCTTTGGGCTCTATTTGCGAGATAAAGCATGTCAACATGGCTTCTTGTTGAGTTCGGATCTTGTTTTGACACCTTCTCTTATATCTCCAATGACAAGTTCGGTGGATGGTCTCTCACCATCTTACATCGAGGTTGGAGTAAGTTAGTGGATTGGTCATCTTGCGGTAATTTTGTGTTCTTTGTGTTCGACTCTCTCGTAATCACTTAGCCGCAAATTTTCCATTGTTTTTGAGATTCGACTATCTCATCTTCTTCTCGAGTTTATAATTCCGGCTTGAACTTCAAAGATAAGGACTCTTCAGTATGGTTGGATGATTGACTTATCGAGTTGACTCTTCAATGTCTTCTCCATTTACATTTGGCTCATCGAATACCACATGAATGGATTCTTCTACAACCATAGTCCTTTTGTTGAGTACTCTCAGTAAGCTTTGCTTTGGTGAGTATCAAGAAGATACCTTGATCAACTTTAGCATCGAAAGCCTTTAGATTGTCTTTGCCATTGTTGTGGATGAAGCATTTACATCCAAATATTCAAATATGCAACATTTGGTTTTTTCTTCAGTCCAAATCTCATAGGGAGTCTTTGTCATCATTTGTCTTTTACCATACATCTGTTTTGAGTGTAGCAATTTGTGTTGATTGCTTGACCCAAAATCGTTTTGGTAACCCCGTCTTGCCTAACATGGTCCTGCCGCTTCTTTGAGAGTTCTTGTTCTTCTTTCCGCAACTCCATTCTGTTTGTGGAGTCCTTGCTGGCGATAGTTCATGACCAATACCATTTTCAATACAATCTTGAGTTATTATTCCATTGAAAAACTCGAGTTCCTCTGTCCGATCTTATTTTGATAATGGTTTGGCTCTTCTCGTTTTGAATCCTCTTCATCGGTTGTGGTAGTTTCAGTAGAGTTTCTTTCTTCTTACACATGAATATCGTCCATGTATATCTTGAGTAGTCGTCTACTACCACCAAAGTGTATTTCTTTCCACTTATCTTTTGGTTCCTTTGGGCCAAATAGATCCATATGTAGCAGATGCAATATTCTTGTTGAAGATGAACATGTCTTTTCTTTGAATGAAGATTTGATTTGTTTTCCCTTCGACATGCATCACATATACTCTCCTTCTTGTAATCGAGTCCGGAAGTCCTTCCACAAGACTACTCCGCAAGCTTGTTAATCGTTTTGAAATTCAAGTGACTCAATTTGTTTGTGCCCGCCCAACTTGATTCAATTTGTGCTTTCTTTGCTAATAGACAGTCTTTGTGTGTAGCGGTTGACCAATCTACTACATACATGTTCTTTTTGTCCGCATCCTTGCAACACAACTTCATTCGATTCAAGTATCCTTGATTTGGCATACACCCATGTTGAATCCAACATTATAGCCCTTGTCACGCGAGTTGACTTATGCTTAGCAAGTTGAAGTTGAGTCCTTCGACATATGCAACATCGTGATTTCTAATCCGTTCTCTGACGGATCCAATGCCTCTTATTTCACCTGGAGCTTCATTTCCTCCAAATATGACTTTTGCTCCTTTAACTTCCTTGAATTTTGACAGATTTTTCTTATTTCTGTCATATGTCCGAGCGACCACAATCCATGTACCAGGTTCCTTGGCACTTTCACATTTCCTTGAACCCGCAATCAAGGAAATTAAGTTTTAGGTACCCATACTTATCCGGGTCCCGAGGGGTTAGAATTGTAAGATGATCCAACCAACTTATAGCCAAATGATTTGACTCTAAGGGGTTGCCATCTATCGGTGCCATAATCATAATTAATCTTGGCAAATTGCAGGGATTTTAGGTTCATACAATTTGTCTCTTTTGTGCATGCGCTGCATATGTGTTTTGGCAATCGCTTCTTCGGGGTAATTGTGGTGTCTTTGAATGTAGTGCCTAGGTGCATATGTGTCTTTGATAAAAGCTCTTATACTTTTGGAATGACCTTTCTTGAGTTCTAGGCCTTTGCCATTTGGGCTTATATTCCATAAGTCTATCTTTGATGGTTCACATTATTCCAATCACTTGGCTTGGATATTTTCTACCATTCCCATCATATGTATTTCTTTTATAGATTTTAAGGGTTTTTGGTAGCTCGCTTCTTCTTTCGAGTATTTTTCGTTTGGAGTTTCTGAGAAACTCTAGTGAATCTCTTCTCTTTGTCCTTTTCAGCACTCACTCAACGGGTCGTTTTTTCCTTTTCCTTTATAGCCAAGGCCAGTTTGCTTGTAATTGTGCTTTGGAGTGAATGTGTGTGCAACATCTAGAGTTTTTGGATTTTTTAGACTCTTCATGGCTTGAAGATCCTTTTTCCAAAATTACTTTTAAGGTTTGACACGGCAAAGACAAAGGAATTAAATCTAAGCCTGTCTTGTCTCTACATTCTCTTTGACTCATAATAAGATCATCCAATGATTTAGATGCCTTAGTGAATGAGGCAATAACATTTTGAGGTCATTCTCCCTCTTCTCTATGGGCGCAATTTACGCCATTAACTTAGCATTTTCACTTTTAAACTTTCATTCTCATCAATTCTATTTGACTTAGAGTACTCAAACTCCTTAGTCACTTTGAGTTTTAGCTCTTGAGTATGTTGTTTTCCTCATTTAATAGTGTGTGTGAGGATTTAATGTGTTCAAAATCTTTCATCATTTTGCCTAATGAATCATAAAGATCAGTGGGTGATGAAGTGTGTGTGTCATGTCACTATCACTAGAGTCCGAGTTTGATGAGTTAGAGTGTACCTCATCTTCTTGGTCGGAGTTGATCTTGTTCCTTGGCCATCAAGCGATCAGGGCTTCTTCTTCGAGTCACTTGAATAGTCGGCTTCCGCTCTCTGCAGAATCGGCTATGTCTTTTGAAACATTTTTTCAATGATCTCTCGACCAACATTGCCTTTCTCTTTTCTTGTCTTCTTTCTCAAGATCTTTCTTTCTTCTTCATTCTGTATTTGTTGACTACAGGATATGGGCGATCAATGGCATAATGACCTGGTTGTCTGATTCGGCCAAAGATAGATATTGACCTTTTGATCGGCTCTTTCCATTCTTGGATTGTCGGACCTTTGATATTCAACTTTTTGATGATCATTCTCTTGGTTGGCCTATCTTCCTTGATTTAGAGGAGCGAGTGTCTTACGGAAGATTCACCCTTTCTCTCTTGTAGTTCTTATTGAAGAACTTGTTGAACCTTTTAACCATCACTATTTCTTACGGATCAATGACCTCTTTGACCTCGGCTCTCTTCCCATCTTTAACAATTAGAATTGTTTTGGGTACAACTGTCTCTTCCTGGTCTTTTCTTCTCACTCAAACTCGTAGGCTTTGAGATCCGAGAATAATTCATGATTGGATGTCTTTGATAGGTCCATGGAATGTCTCGGTGCCATGACCTTAATTTCCCATTCATTTGGAAGACTTTTTAGGATCTTCATACACATTTCTTCGTGTATATTCCTTTCCAAGTGCGAGATAGCTCATTGGTGATTTATGTGAACCGAGCATCCAGTTGATCCAGGTTTTCTCCGAGATCATTTTGAAGTTCTCAAATTTACGTACAACCACCGATAATTTGTTTTCTTTGATTTGCTCCGAGCCTTCACAAATCAATGTTAGCTTGTCCCATTTCTTTAGCCGTTTTGCATGATTTGACTTTATTGAACATGGCTTTGTCAATGTTTTATAAAGGATGTCCTTGGCTACATTGTCCAGGTTGTATCTTTTCGTCATCATTTGTCCATTCAGTTCTTGGTTTTCAACCATGGTAGTGGGAGCAACATCCTCTTCTCCTTCAGTGCATGACTCTTCTTACAATTTGTGTTCACCTTTAAGATTTGCGGTGGCCCATCCTCTATCACTATCCACATCTCATCATGTAATCTTTGATAGATGAGCTCGCATACAAATTTTCCAATCATCAAATTCTTCAATAGTGAACATAGGGATGCGTGTCAAATTTGCTTCCATGATAATAACTTTTAATGATAAAAAGAGTTTTGAAAGTTTAAGTACTAAAAGGACTTTGAAAAGTTTGGAGATCTAGTTCAAGAACCGGTGCGGAAGGCTCAATGAACCAACCGCTCACGATACCACTTGTAGGTCCCAATGGGTGTAAGTGTAAGGTTTAGAAGGGGGTTGAATAAACCTTACCAAATTTTCGATTTAGTCCTTTTAAATATTGAGAGTTGATCTACACAGTGTGTCTCAGGTGGATGACCAATTTAGTTAATCGGTAGAGTTAGTCTCTCACGAGACTCAACCGAGTTGTTGATGGAATAACTGTTGTTGGGTCTAAATTAACTCAATCGTGGTTTGTTTTATTGGAAGACTTAACACCCTTAAGTTTGGTTAATCAAGGATTTAGTGCTTGGTTTAGTACTTAGAAATTATCAAGTGGATAGCAAATTTATCAGTGATTTAAACAATTAAGACGAGGAATTAAAGTCTTTGAAATGTAAATGACACAATGAAATTTTTATAGAGGTTCGAAGATGGGGTAATTCTTCTACTCCTCTCTTCTCCAACTCCTGGAGGAATCCACTAGGTATTGATCAAGATACAAAGTGGTAAGTCCCGGATACAAGTCTTGATCACACGGTGACTTGATCCTTTGGGACTCGATGCCGAGACGCCTTGATCACTCACCGGGCTTCTCGCACGACTCGCCTTCTTCAGGCGGTGTTTGCCTTGCTACTACTGACCCACTTGCATCCCGATGGGAGATCAACCAACTCCCAAGTGTGATTTTGCATGATGGAATCTATCTCATTATTGATAGCTTCTTTCCAGAGAGGAGAGCTGGACTAGACAATGCTTCTTGAATAGTTCGGGTTCGTTTTCTAACATATAAGTTAGATAATCGGGACCAAAAGACTTAGCTACTTTTGTCCTTTTTATGCGTCTTGGTTCCTCTTCATCATCACTTTGAGGTAACCTTGCAGATATCATAAGTCCGTTTACTCGAACTTTCTTCTTTCCTCGAAGAATACATCATTCCTTGATTCAATGATCATACCTTCATTTATATCAGAATTGCTGACTTGTGCACTAAGAAGCGATATGCACTACTATTATTAGCATATCCAATGAAAGCACAATCGATCGTCTTCGGACCGATTCTTACTTGTTTCGGCTTAGTACTTCGACTTTAGCCAAACACCCCCACACTTTGAGGTATTTATATGACGGTTTACGTCCTTCCATAACTCATATGGAGTTTCGTTTTTACCTTTGTGTGGGATCTTATTAAGAATATAGTTTGCGAGAAAGTATGGCTTCCCCACAAGTTTTGGGGTAAGCGAGTAACTTAACAACATTGCATTCATAATCTCCTTAAGAGTACGATTTTTGCGTTCGCAATACCATTTGATTGAGGTGAGTAAGGTGCGTCGTCGATGAATTATGCCCGCTTCCGAGCAAAATTCTTCAAACGGAGCAACATACTCTCTGCCTCTATCACTTGAATCATCTTAATTTTGATTAAGTTGATTTTCAACTTCATTCTTATAAGTCTTAAAAGCTACTAAAGCTTCATCTTTGCTTTTCAAAAGATAGACATAACAATATCTTGTGCAATCGTCTATAAACGATATGAAGTACTTTTTCCCACCTCGGATTTGCACAAGTTTTAAATCACACACATCTATATGAATTAACTCGAGTGGTTTGGTACTTCGTTACCGAATGAAACGATGCTTTGGCCAATTTTGCTTCAACACATATTTTCAAGATTTGTCTTGTGAATCGGTTTTAAACGAGGTATTAATTCCGATTCACTAACCTTTAATTGTGTTGAAGTTTACGTGTCCTAATCTATCATGCCATAAATTAGAACAATCCAACAAGTAAAACGAAGTAACGTTTTTATTCTTCGCCTTTTGGCGGAAAATAGACATTCTGAGACATTTTAAAGTGCCCTTATCAAGGTAACCTTTACATAAAAACGACCATTCTTGGTCATTACAAACTTCATTTCGGACTCAAACACTAGTCTAAAGCGGCCTTGCTAAGCAAAGGACCGGAAACCAAGTTCTTGCGGATGTCCGGAACATGCAAAGACATCTACAAGCGTAAGCTCCTTCCCGGAAGTCATCTTGAGCACCACCTTTCCAAGCCCAACAATGTTGGAAGTCGAAGAGTTCCCCATGAACAACTTCCATCCATTAATCGGCGTGTAGGAGGAGAACATGTCCTTGTCGGCACAAATATGACGAGTAGTCCGGTATCTATCCACCACTCCCTGGGTTATCCACCATATTGGCTTCAAACAAAACAAATGGAGAGATCAAGCTCCGACAAGTCTATTGGAACCGACTTGTCCTCCGTCACATTGGCTTGTTGGTTGCCACCTTGATTGCTCTTCTTCTGGTGTCGGCAATATTTCGCCATGTGGTTCGGTTTGCCACGATTGTAGCAATTACCCCGAACTTTTTGGCCTTTCCTTTTCCTTCCGGAGTGCTTGTGTTTCTTGCTAGTGCTTGATTACGCAAGATTAGCCTTAGCCTCCATTCCAGACTTCTTTGGATTTCACATCGATTTCGGTTGTCTTCTTCGATGCAAAGCCGAACAATCGATCCTCAAGCCCCATCTCTTTGCGCTTGTGCTTGAGATAATTTTTGAAGTTCTTCCACAATGGCGGCAACTTTTCGATTATTGCGCCACTTGGAAGGATTCATTCAAAATCATCCCTTCGGATACTAAGTCGTGAAGGATGATTTGAATCTCTGAACTTGGTTGATCACCGTCTTGGTGTCAACCATCTTGTACTCCAGGAATTTGCCGACAACAAATTTCTTTGTCGCATCTTCCGTCCTTGTACTTCTTCTACAAGGACTCCCACAGTTCCTTGGACGTCTTGAACGTGCTATAGGCGTTGTAGAGAGTGTCGTCTAGTCCGTTCAAGACGTGGTTGCGACATAGAAAATCGTTGTTATGCCAATCATCTACAATGATTCTTACGGTTGTTGTCAACTTCGTCTTCTCCAACGGCAGATGGGGGTCGTCTTTAAAAAACGAGCTAACCCCAAAGTGGTGAGGTAGAACAGATCTTTGCGTTAACGCGTTTGAAGTCGGCGCAGGAAAACTTGGGCGGCTTTTCACCGTGTGTGGGAGCAAAGCAACCATGGGTGTGAAAGAGATCGAACTCCGGAAGCCATCGTCTTGAACATAAACAAAGTAAAACGATTTTCGTCTTGCGATTGTTGGGTAAGAAAATTTCGGTAGGTTTTCGTATTTGAAGAAAATGGCAGGATATAGTGTTTAGGCAAAGTCGAGGCTGTATTTAATACAGTCTCCAAGACGAAAAACGCCCGTATACTAGTGCTTACGGTTCCAACGCTCGCCTCTAAGATACAACGACTTTATTCAGTTCGATTAGCAAGACAAAGAAACCAGGAACAACGGCGAACAACAAGTTGTTCTTAACTTTCAAGCTTTTGAAGGTAGGAAGTCAATATGCTCCTATGATGCAAATGACAAGTTATTATCCGATTTTTTCGTGTGTATATTCATTTGCGGGGCTTCAATAATATAGGCAATGAAGTGCCCGCACGGAAAATTGCGTCTCGTAGGCTCAAAAAGGCACTTTTTCACCGAACAGACGCTTTTGCACATGAGGGGAGCACGACCAGGCGACGGGCCGTGCGCTGCCCGTCTTGTGGTGCTCCAACGTTCGGCATGGGCACGACCCAGACGCACGGGCCGTGCGCTGGCTCGAATCCGGCAGTAGCACGACCCGACCGCACGGGCCGTGCTCCGGCCCGAGGTGAACCTTTTCCAGGTTGAACTCGATTTAATTTATTACAAAAATTAAATAAATCTATTTAATTTAGTTAATTACAAAAATTAATTTAATTAATTATTTTAAAGGTTTCTGGTCCAAAAAGAATAAGGGCCTTGAAGCCCAAGCCCACGACCCGCGACCGGACTCGGCCAGCCGTCCGAGCCCAGCGGGCGGGGCGGCGCGCGTGTGTGCTTTGAACCAAACCCACAAGAATGTAGGTCTTCACCCCTTTAAAAACTTGGGTGCCCAGGGGCCCAAACCCATTTGTCCAACTTGGGAAATAAAGTGTGCAACTTTGCCTCTCTTTTCTAAGTGGGGTGGAGCATCTCTCCTCCCCCACATTTTCTATTTTTCATACCATTTATTTGTATTAAGTGGCTAACTTTAAAGCATTAATTTCTCATTCACCGGAATCGGTTTGAGAAATTCCAAATGCTATTCTCATCTACTCACTTAGTAGAATTTTTATAAATAATTTAATTTCATTTTTCACAAATGGAAACCACTTAATTAATTGGTCAAATCGTCAACACCCGATTTCTCAAAGACCAATTCCAACAATTTACTAAAAAAGCTTGAATATTGAAATGAGGATTAGTGATACATCAAACTAGACCCTCCTAAAAAAAAAGTAGATCCTCCTAAAATTTCACCTAAGGCCTCAAAATTACTAGACAAGGCTCTAATGCTCGAGAAAGCTAAGGATCATTAATATCCAAGATAGTTTTGCCTTCTATGACACGCCATCCATATTAAATAGTGATAACAATTCCACTTTAATAAGACTCGATAATATGTTTTTGTTTTTTGTTTTGATGAAGATCCATAATATGTTAATATGGCATGATTTGTATTGTGTGTAACCTCATGTAAAATTATTTTTAATTTAGAAATTAAACCTAGGGATTTTTTTCCGAATTAATTAAACGAAACTAGGGATTTTAGATTCATAAATCTTATACATCGTAACATTCAAGCACATGAATTTCACCAAGTTAAATAGCATTTGAAGAGCATATTGAATCCATTCATATATAATAGTTTTTCTTAAAAGAAATTGAAAATGCTTAGTTGTCCACCGGCACGACTAGTAAGGATGTAATGTTGTATTTTATGTGAGATTAATTTGTATATATGATTGTGGTAGAAAATAGAGAAGAAGATTTCATAGAAATCTTGCAAGCAAGCCTTAGAATGCAACAATACAATAAAGTAAAAATGGGGGCTACAACAATATAACATAAAACCCTAGCTAAAAGACTAAGAAAGGGAAAATACAAAACTACTCCCATAATATAAATAAAATATAATTCTAACATCCCCCACAAAGTCATGATGTTGTAGCAGAAATCATCGAGTTTGCCAACCAAAAAATGTGTTAATGTTTTGGCAAATTTGGTCTTTGTACACGATCTTTAGGTTTGGTGTTGTAACTCAGCGTCTGCAACCTTTGGTAGCACAAAAACGGGCGGATTTTATGCCGATTTTGTGCTTTGATTTTTGGCATGTTTTTACTATGTGAATGTTGTTGATATAATTGGATAGATTTATCTTAATTGATTGACCATTTTTGTAAATGCCAATTATCCTTTTATAATCACTTTCCTTGTGTACATGATTCTTAGCCATAAGGAAATGATTGTCTTTTCTTGATTTCCTTCCTTAGCATGAAATCGCCCCCGAAATCGGGGATAGGGTTTTTTCTTGAATGCTATAAAAGAGTGAAGTCAGCCACTTGAAGATATTATCGAGAAAGATATTTTTGATCTTTATAAGTTCTTCTTCAAAAATCACTTGTTCCATTTTTCTATTCTTCGGGAGAAGAAGGTGAAGATCTCCGTGGATCGACTCAACCGTTCAAGGATTTGAAGTTGGAGGATTCCAACAAGGTTGATATTGTGGAAGATTCAATCAAGATATTAGTTTTATACGATTGTTGGTGAATCGATAAAGAGGAGTCTTTATCTTTATTCGTAAATCTAGTCGTATTTGTAATAAGCTTTTTACTTTTCTAATATTGGATTATTTCTTCAGGCGTGGCCTCGTGCAATAAGATTGAGGAATCTAAGCACGTTAAAAATCCTGGTATTATTTTTGTTTCATTTGTGTGAGTGTGTCGTATGCTTGTTGTTACAACATTAACATACAACACTGTTTCAATCAGAATAACCAAGTTTTTTTGTATTAATATATTGATTAATAGGGCAACATATTCTATCAAAATGAAAGTGCGGAAGTGGATGAGACTTGGTGAAAAGATCAAGAATCTATAAAAGTATGAGATGAAGGGTAAGTGGAGGGTCCCATCTTTGTAGATGATGACCGGTGACATGACAATCAATCTCAAAGTGCTTTGTTCTTTCATGGAAAATCTGAATTGTGAGCAATATGAATATCACTTTTGTTATCGCATTGCATGGAGTAGATGAGGACAAATGAACACCCATATCGCAAGAAGCCAACGTAACCTAACTATTTCAGTGGTAGTACGGCCATTGCCGATACGCTTCCTGGGAAGGATCGAGGAATAACATTTTATTTCTTACTCTTCCAAGAAATAAGTGTCTCCAATAAAAGTACAAAAACCAGTGGTGGATTTTCGATCAGTAGGATCACTAGACGATCTGCATTGGATTATGCCCTCATCTCTAATGGAGATGTGGATGGAAACAAAAGACTCTCGAAAAGAGTACCACGAAGATATCGCAAAATACGAATAATTGCTGCCCAATGAATCGTAGTGGGGCAAGTGACAAATCGACTCACAATATGAACAACATATGTAATATCTCGGACGCGTAATGGTTAGATAAATCAAACTTTTTCAATAGTGTGATATAAGGTAGGATCGAGACAAAAGTGTGCCATCGGAAGGAGAATACCTAACATTAAGCCAAAAGGGTATCAACAATTCGAGTATCGAAGGCGAGCTCGATCAAGTATATCGCAATGTACTTGGACTATGAAAGATAACCTCAAGAAGAGCGGGCTAACTCAATACCCAAGAAATACCGCAAAGGTCCCGGATCTTTGATTTCAAAGCGAGAGGCTAACTCGGATTTCAACAATGCAATCCCAACAACATCATCACCGGTGATGATCATATCATCAACATACAAGGAAAGAATAATACCAAAGACATATGCGTTTGAAGAAAAGCGAGTAATCATGGTTACTAGAACTAAAACCAAGTGAAGTAAGCACAATGGATAATTTCTCAAACCAAGCCCGTGGAGGCATTCAAGTACACTCTTGATTATGAGGAACACCGGGGTAGGATCATGTACACTCTTCTTGAAGATCACCATTCAAGAAGGCATTTTTGACATCCAATTGAGATTTATGCCATTTACGGACGGAAAAGAAATAGAAATAAGAGTACGAACGTTAGTCATCTTTGCAACATGGGCAAATGTCTCTCATAATCCATAACATCTTGTTATGAACAACCTTTAGCAACCAAACGTGTTTTATATCGTTCAATCGAATCATCGATCTGGTTTTAATTTTTTATAAACCCTACGTGAACCAATTACATGTTTCTTGGGTGGTAAAGATACCAAGTCCTGTGTTTGTTTTATGCAAAGCATAAAGTTCTTGATCATAAAGATTCGCCATAAGGGATCGAAAAAAGCCTCTTTATAGGAGTGTGGTTCAAAAATATGGTGAATAGAGGAAACAAATGATGCAAAGGCGAGGAGAATAAGAGGAATAAACAAACTCGGAGTAATCGAGTGGACTTACATGTACGTTGAGGATATTCCAAATGCTATTCTCATCTACTCTCTTAGTAGAATTTTTATAAATAATTTAATTCCATTTTTCACAAATGGAAACCACTTAATTAATTGGTCAAAATCGGGTGAACACCCAATTTCTCAAAGACCAATTCCAACAATTTACTCTCAAAAAGCTAGAATATTGAAATGAGGATTAGTGATACATCAAACTAGACCTCCTAAAAAAGTAGATCCTCCTAAAATTTCACCTAAGGCCTCAAAATTACTAGACACGGCTCTAATGGTCGAGAAAGCTAAGGATCATTAATATCCAAGATAGTTTTGCCTTCTATGACACGCCATCCATATTAAATAATGATAACAATTCCACTTTAATAAGACCCGATAATATATTTTTGTTTTTGTTTTGATGAAGATCCATAATATGTTAATATGGCATGATTTGTATTGTGTGTAACCTCATGTAAAATGATTTTTAATTTAGAAATTAAACCTAGGGATTTTTTCGAATTAATTAAACGAAACCTAGGGATTTTAGATTCATAAATCTTATACATCGTAACATTCAAGCACATGAATTTCACCAAGTTAAATAGCATTTGAAGAGCATATTGAATCCATTCATATATAATAGTTTTCTTAAAAGAAATTGAAAATGCTTAGTTGTCCATTTTGCACCGACTAGTAAGGATGTGATGTTGTATTTTATGTGAGATTAATTTGTATATATGATTGTGGTAGAAAATAGAGAAGAAGATTTCATAGAAATCTTGTAAGCAAGCTTTAAGAATGCAACAATACAATAAAGTAAAAATGGGGGCTACAACAATATAACATAAAACCCTAGCTAAAGACTAAGAAAGGAAAATACAAAACTACTCCCATAATATAAATAAAATATAATTCTAACACCCCACAAAGTCATGATGTTGTAGCGAGAAATCATCGAGAGTTTGCCAACCAAAAATGTGTTAATGTTTGCATATTTGGCAAATTTGGTCTTTGTGCACAGGTTTAGTGTTGTAACTCTGGCGATGCAAACATGGTAGCACGAGAACTGCGGGCCGGATTTTATGCCGATTTTGTGCTTTGATTTTGGCATGTTTTTTACTATGTGAATGTTGTTGATATAATTGGATAGATTTATCTTAATTGATTGACCATTTTTGTAAATGCCAATTATCCTTTTATAATCGCTTTTCTTGTGTACATGATTCTTACCCATAAGAAAATGATTGTCTTTTTTTCGATTTCCTTCCTTGAAGCATGAAATCGCCCCCCGAAATCGGGATAGGGTTTCTTCTTGAATGCTATAAAAGAGTGAAGTCACCACTTGAAGAGATTATCGAGAAAGATATTTTCGATCTTTATAAGTTCTTCTTCAAAAAATCACTTGTTCCATTTTTCTATTCTTCGGGAGAAAAAGGGAAGATCTACTGGCGTGGATCGACTCAACCGTTCAAGGGATTTGAAGTTGGAGGATTCCAACAAGGTTGATATTGTGGAAGATTCAATCAAGATATTAGTTTTATACGAGTGTTGGTGAATCGATAAAGAGGAGTCTTTATGCTATTCGTAAATCTAGTCGTATTTGTAATAAACTTTGCTTTTCTAATATTGGATTGTTTCTTCTGCAGGCGTGGCCTCGTGCATTAAGATTGAGGAATCTAAGCACGTTAAAAATCCTGGTATTATTTTTGTTTTGCTTGTTTGTGTGAGTGTGTCGTATGTGGTGTTACAACATTAACATACAACATTGTTCAATCGAATATCCAAGTTTTTTTGTATTAATATATTGATTAATAGGGCAACATATTCTATCAAAATGAAAGTGCGAAAGTGGATGAGACTTGGTGAAAAGATCAAGAATCTATAAAGAGGATGAGATGAAAGGTAAGTGGAGGGTCCCATGTCGTAGATGATGACCGATGACATGACAATCAATCTCAAAGTGCTTTGTTCTTTCATGGAAAATCAATTGTGAGCAATATGAATATCACTTTTTGTTATCGCATTGCATGGAGTAGGTGAGGACAAATGAACACCCATATCTGCAAAGAAGCCAACGTAACCTAACTATTTGGTGGTAGTACGACCATTTCCCGATACTCTGCTTCGGGAAGGATCGAGAAATAACATTTTATTTCTTACTCTTCCAAGAAATAAGTGAGTCTCCAATAAAAGTACAAAAACCAGTGGTGGATTTTCGATTAGTAGGATCACTAGCCCACCGCATTGGATTATGCCCTCATCTCTAATGGAGATGTGGATGGAAACAAAAGACTCTCAAAAAGAGTACCACAAAGATATCACAAAATACGAATAATTGCGGCCCAATGAACTGTAGTGGGGCAAGTGACAAATCGACTCACAATATGAACAACATATGTAATATCCGGACGCGTAATGGTTAGATAAACCAAACTTTTTCAATAGTGTGATATAAGGTAGGATCGGACAAAAGTGTGTGCCATCGAAGGAGAATACCTAACATTAAGACAAAAGGGTATCAACAATTCGGAAGTATCGAGAAGACGAGCTCGATCAAGTATATCGACAATGTACTTGGACTATGAAAGAAGATAACCTCAAGAAGAGCGGGCTACCTCAATACCCAAGAAATACCACAAAGGTCCCGGATCTTTGATTTCAAAGCGAGAGGCTAACTCGGATTTCAACAATGCAATCCCATCAACATCATCACCGGTGATGATCATATCATCAACATACAAGGAAAGAAGAATAATACCAAAGACATGTATGCGTTTGAAGAAAAGGGAGAATCATGGTTACTAGAACTAAAACCAAGTGAAGTAAGCACAATGGATAATTTCTCAAACCAAGCCCGTGGAGGCATTCAAGTACACTCTTGATTATGAGAACGGGGGGTAGGATCATGTACACTCTTCTTGAAGATCACCATTCAAGAAGGCATTTTTGACATCCAATTGAGATATATGCCATTTACGGATAGAAGAAATAGAAATAAGAGTACGAACGTTAGTCATCTTTGCAACATGGGAAAATGTCTCCTCATAATCCATACCATATGTTATGAACAACCTTTAGCAACCAAACGTGTTTTATATCGCTCAATCGAACCATCGATCTGGTTTTAATTTTTTATAAACCCTACGTGAACAATTGCATGTTTCTTGGGTGGTAAAGATACCAAGTCCTGTGTGTTTGTTTTATGCAAAGCATAAAGTTCTTTGGTCATAGCATGTTGCCATAAGGGATCGAAAAAAGCCTCTTTATAGGAGTGTGGTTCAAAAATACGGTGAATAGAGGAAAAAATGATGCAAAGGCGAGGAGAATAAGAGGAATAAACAAAGTCGTAACCGAGTGGACTTACATGTACGTTGAGGATATCGAGGAGGCAAATGATCCACATTTTGAGGAAACGATTGGGATGCCGTAGGTGGAGACAGAGCAGATGTATATGAGGAATCTCTATCTCAGATTATCCGAGAATTGATCAATATGAACAAGATCGGTTTTGGAGATGCTATGTGACTAGAGAGAATAGAGAAAAATGGAATATGCTCAAGAAAAAATACATGATGAAACACATATAATTTTTGAGCAACAAGATCAAAGTAACAAAGATCCCTTCCGACCTTCTCCACATCCTAAGAAAACACAAATAGTGAAAGAGAAGATAATTTGCTACGTTCAACATGGGGACAAAGGATAAACCATGCACAACCAAATGTTTGATACATGTTTTTATCTTAATTTTGATGATTTTATTTTATCACCAAAACAATGTTTTTAAAGGTTGTCCAAATACTCCTAAATGATTTAAAATGGTTTTAATATTTTCCGGAGTATTTCCTCAAGTTTATTTCTGTTAATAATGGACAACACTTTTATTGATTTTATATCAATGAGTTTTTACTCCTATAACAGGTTCCTAAATGTTGTCTAAATACTCGATCGGTTTAAAATGTTTTTACTAAATTTTCGGAGTATTTCTTGAGTTTTATTTTCGACAAAAATTGGACAACATTTTGCCTGTGGTCGACCGGCCGCCCTATAGGGCAACCCATACCTCGAAGATGTTTTTAGAAAGCAGAAAATGAGACGGAGGTAAAAACAGCGTGTCGCTCAAGGCGTCGGCCGGGGCCGTCGGCCGTCGCTGATGGTCGGTCGACTGCACTGCATGTTGTGTCTTGAAACAGAACAAACCTCTTCGTTTTTTTATGTTGGGGGACGGTTGAAACAGGTCGACCTGGGTCGGGCCTATGTCGGCCGGTCACCCTGTTGAATTTTTCAAAGTGTTCTTATTTCTCTTATTTCGTGCGATCGGGTCGCCCTATGTATTGACAAAGAAAAATATGACCGTTTGACAACAGAGACACATTTCCTTAAATTGTGGGATTGATTTCTAACAGCTATATTCTTGATTTTAATTGTATTTTTTCGTAGATTTTCAATCCCCAAGAGGAGCCTATGCTTGATCAATCATCTCCTATAAATAGAGGAAGTTTTGGAGCAACCATTACAACAATTGTGATACAACACAACAAGATACACTTCAAGCAAACACTTGGTCTTTCATTGTTATTATTCTTGTTGTAAAATTGCCTAGCTTATCACTTTCACATCTTTGAGGTCTAGGCTATTCTTGATTACACTTCGCACTCAAATTGTAATATTCATTATTGAGTTGTAATCTTGATTTTTGGTTATCATTCAAACACAAGATATCCTTGTGAGTGTTCTTGTGGAAAGAGCACACTTGGATGATCTAGGTGATAGGTGCAAGAAGATTGTGGTGATCTTCTTATTGAGGTGTTGAAGAATTTGGTATTCTTCAAGGTTGAAGATTGTGGTAATCTTCACAAGTGCCGTTGAAGGAAGATTGTGGTAATCTTCAAAGTGAGATTGTGGTAATCTCCAAAGGTGGTGTTGAAAGAAGAGTGTGGTGCTCTTCAAGGTGTTGTAAGTTGAATTTGTATTAATTTTGGTAATTAATAAAATTCTTTTTCTTTTGAAATCCATCCGGATATCTTTGGGGTGGTAGAGGATTAGGCCCTGGTGGGTTGAACCTCTTTAAATCGGCGTGTGTTGTTTACATTCCGCACCTTTATTATTGTATTTGAACATTCGATTGTAAAAAGAGGGCAAAATCGAAAAGATGGAGATAATCTATTCACCCCCTCTAGATTATCGTAGTCGCTTGGACTTACACCAAAGACTCGTAAAGACGAATAACTAGGGGTGTAACCATAAAGTTTCGAAATTGTGATAAACCGGATGTAATGGATGATGGAATCCTATTGATACAATGGACATCGTTAAGAACGGCTTTCCCTTAATTTTTTATAACAAAACCAGATAGTAAAAGAGAGCGGCGGTTTCAATGATGCCTATGTTTTCTTTCAATAACACAATTTGTTCAGAGTATCAGGCAAGAAGTTTGATGTAAAGTCACATCAAGGCAAACAATTCATGAAAATTATTAGAGGTATACTCCTACCCAAATCACATCTAAAGCATTTTATGATAGCAGAGAATTGAGTTTTTACAAAAGCTCGAAATGAAGTATATAAGCTCATAAAATCATAACGATGTTTCATAAAATAAATCCAACAATAACAAGAATAATCATCAATAAGAGAGACATAATATCGAGAACCCCCCCGGAAATGGGAGCGGTGGTCCCCACACATCAAAATGAACCAAATCAAATGACATAGTAGAAGAAAAAACACTTCGATTAAAAGGTAAAGCGGAAAATTTTGCCGATTTACAACCACTGACAAATTAAATATCATGAGATGACAATTTTCCTAATGCACCTGTATAAGCCAAAAATTTTAAACGTGAAGACAAAACATGACCTAATCAAGAATGTCACAAATAAAAGTTGGACGATGAGGACTCAAACGAAAGAAAGACAAATCAACAAAGAGTAGAAGTTGTGATAGAGGGTACTGAGCTCATCCACAATGTATAATCCTCCTAGCCAACGGCCTGTCCCAATCAACATCCGGGAATGTAGATCCCGCCCACAACAAAAAGTAGGAGATAATGATACTAAGTAACTGAATCACACAATTGGCTAACAATGAAATAATATTTAATGTAAGTTTGGGAATATGGTAGACATGTGGAAGAGACAATTGAAGTGTGGCTACAGATCCAATTCTCGCTAAGGATAATAAAGTACCATCAACAGATTACAACAGTCTAACATTTATGGGTGAGATTGAAGTAAAACATGATATTTTAGGGGACATATGATGAAAAGTTCAGAATCTAATACCAAAATTGAGGATATGTACCCGATTTGAGCTCGGAGTTGACAAACATGAGGCAGGCAAAGTGTGAGATGAATGAGTTTATGAAATTGTTCGCAATTGCATCTATTGAAGGCTAATCGGACGTAAGAGCGCCAAACATCACATAATCCTGATGAGGGTACATATGCAGAAGACGAGTCTGTGGGGGCGACCTAAAAACATGTTGATTTGAGTGGACAAACCGAGTTAAAATTTTGTTGAAAACGTTGTTGTCCTCCTTTATTCAACTCGGGACATTAAGCCTTCCAATGTCCTGGCTTTTTACAAAATAGCTACATTCATTATTAGCGACCTTTGGGTGAGGGCACGAAAGGAACAAAAGATGGACAAGGGGTACAACAAGAGCGATGAAGTAGGAACAGGAAGAGCTCATTTCCTGCCCGAGACTTTAGGCATAATTCCTCGCTAGCAATTCACCGACAACAGAATCAACAAATGGTAGAGGAATACGATACAAAATATTTCCATGAAGAGACTCAAAATCGTCCCGAAGGGCCATAAAAAATCGAACCAATCATTGCTCCTCCCTACAATCAATGTAAGGGCAAATGCTCGAAGCTCAAGAGATTGAAGAAGAGCTAATTGATTCCAAAGGTCGGTCATAGTGAGAATAAAATTCTTGCACACTCATGTTTGTTTGTTGAAGAGCCTGGATATCTATTTCCAATTGGTATTGTTTAGCAAAATTCCATTGAGTATATAACCGCTCCAAATGATCCCAAACTTCTTTTAAAAGATTATCATATTTCGCCAATTGCATACCAATTGAGTTCTCCACAAATTTGTTAACCCAAGTAATAATTTTCAAATTGTTCACTTCCTGAGACCTCCATCTCTACAACAAATTTAGTATTATCTTTTTCAACATGTTGTTTTTTTGTTCAAAATATAACTCCACAAATTTTTTCTCTCAAAAAGTTTCTCATCACATAACTCCCGTATGAATAATTTTCAACCGTACACTAATCGGCTGCAACAAATCATCTATTTCGGCCATAATGAAAGAAAATAAACACAAACATCAACCAACAACAAGATAGATTGATACAAATATCCAACAAATCAAATCAACTCTACCAACAAAACCACCGCAAATAATCGATTCTTGAAACTAAAAGATGAGAGCAAACCCAACAAGTGCTAAACAATGCGAAAATCGAATAAAAACACAAAGCCGCAACGCACTCCACTGTGTGTGATCGTGATATACCCACGGAATCGATTGTGTATAACACATCGAAACCGCGAAGTCGAGAATGCTATTGGACCAAGGTCTTGATACCATGTGAGATTAATTTTTTTTTTTTTTTGAAATGATGTGAGATTAATTTGTATACATGATTGTGGTAGAAAATGGAGAAGAAGATTTCATAGAAGTCTTGCAAGCAAGCCTTAGAATGCAACAATACAATAAAGTAAAAATGGGATTACAATAATATAATATAAAACCCTAGCTAAAGACTAAGAAAGGAAAATACAAAACTACTCCATAATATAAATAAAATATAACACTAACATTTTAAATGTATTTTAGTTGTTCATTGCTAAAACAATTGCCTAATTAATGTGTTGGGCACATAATTATTGAGCCTGAGGCTATGCACTTTCACGTGAGAAGAGGTGTCTTGTCTTCTCTTTTTCCATAATGCAAATACCCATGTTCGTTAGGCTCTTCCATGGATCACCATTTTGCCTTTTCTATCAAACCGCGGCACAAATAATAACGATAATAAATAAATAATTCATAGCTGGTTCGCCAAAGTTATAGGGTCCAATTAATAAATTGTATAAAACGCCGGATGTAATTAAACCATAAATTCAAATAATATGAAAACTCAATGTGGAACTAAATAAACTCAACGTAGTTTTACTTGAATTACTATTTATAATGTCAGAGTGTCTATTATTCTTCTAACCACTTAATTAAGTTCTCACTGAATTAAGAAAGAAATTAAATATATTTCTTAATTATTTAATAATGTCTAAAATTTAATGAGTGGACTTAATGAAAAAGTCTAATCATCATAATTCTAAATACTTATGCAGTAAACACATATATAATAAACTAATAGATTCCCAAGCAAAGAATGATTGTCCACTTGATAAAGTCGCTATCTTTTACCTATGCATTTGCGTCATTATCATTTATCACATGGCACACATGACAATACCTAATTGGTGACCATCTTGATTATAAATGATGGTCACAAAGTTCTTTTTCTTCCTCTTATATTTATTATATATATATAAAATATTAAATTTACAAAAGGGCCTATATGTACCCATTTGACATTTATAAATGTACAGAAATGACCAAATTTAGTTTCTGATGGGTAAAATAGAACTTTTTATTAATGTCAATATATTGGATTATTGAATTTTAAAATTAATTATACAATTACCCATAATTATTAATTGTTGCGTAATATTATTATTGAGTGCCCAATGAGGCCCATATCTTGCTCACATCCCATGAGACACACAATTTCAGATTAAGAGGGTGTTTGGCTCATGAGCTTATAAAGACTTCAAAACATCTTATAAGATATTTGAGAGTTTATAAGTTGTTTAAATTTGTTTGCAGTAAGATCTTATTTTCAAGAGCTTATAAGATGTTTTTAAAAAGCTGGAAAACCCCAATTAACTTATTTTCAAAACAAGATCTTATTTCAACAATCTTCTTTAGTTTTGACTATTTTAATTACAAAATTGCCATTATGAACATCTTAAAAGCTACACCATCTTATTTTATTCAAAAACTTCAACAACTTATTTTTAAAATAAGATCTAACATCGTATAAGCTTCTAAAAATAACTTATAAGTTGTATGAACTTATAAGATTTTTTTAAATAATCTTAGCCAAACACCCGCTTAGCACATCTCATCTCACTTGTAAGTAATCTCAACAACAATTTACATAAGTTAAGTTAATTCCTTTGCGCTTTGACTATTCGTGTTGCAACCTGCAGGCCAGTTTTTGACTTGTGGAGTTATCTTGATCAAGGGCAGAGGGGAGGGCCCCCTCCCCCATTTTTTCAAAATTAATTTTTTTACACTATATTGTTTTTTAAAAAAAATACTTTAAGTATAATTTATATGTTTTCTTATTCTACCACCCACGTTACAGATCGGCCCACCCCAAAGGAATTCCTCGACTCTGAACTTGATCTTGATCCTTTAGCCTATATTTATCTTGACTTAGAGTGAGTTGTGCTTTTAAGCAGTATTATTTTCTTAAACCATTTTATCTCATTGGTTACATATAAATTATAACTAGTTTATGTTAACACAACAATAATATATATTAAGGTGCCATAATACTATATTTTGTTATTTCCAACCTCAATCACGACAGAATCTTATATAATACTCCTGATCATGTGATCGATTATCGATCTTTAACTATATCTGCTGAATGACATTCTAATTAAATTAAAAAAACGCAGAATAGAGTGAAAATAACTTGTGATGGTCCAAATAAAAGTTTAGGCATGCAAGCCAGCTATAAATACACATGTCTTATGGACCTACATATATATGTCCCATTGGGTTGCATTCTTAATTAAATGCACAAACATTGCATTAAGATCAACCAAACTACAAGAAGCAACTGCAATATGGTCCCATGCACATTCACCATAACTTATATGCATTTGCATTATGAGAGTTGGCCAAAATCTTTGTAATTGTGGTATAATATAAGAATAACAATAATTATAGTAATTATTATTATTATTATTATTATTGTTGTTGTTATATCAATATTATTAGTATTAAGAGACGATATCTTTTCAATTCAAAAAGAATATGAAGAGTCATTTGTGCATCGTTTATGAGTTTACCACGACAATCAATTGAAATTTTATAATTAAAAAACAAATTAATTAGGATTTAAGACGTCTATTAGTTCTAAAAGAAACTATATTAGTTTAAGCTTATTAAACATGATTTTTTTCACCAAGTCTTGTCTTTTTCATGCAATGTTTTATTGTTGCTTAGTATTATTATTATTATTTTTTTTTTTTTGGAGAACTTGCTTATTATAATTTTTAACTGCACAAAAATATCTACTGTGGCATCATTTTAGAGGAAAAATGCTGAAGAGAACCCGTGAATAAATGGAAAAAAAAATTCATAACAATCAGCATTTACTAGTAATATAGAGAGAAAATGAAATTAAAAAATCAAACTGTGTAGACAAGAATCCATCACATTTTTTTCTTCTTTTGAGTACACTAAGGACTCGTTTGGCAAAATTGATGGGATTATATAAGTAATATGTGATGATTTGAAAATTTATCACTATCCTTTGTATGGATCTTTTTGTTTGGGACGTTGGATTATGTCTTTATTAAATTCAATATATTTGGTAATATTGGTGTTTGACAATATTGATAATAAGTGATTACAATAGAAATGATCAATTTGCCCTTTGTTTTAAAGAACCCAAAACAAGACTCTTCCTCATATTTAGATTTCCTCTTCTTTCCTCTACAACCCTAAACTCGAAAATTGTGGTTGCCATTTCAAAAAACCGAGAACCGCCTGCTACCCACATAACCCAGTCCCATCTTCTGAACTTGGACCGAAGGACACTTGACTGCCTACACAAAATCTTGCTAAATTTCAGAGTAAGGAGCGGATCATCCGAAAGGTAACATCTGTTACTCAGCCCCAATTAATCTCCATAATTGTTGTTTGTATGCGTTAGAATTAATGTTCTGAGTTGAAATCGAGGGATGTAGAACTCCATAGCTTGCTGCATATAGAAAGCTTAAAAACAGAGACACCTAATATTTCGATTTTTAAACATCCAGATGATAACAAGCGTTTTGTGATTTTGTTCGATTCGAAGTTTTTGGTTTCATTTATCTCATATAAATATAGAAATGGATGGTTCTCCTGTGCAATTACTTTGTTTGCTGATTCGATTGTGGTTTGCAATGGTCCCAAAAAAACAATCACTTGTGGCTGATCTTTTATTTTGGCATAGCAATTAAGGTTTTTTACCAACTACAAAATCTTTATTTAACAAAATTTGTGATTACCTCCAAATAAAATATGAACACCCCTTTCTTTGCAGTTTAATGTTCAGCCTTATCGTTGAGCCTTAGGAATCAGATTAAGAAGTCAATTTTATAAATTGTTGAGCTGAATGTTTTAGTTAGAAACGATTGAACTTGGTTTGATCTATATATTTTATATTCTTGTTACTTGCGTTTTTCATTGCGTAACTTTTTGTATTGTTACTCCTCAATTAATTTATTTTTACTTAATTATTCTTTTTGTGTTTTTCAAAAGGCGCGACTTATAAGATGAGCAACTCCAATAGTGAACCATTTTCTACGGGTAGTAGTTCAAGTTTCGGGGACGGGGCAACAATATGGATACCAATGAAGTGTGCTATTGTGGCATCTCACTGAGGGTGCAGACTTCATGGACGAAGGCTAACCCTGGCAGACGTTTCATGTCGTGTCCTAATAGAGGGTGTGTCTTTTTAACCATATTGATGCAAGTTTGATATTTGTATTATTTCTGTAGTCTTGTTTAAGTTTAATGTTATACTAGGTAATGCAGCCCAATAAGTGTGGCTACTTTGTTTTACTTGATCCACAATTGAACGACCGGTCCGCCGATATAATTGTTGGTTTAGCGGCTAAGTTGAAAACTACAAAGGACAAATTAGTATTGTCTGAAGAAAAATGTCGGCGTCTACTAAAGTGTGTTATTTCATCATGGTGTTTAACAATCATCCTGCTGCTAGTTGGATGATTGTTGTACGATTAAACAAAAATAGTACGTTTTATTTTGGAACTTGACGCATTTTGGTCAGAATCACGTGCTTACTTTGGATCGACATTAATTAGTATTTTTGCATTGTACTTGTAAAATCTTATATAAGATCTTAGATATAAGTTAGCCTCTTTTATGTATTTTAATTATCACGGCCCGTAGAACAATATTATGTTACAAGTTATCTTTGTATTGTGATGGACATCTTAAATGTGTTGCTACCATTGTGTTCTGATTTGTTTACAAAATACAATATGATAACTAATGTGTTATTCACTGAAATTAATCCGTTCATTCTAGTATTTTTGTTGAATACCCATGCTTTTGCCAAGAAGAAGGATTTATCTACATAGATATTGTACCATGAGTTTCTAGAATTATTTTAATGCATATTTGTAAAGTATGTTAATTCATAAATAACACTTGGGCTTTCCATCGTGTTTAATTACCTATCTATATATGCAGTTTCAATCTATATTTTACGAAGGAAAATCACAATAAAATCCTTCTTATTGTTTAAACCTAATAGCCAGAAACAAAAAAATGTTTGTTTAAAAAAGATCAATCTTATGACAATAAGATTGCAGTAATACACATACCAACTTAAATCTGTTCAAAATTCTGTATAAACCCTAAAAAGGATAATTTTTTCCCAAACACAAACAAAAATATAGAAGTACGTGGTAAAATTTCTGGAGTAGACATCTGTTTAAACATAAACTCCAGTAAAAAAAGATTGAATCTTTTTCAAAATTATTGAAGCAATCCATATGGGCCATAGATTTGTTTAAACATAAACTCCAGTAAAAAAAGATTGAATCTTTTCGAAATTATTGAAGCAATATGGGCCATAGATTTTCTTCATCCATCAGAATATAATCGTCCCAAAAAAAAGGTGAGAACTGGTAGCCCATTGATCGTACCTGTGGCACTCCAATCGTTTTCTATAGTGTTAATCTATTGAAAGAAAATGGGATGCAGTTAAAATCCAATTGAAATACTGAATATTAGGGTTTTACACTCCATAATACGTTCAATGTCCATTTACGCAATATTACTAAGGAAATCTGCAAAATTTCACGGGCTTTCACAGTAATTTGTTCTTCAAGTAAAATGAAAAAGCCAAAATCTTTCCTTCATTCGAAAAAGAAAAAGTTTCACAAAAAGTGCCCGTGTCATTATACAAGGTAATATATAAGCTTTTCGTGAAAAATTAAATGTTTTGACCGATTTTTGGGAAAAATTACAGAGGTATGTTGAAAAAGAAGATTGGAAGAAAGACATACCTGTTTCATTCTTTCACAGCGGCAGGGCGGGACGTATTTGGACTTGACTATTTATTTGATGGCATGTTGTAATTCTCTACATATTCGGGTTAAAATAGGAAAGCGTATTATTTTGAGGACAAAAAGGTAATTTGGTTGTAAGGATAAACGATACTATTTAATAACACCTCACATGTATGATGTAGTTTCAATTGAAAAGGTGATATTCATGGGCCCATCCCTATCACGCGGGCCGCCATCATAAACCCCAAGCGTTGCGAAAAGATGTGATAAGGATATTATCTCGACTTTTCACGTTCTCAAACGCGTCTAAGAAAGAAAATAATCCTCATTTTGAATCGGGATCAAAGAGCAAGGATTATCATTATTCTTTGTTTAATATTATCAATTTTTTTTTAAATAAGCGTAAAAATATATAAAAGAAAGAAAAAGTCTTGATCACAAGTCGATCAGGTGGCTTAAATATGGGTCTCGTTAAAACCTACCAAGGTAAAACCAACCCTCGCGAAAAAATGTACCTTAGAAAGACAAAACATCCACACAACAATTCATAAATAAAAGCACTAAACAATTATTCTAAAATCCTCATTATCGATGAATCCACTTCATCAAAGATAGTCCTCCCACTTTTGGTAGCGGCCGTGTTTAAGGATTTGAAGCTATCGGATTGAACATCGCCCAAAAGAGTGAGATTATGAAATGGAGGATTTGGGCCTTGTTGAACATCACAAAGAAGTTGTTATTTAGAAGCCTCCAAAGACTTATCCGAATAACCGACAAAGAGGACGAATGGGCTTGACCAACTTGTATTGAACTATCTGCGGATGCCTCTTGATATCGAAAAAGTGGGCAAGGTGTCCCTCGTGAAGGGGGGGGTACCTATATGCATCATCTATTGCGGTGTTATCCGGATCTAAATGTGCATCCAAAGAAGCCAAATATGCAATGGAGAAGCGAAGCCAAATATGGATCGACATGTTCTTGCATAACAACCCAAGTATCTTCCACGGAAGTAGAAGTCGAGGCCTTATCTTGATCATCCTTGTCGTCCACTAAGTCATCTTCATCCTCTAAAGCGAAAAAGAATTCCCCAAATGGACACTATTAAACTTTGAGATCATACTAGAAGAAACATTGGTAGAAGGATCGACATAAAGCGAATGAACCATGGTCGGAAGATTAGAATTATGCTCGTAGTGCTAGCTATCCCCCGCCTTACCCTTAACATTGGAAGGACGGTAAACTTTCTAAACACGAACGGCCTCGCCAGACTGCCCAGGATGCCCATCCTCATTGGGAGCCATATCCGAAGGATTTTTTCGACGACAAGTTGTAATAGGATGTCCCGTGATATTACTTGAGAACAAAAAGATGGAAGGTTTTCATAACTCAAAGCAAAACAAACGAGCAATGACCCACCCTCTCAACCATAACATGATCTTGAAGGGTTTAGACAAATCTACCTCAACCACAACACAAGCAAAATTCACAAGAGAACTATTAAGGGTCCGTTCATCAATTTGAAGGGAGTCCCAATCGCGCTTGGCAATACCCATTATTGTAGGTCCCAAGGGGGTGAGTTGTAAGATTTAGAAGGGGTTGAATAATTACCAATTTTTCGAACTTAGTCCTTTTAAATAATTTTTTCAAAGTTGTTGGACCTTTAGCGCTACTCGGATTGATTGGCGACTATCCCACAAACCAACACGAGTCTTTTCTAGCGCACTTTGTCCTCACTCACGCCGCGCACTCGAAAAACTTCCCGTGGGGTCACCTTGTTAGATAAATGTTTTTATCAAGATTTTGATGATTTTGATTAAATGAGTTTTTACACCAAAACATTGTTTATAAATGTTGTCCAAATACTCCCAAATGATTTAAAATGATTTTACTAATTCTTGGAGTATTTTTTTGGAGTTTATTTTTGACAAAAGAAATTGGACAACACGTTTTGAGGCCAACCGGTCGCCCTATAGGGCATCCGTACTGGAAATGATTTTTGAAACAAAAACAAGAAGTTTGAAAAAATCCAGAGTCGACCGGTCGAACAAGAGGTCGACAGAGTATCTCGAAGAACGCAAAAAGAAATAGAGAATCCTGGACTTGAAATTTTGAGGGAGGAGACCGGTCCCCATGGTGGCCGGCCGGTCGGACCCCCGGATCGGCCGACCCCTCTATCCTGGTATCCGCATCTCACGATCTACTTTATAACGTTCGAAATTTAAATAGAGCGACCGGTCGCTATATGTTTTTGAAGAAAATTCAAACCGTTGAACATCCATTATCGAAGATTTACTTTATCAATTTTGTACAATATTTCTACATCTTGTGATCTTCTTTTTGTAGACAAAAGTGAAGATGGAAGAGCCTATGTTAGAGATCCAATCTTGAAGACTCTCCTATAAATAGAGGAAGACTTGAAGCAAATAATACACAACATACAAGCAAACAATACAACAAGAAATCGCAAAATTCCCAAAGCTTTCATTTTTACATTTGTTGTAATAGCCTTTAGTTCTTGCACTTGCACAATCTTGAGGTCTGGCTTTTTACTCTTGATTACACTTGCACTTGAAAGTTGTATACTTTATTATTGAGTTGTAATCTTGAATTTATTTCAATCATCCAAAACAAGATATCCTTGTTAGTGTTCTTGTGGTAAGAACATACTTGGGTGATCTTAGGTGTTGTAGAGTGTGGTACTTTTCATAGGTGAAGGAAGATTGTGGTAATCTCCTGAAGGTGTTGTAAGAAGATTGTGGTAATCTTCAAAGGGGGTGGTGTAATAGTTTTGGTAACTATTAATAAAATTCTTTTTCTTTTTAAAATCCACTTCGGATATAAGGTGTAGTAGTAGATTAAGCCCAGGTGGCTTGAACTACTCTAAATCATTATGTGTTGTTTATTTTCCGCACTTACATTTTTATTATCATCTTCACATTCGAAAAAGAGGCGTAGTTCGGAAAATTGGCATAATCTATTCACCCCCTAGATTATCGTAGCCACTTGGACTAACAAGTGGTATCAAAGCCAAACTCTTTGGCAAGCTCGTTCCATACCGCGAGTAAAGAGGAAAGATCCATGGCTACGAACGAAAGCTACCTCACCACCACCAAGCACCTCCACTAACAAGCCACCGCATTTTGACGCCAACAACCACGCATTTTGGAAAGACCGAATGGAGTGCTTTCTTCAAGGTTGCGGGTTCGATATATGGAATGCGGTTATTAAAGGCATAGCTCAACCAACGAAGAAATTGGAGGGCGGCTCCTTGCCCCCAAAAGTTTCAAAGAATTCGATGATGCCGACAAAAAGTGCTTTCTCCTTAAACGGTAACGCCTTGAATATTTTACATTGTTCATTCACCGCCACCGAGTACAATCGCATAAGAGGAATAAGATCGACACATAATGTATGGGAAAAATTGGAAACCATCTATGAAGGTACTAAGAAAGTTAAGCAAGCAAGAAAAACCATGCTTGTAAAAGGCTTTTGAAAATTTCAATATGCATGATGGTGAAAGCATATCAAAAATGGTGGAAAGGCTTCGCAACATTGTCAATCCTCTTGTGGCACTTGGGAAAGTCATATCGAAGAAGATAAAGTGACCAAAGTCTTGAATGCTCTTCGGGTCATGGTCCGAGAAAGTAACGGCTATCACGGAAGCACAAAATCTCGAGACACTCAAATCGATGAGCTCGTGGGAAATCTTATCATTATGAAGTCTATCTCAAGAAGAGGAAAAATCCCCAATCATCCACCACTAAACCGGGTATGCAAAATCTTCCTAAAGGCTTAACATCTTCTTTTAATATTTCATATTATCCAAGTGATGAAGATGATGAGGAAAGCAGCTTGACTCTTGTTCAAAAATTTGCAAAATTTGTTAATAAGAATAAAGCAAGAAAGCCAAGAGACAATTCATGTTTCAAATGCGAGAAATCGGGGCATTACATAGCCGATTGCCTTAACTTACGGAAGAATAGCAAAAGAAGAAAAAGCCTTTCCCAAAAAGAAGGCTCTAAATACGGATGTCAAAACTTGGGATGAACTACTCACCATATCCAACGAGGAAGGAGAAACCGAACATGGTCTAATGTCCATAGGCAGCGAAAATAACGAGGTACGCTCTAATTTTTCAACTTCTTCCTTAGTTGATGAATTGCAATGTGATTTTGATGAATTGCAAAATGAATTTCAAAATTTGATTGTTAAATACAAAACTTTAAAAAGGAGCATAAAGAGCTTAAAATTGAAAAGGATAAATTGTTTACTTTCTTATGAATCTCTTGATAAAGCTCATGCTATTACTCTTACTAAAGTCCATACTCTTGACATGTTGGATACAAAAATTTGCAAACTATTTACAAAAACCAACATGTAAAAGGACTACCCAAATTGAATTTTGAAAATCTTGGCTTATGTGACACTCGAAAAAGAACAAATTAGTTAAGAGTAGTTTTAAGCCCAAAATGAAATTTCCACAACCAAGCCTCTACAACTTCTTCATTTAGATTTGTATGGGGATATTGGTACGGCTAGTCTAAGTGGAAAACATTACACTTTTGTTATAGTTGATGGTTTTTCTAGATATACTTGAGCTCTTTTTCTTACAAATAAAAGCGATGTCGTTAATGAGTTTGTTAAGTTGTGTAGACTTATTGAGAATAAAAAGAAGATACCATAAAGTCTATTTGAAGTAATCGAGGTGGAGAATTTGATGGAGAATTTAGAGTCTTTTGTGAAACCAAGGGATATGGTCACAATTTTGGCTACCCAAGGACACCTCAACAAAATGGAGAGCCAGAAGGAAGAATCGGATACTTCAAGAAATGAGCGGTCCATGCTCAATGAATTTTCACTTCCGGAATATTTTTGGGTCGAAGACGTAAAAGTCGCTTGCTATGTCATTAATCGAGTTTATATTCGTCTAAAATGAATAAAACTCCATATGAGCTTTGGAAAGGAAGAACTCCAAATATTAGTTATTTCAAAATATTTGGATGTAAGTGTTTATTTTGAATACTAAGGATCAATTGGATAAACTTGATCATAAGGCCGATGAAGGAATATTTATGGGGTATTCAACCAAGAGCAAAGCCTATCGGGTTTACAATAAGACTAATATGGTTGTTGAAGAATCCATCCATGTAAAATTCAATGAAGCCCGGGTGTTGAAAGGATACCCAATGATGATAGTGATGAAGAGGATGTTGTTGAATCAATTGTTCAAGATGATGCTCAAAATGATCAACCTTCAAGCTCAAATGTTCCTCAAGAAGACAAAGGTGATACTTGAGGATCTTCCCGTAGCATTGAAATTTAAGGAGATCACCCAAAATATCTTATTATTGGTGATCCCCTTGATAAAATAATGACTCGAGGAAAATTTGCCAAGAAAGCTCTTATATCTCAAAAAGAGCCTAAAAATGCTAAGGAAGCTATTGAAGATGAGGATTGGTTCTAGAAATGCAAAAGGAGTTGAATCAATTTGAAAGGAATGATGTTTGGAAATTAGTACATTGTCCTCCATCTCAAACAATTATTGGTACAAAATGGGTATTTTGGAACAAGCTCGATGACCAGGGCAACATTGTTCGAAACAAAGCAAGGTTAGTAGCTCAAGGTTAATGTCAAGAAGAAGGTATTGATTATGAAGAAACATTTGCACCGAAGACGTTTAGAAGCTATTCGTATTTTACTTGTCTATTCTTGTTTTAAAAATTTCAAGCTTTGCCAAATGGATGTTAAATCCGCTTTTCTAAATGGTATTATTCAAGAAGAAGTCTATGTAAAACAACCTCCGGGTTTGAAAATGTTTCTAGGCCAAATGATGTTTATAAACTTAAGAAGGCCTTGTATGGTTTAAAATGAGCGCCGTGCATGGTATAACAGACTTAGCTCTTTTCTTTGAGAATGGATTTACAAGAGGTAAAGTTGATACTACTCTCTTTGTTTTTGAAAAATGGCAAGATTGCTTATTAGTGCAAATTTATGTTGATGATATTATATTCGGTGCTACTAATGAATCTTTGTGCAAGAAATTTTCTTAGCTTATGCAAGGTGAATTCGAGATGAGTATGATGGGAGAGTTAAATTTCTTCCTTGGACTTCAAATTAAGCAATGCCAAGAACAAATATACATTTCACAATCAAAGTATACAAAAGAACTTTTGAAAAATTTCGGCATTGAAGAAGGAAGAATCGCTCTACTCCCATGGCAACCAATGTCAAGATTGACAAAGATGAAAAAGGCAAGTCGGTTGATGAATCCAAGTATCGATGTATGATTGATAGTTTACTTTATTTAACCACAAGTAGACCGGATATTCTTCATGTCGTATGTCTATGTGCTCGTTTTCAACGCAATCCCAAAGAATCTCATATGAGTGCCGTTAAAAGGATTTTTTGATATTTGAAAGGCACTATTCAATATGGTTTATTTTATCCAGAGAATGAAAATTTTTCTTAAAGGTTATAGTGATTCGGATTATGCGGGAAATATTGATGATCATAAAAGCTCCTCCGGATCATGTCAATTTTTTAGGCGATTGTCTAGTTTCTTGATTTTCAAAGAAATAAAATTGTGTTTCACTTTCAACTACCGGGTTTAATATATTTTTTCGGTCTTTTGTTGTACTCAATTGCTTTGGATGAAACAAACTTTAGCGGATTATAAATGCTCTTTTGAAAATGTTCATATCTTTTGTGATAACATATCCGCTATAAATATTGTTCAAAACCCGGTTCATCATAACCGTATTTAAACATATTGAGATTCGACATCATTTTCTAAGGGACTCGTGTTTCAAAACGAAAAATTGAGATATCTTTTGTTCCATCTCAATATAAATTAGTGGATATTTTTACAAAACCGCTATCTTCCAAGAATTTTGCCTCAATACGAGCTCGGTTATGCATAATGTATATTGAATGAGGTCTATGTTAGCAATTTGCATGTTTTTAAAACTTGGGGGTGAAAAATCGGATTTTTGGTGCAAAATTCGGAGAGAAAGCGAACAAGTGTTCGGGCACCGCCATAGTAGAGGTCGGCCGGCCGACATGTTGCGGCACCGATCGCACTACACATCGATCGGTCGCCTAGCTATTTATTTCAAACAATAAAATTTTAAATCTTCAAACGGTCATTTTGATCAATTTCTTCCAAACTCGAAACCCGTTTTATAAATTCTATATTTTTGAGTTTATGTAACTTATATTTCATCATTATTATCCGACTTATCCGATTAATTGGTAAGAATTCTTCTTTTTAATCTCAATTGGGTTGAACCCTTGAGAATGTGCTCATATCTTGATATTTTGATGAAATTCGTATATTGGTATGATGTATATGATGATTGTTGATGGATGAATGTTGTATTAATAGCATTTGGTGATGAATTTTTTTTTGGCTTAATTGAATTACAAAGGCGTTATATATATCTTATTTTATTCAACGCACGTCAAGTGTTCGACAAAATGTTTCTATGAAAAATTCATCACCTACATGATTCTCTCGATTTGAAAAGTCTTACAAGTTTATAGAGATCATGTTTTATCAATCAAATGAGCTTTTGCAAATCAAATGATCAACTTTTCTCTTTTATTTGGAATTTAAGCTTCAATGTTCAAAATGCTCGATAAATCGATTAAATGCGCACTTTGATATGGTTGTATGATGTTTTTATCGTGCTAACATTCTTTTTATGATACCAAAGGGGAGAAACAGGAAATAAGCTCATACGCTCAAAGAAGTGGAAATAAGCTCGCAAGAAAAGCTATAAGCTAGAACTCTTAAAAGCCAAAAGTTGTGAATAATTCTAAGTCCAATTGATGTATTATGGACTTTTATGCTTGTCTAATGATGTCTCTTTGACAGGGGAGCTTCTAAGATCATGAAATTCAACCTTATATTGTAAAAGCTAAGTTTTTAGCTTTTGATTGTTCTTATATACTTGTTCTTGATGTGCATGTTGATAGGGGAGTTTGTGCAAAATGTTTTTGAAAAATCTTTGCTCCTATCCTGTGTTATTTCTTATGATATTTGTTGCTTGTAATGGATTGATGTTTTTAAGGAAAAATTTGTTTTGTTTTAAAATCAATCTCCTAAAATTGTTTTGGTTTGTAATCATCAAAAATGGGAGTTTGTTAGATAAATATTTTTATCAAGATTTTGATGATTTTGATTAAATGAGTTTTTACACCAAAATAATGATTTTGAAAGCGAAACGAGAAGTTTGAAAAAATCCGGAAGTCTACCGGTCGAACAATAGGTCGACCAGGTATCTCAAGAACGCAAAAATGAAACAGGAAGCCTGGACTTGAATTTTGAGGAGGAGACCGATCCCATGGTGGCCGAACGGCCGACCCCTTGGGGCGACGATCGGACCCCCATGGACCTCGACCCGACCCCCTCTATCCTTTCCGCATCTCACGATCTACTTTATAACATTCGAAATTTAAATAGAGCGATCGGTCGCTATATGTTTTTGACAACAAAATTCAAACCGTTGAACATCCATTATCGCAAAGATTTACTTTATCGATTTTGTACAATATTTCTACATCTTGTGATCTTCTTTTTGTAGACAAAAGTGAAGATGGAGGAGCCTATGTTGGAGATCCAATCTTGAAGACTCTCATATTAATAGAGGAAGACTTGAAGCAAACAATACACAACATACAAGCAAACAATACAACAAGAAATCGCAAAATTCCCAAAGCTTTCATTTTTACATTCTTGTTGTAATAATTTTAGTTCTTGACTTGCACAATCTTGAGGTATATGCTTTTTATTCTTGATTACACTTGCACTTGAAAGTTGTATACTTCATTATTGAGTTGTAATCTTGAATTTATTTCAATCATCCAAAACAAGACATCCTTGTTAGTGTTCTTGTGGTAAGAACACACTGGGTGATCTTAGGTGTTGAATAGTGTGGTACTCTTCATAGGTAAAGGAAGATTGTGGTAATCTCCTTAAAGGTGTTGTAAGAAGATTGTGGTAATTATCAAAGGTGGTGGTGTAATAGTTTTGATAACTATTAATAAAATTCTTTTTCTTTTCGAAATCCACTTCGGATATAAGGGGTGGTAGTAGACAGCCCTAGGTGGGTTGAACTACTCTAAATCATTGTGTGTTGTTTATTTCCCGCACTTATATTTTTGTTATCATCTTCACATTCGAAAAAGATGGCGTAGTTCGGAAAATTGGCATAATCTATTCACCCCCTCTAGATTATCGTAGCCACTTGGACTAACACACCCATCCCATGTTTACTCCAGGCCAAGAACGCTTAACCTCGAGTTTCTATGTAATGGGCACCGAGAAAAGAAGATGCATTTGTTGGTAAAGGTTGTCCATATCAAATCCTTTAAGCTCTCTTTTAATGTGTTATCCGGCGCTCACGAAGTTCGAATCACGGGCCGCACCTGCGCTCTTTTAAAGCCCATTGCGGGCGGAGATTTGGACCAAATCCCAACAACCCCTCCCAAAGACTGCCGGTTTCTCGGCTCTAGTGCTTGGCAACCTCCATTGCCGCCAAACTTCCCGATTCTAATGCGAACTCTTTAGTTCAAGCATCGCGTCACGCCAACCTCTCGATTCGGCCACCCAAAGAACCTACACCTTTCGATTCGGCCCATTTACCCTGGGTTCCGGCCACCTGGCAACAAACCCCCGATTCCGGCTTTGTTTACTCGCTACGCCAAAGATCTCGTTCCACCGCTCCCGGCAACCTCCACGCACAGCGTCTTCCAAGGGAATTTGAACCGTGACCTTCTCTCGATACCGCAGTTGTTGAACCTCTAGCGCTATCGGGATTGACGATCGTCCCCACAAACCAACACGAGTCTTTTCTAGCGCTTTGTCCTCACTCACGCCGCACCGAAAAACTTCTCAGGGGTCACCCATCCCATATCCGCTCCGGGCCAAGCACGCTTAACATCGAATTTCTATGTAATGGGCACCAAAAAAAAAGATGCATCTGTTGGCATAGGTAGTCCATATCAAATCCTTTAAGCTCTCCTTTAATCGTGCAATCTAGCTCACGAGTTCGACCGCGGTCGCGCCTTGCGCCTCTTTTTAAAGCCCATTGCAGTGTGATCTTTGGACCAAATCCCAACAAAAGTTAACTCAAATCAGCTAAGTCTTGAGGACAACTAGGTTGGCTTACTTCAAAAAGTTACTCACTCATGCACTCGATCGAGTGTTGATAGTATAACTCACCGGGTCAACTAACACTTAACTTTACTGATTGATTTGGTTTTGTTCATCGAAAGACTTTTCACCCTTAATTTTGTAAACTTGTTTTTAGCAAGGTTATTATCATTGAGTTTAGCAATTTTAACTTACAAGCAGATTTCAACACTATGTAAGAAAGTAAAGTGTTGTAAGTAAAATGACACAAGGAAATTTATATTGGTTCGAGGATGGGGTAATTCCTCTAATCCACTATTCTCCAACTCTTGGAGGAATCCACTAGGTAACAGATCGGTTACATAAAGCGATTATCATCCGAGTTAGCCTTGATCACACACAGTTGGCACGCTCTTGGGACAAAGCTTCTTCACAAAATGGTTGCTTTGCTACTTGATTCCTCGAACTCTTGGAATTGATCACACATCTTTCCAACGATCTCAAAGCTTCCGGTTCGACCTTGAACCTTACTACAACTCCTTCAACCTTGGAGAGTAGACCTTTTTGTTCTTCAAATAGTTTCCTCTTCAACTTGATGAAGTATTTTTCCTTCATTGAATGTGTTGGATCGAGTTCCTTCGATTTAGGCTTGAGGAATATCTTTGAAAGCTTGAGAGTATTTTTGCAGGTTTTCTTGCTTGAATGCTTGTAAGTTCGGTAACCTTCTCTCACTTGCTTCCTCGGCCTTAATAAGGATTCAAAAATATGTCCGTTGAAGAGATAGACATATAATTCAAATCCCACTCGTAGGTTGTTGGCTTGTCTTATCCTTGCAAAGATTAATGAGGATCGTACCATTTTTAATGCCGCAACCTTTTCTTGGTCTCTGCAGGTTTTAGGTATATCCCATTAATTCTTGCTTTTTGCACTCTTTTAGCAAAATAGCTTTATTCTTTGGCAAACTGACATGGACCTATTTTCAACAAAGTCTTGACTTGCGTTGACAACGGATCTCTATCGATTTCTTCAAGTCTTGTCGGGCCGCAAACCCATTTGACATTCGATTTGAATCATTTTGGAATGACATAGTTGTACCACCGACCGAGAGCTTTTCTCATCACTTGACCGATTCTACACTTGGCTTCACACATTGACGACAGATTGGGTCTTCTTCAATCTTTAGTCGACTCTTGTATTTTCCAACCTGGTGGACTCCAACTCACCTCAAATAGACCTATCTATCACAAGTTGAATTACAAGAAAAATGGGGTGTCAACTTCCTAATCTAAGTTTTACATGGTATCATCAAAATCTAAATATAAATTTTCCTAACAATTATGATACTTCGGCGCGCCAATATTCAATGCTCAATTCAAAAATTCGAACCCATACACTAGCCTTAGATGGACAAACCTTGTATATTAAAGTCCAGTAGTCAGGAGATAATCAAATAGAACCCGTATTGATCTACCCTCAAGAGCGTATAGCCCGAGCCCCGTCCTCATCTAAAAAAATTTGATACAAAATACCCTTTACCCGAAAAGAATTAACGCCCAATTATGTAGGATTTTCCATAATTCGCTAAATAGGTTCGTAGGAGATTAAAGGCCAGGGCTTCTCCCTTTACCAAGCAAGATGCGACCAATCAATAAACACGAAAATTCATTAACACATTGCTTATAGAGATTTTCGTCAATAGTAAATGAAAAATAATCCTCTTTTTAACCTGGGATTAATACCATCAATGTTAACAAAGAATCCATAAACGCGTCGGATTAATATGTTTAACCAAAGAATCCTTAAAACTAGGGTTATCGGGTTTTACCAAAGAATCCATAAAAGTAGGGTTAACATATTTTACCAAAGAATCCTCGAACGTTGGGTTTGCACTAGGGCATACATGGGGCATCATCGCACCAGGGGACAACTTGTTGCTTCCTGGTATTTGGAGGAGGACCATCATAGAGAGAGTTGTGGATGCCATCAAGGAGGGAGAGGACCACAATTGCATCTCATCTTGATGTGGAGGCCACCATATGAGGATTGGTTGGGACCACCATGGGAGACAAGTTTGTTGTAACCACCGGGACATGTGAATATGGGACCACCATGGGGATGAATCGATGGCAACCACCAGGATGCGTGTGGCAACAATGGCGTCCACCAGAAGGCACCATATAGCGACATCAATCAACAAGTTGCAAGCATCATAAGCGGGGATCACATCGGCCGATGAACAATGGATGAGAGATTTTTTTAGGGGCCAAAAACCATAGGAGAATATAAAGGGTGAAGAGACGATGTAATATGCCTTATCCGCCACACCGACGCTGGGAAAAGTCGCAGGAAAATCCATAGAAGGGGACGACTCCATGGAAGAGGGCGACTACAGGGTTTTCGTCATTAATTAACCTAAGTACATAAATATTTAGTGTTTACATTGATATTGAATAATGTCATTATTATACAAATGATATTTACTTAGTGTATTAAAATAGCAAATGAAATAACTTACTCCCTCCATCCCAAATATGCTACATATTTACTTGATTTATCCTTATTTAATGAAGCAGTGTAAATTATAAAATGCATCTTATAGGGTTTTAATAGTAAAAGAATGGAAAAAATACTATTAAATATAGAAAGTAGACTATATATTTGGGGACATCCCAAAAAGAATAGTGGAATACATATATATATATATATATATATATATTTGGGACGGAAGAGTATTACATAAAAAATCATCTCATATATGAACCTTCGTTAGTCCAGTGGCTACGAAAATCTAAACAGAGGTGAATAAGTTTTCCCAATTTTTCAATTTATGCCCTCTTTTTCGAATATGAAAAACTCTTCAAGAATGAGATAGATAGAAGAAGAATGAACACAATGATTTAAAGTGGTTCAACTCACCTGAGAGTCTAATCCACTACCACGGTATGTCCCGATTGGATTTCGAAAATAAAAAGTTTATTTTGATACCAAACAATTACAACTTTTACCATGAAGAGCACCAAACTCTTCTAACAACAACAACTTTGAAGAGCACCAAACTCTTCCAACTCAAAGAGCACCAAACTCTTCTTCACCTCAAGAGCACCAAACTCTTTTAACACCTCAAGAGCACCAAACTCTTCAACACGAAAATCACTTAGGTTTTAATCAACTAATTTTAATCAACCAAACGTGTTCTTGCCAAAAGAACACCAACATGAATTTCTTGTTTTGGACAATAAGATTACACTTTAAATGAAATATTACAACTCGAAAGTACAAGTTCAATCAAGAAAGAAAGCCTATCAAACAAGATGTGAAAGTGTAGTGCTTAATTGGGCTATTACAACAAGAATGTTAAAAATTAAGAACAATAGATTTCTTTGAAATTTTCTTGTTGTGTTGTAGAATGTGTGTTATTTGATCCTTCAAATCTCCAACTATTTATAGAGAAGCTTCAAAATTTGATTTCCAACATAGACTCATCCGATTTGAAATTTGTCTCCAAAAGAAGGATGAAAAGATCTCGAAAAATGGTTAAGAAATGATAAAGTAAATCTTGTGATAAGTGTTACCGCAACGGATAGAATCGCTATCAAATTGTTTATAAGCGACCAGCCGCTATATGTAAAATTCGAAAGTTTAAACCGTTGGATCAAGATTTGATGTGGGTTGCTATCAAGCGGAGACCAGTCTATATATATAGGGCGGTCGGTCTCTATACCATAGGGATCGATTGCTATCAATCTCAGAAGAAAATGAATTTTTGGTATAGGTTGTTGTCAACGAGTTGTTGTCTATAGAGATCGGTTGTTGTGTATAGCTACCAGTCGCTATATATAGAGACGGTGGTCACAAAATGAGAGAGAGAAAAATTCAATTTTTGCTCCTCATTAAATTTCCTCTGCGTTCTCGCTTTCAAGTTTTAAAACATTCAAGAACGGGTCTCCCTACTATGGCGATCGATCGACCTTTCTATAGAGAAATTGCCCGATTTTTGTCAAAAATAAAGTTCAAGAAGTACTCAAAACTTAGTAAAAATCAATTATAATATTTTGAAGTATTTGGACAACATTTAGAAACATTGTTTTGGTATAAAACTCATTTATATGAAATCATCAAAATCAAACTAAAAACATTGATATAACACCTTATACCAAGAAAATTAAAGATTATCCTAACCAGGGGCTTAGCCTTACTCGCCACCACAAGGACTTGAAGTCTCTTGTGGGATGGAGGTCATGGGTTGAAAATCTCACTCCATCAAAATGCTCCCTCGGGGCATATGAGCCGGTGAAGATTTGGTAGGAACTCATATGAATAACATCCGTGTGGGTTCAATTGGGAAGAGATCAACTATTATTAGATTTAGGGGAACGTTGGAACTCATCTTTGAATAACATCGTGTGGGTTTGATTTGGGGAGAGATCAACTATTATTAGATTCGGGGGGTTGAACATGATTGTTCTCTTTACCAGGAGGATCTTATTGACGTCGTCGACTCTATCATAACACTGGCGGTGCATGAACGTCCCGCGATTTACCTTGGTGGCGAGTGATGAGGAGTTGGAGCTGAGCCCTCGGCATAGTCAGTGTAAACCTCACCGGCAGGTCGCACGCACATCCCACGTTTTACCTTGATGGCAGCGATAAGGGCGAATCGGAGCCGCTATCATCGGACATAAGCCTCAAAGTATGAGTTATTAAAAGAAAAAGAAAAAAGCATCCGTGGTAGTAAGCGATCTATAAAGAATCAAGGACTCTCACTAAAGTAAAATAAAATATGAGGAAATTACACAAAATACCCCGATTTTTAAAAAAAAAAAGATAAAAATGCCAACCCATCTCAAATATGCCCAAAACGGTCCATCTCTCGACAAAAATACCTACCGCTCTTACCTCTTCACCTTTCCCACGGTGCGGCGTTGGAGAAATTACCAAGTAGTTGGAGAAATCGGCAAGAGGTGTGATGCTCGGTGGAGTACTCATGAAAACGGCCGACGATAGCTCAATGTCCAAATTCAAAATTCAAAATTCAAAATCTAAAACAATGGAGAAAAAGAAAGAGGAGAAGAGGCGGTGAAACCGTGAGACGGCGGAGTTGCAACACGATGGAAGTCTTCACCAATAAACTTTCAACAATGGGGAAGTTAACTAAATGTAGAAATGTGGGAAAAAAGGTAGGCGAGGATTTCCATGTCTACAATTTGAACTACTCTTACCAAAAATAGTCAAATAGCTCTTCATTTTCATAAATTCTTGAGGATAATTACAAAAGACCACCACCGTGTGCGCGCCAAATGGCGGGCGATCTCCTCGAAGTTGGCCGAGTGGGTCTCGCTTCACGAACCCGCCTTGCTTTCCTTATTCTCTCTCTCTTTCTCGCGCAGGATGAATATGTTTTCCTTCCCGATTTGGATTCTTGGTTTTCTTCTTTTTTTGTGTTGAATGCAAATTTGAATGATTTGTTGATTTTGTGTTCTTTGATGCATGATTTTTCCGTGTTCTCTTATTATTTTGTGATTTGAAGTTTTTCGTTTGTTTCGATGTTGTTTCGGAGTTGTTTCTTTTATGTTTCGTTGTTCTTTTATGTATTTTCCATTTATTTGTTC